>JBBPBP010000002.1:29912635-29927803 GCA_037974735.1 Cicer chorassanicum
GGGGGGGGGGGGGGGAGAGAGATTGTTGGAATTCAAGTGTGAGTGATTTATTCCAAATCAACTAGGAATTGAGGAAATCTTGGATATATATCCATTGACTTAAGGATTTTGTTTTAGAAGAGGTGTCAAGGTCTCCTAGAAATCCTAGACTATTTGCTCATTGTTGTTGTCGCGCCCCACCATATTCCTCAACAAGTGGCACCATTGCCATGGTTCGACTAAGTGGGAGCGGGAGAGGATGATCATAGTGTAGATCACGTCTAGTGTTGTGAGTAACTCATCAGCTAGGAATGGAGTAAATCTTGAATATATATCCATTACCTTAAGGTTTTTGGTTGAGATGTGGTGTCAAGGTCTCTTAAGGATCTTAGACGTTTAACTCACTGTTCCTGTCGCGTTCACTCGGTCCCGCAAACAAGTAGTGTTTGAGCTATGGTTCAACTTGGTGGGGGAGCGGGTGTGGAAGATACCAATGCGGATCAAGTCTAGTGTTGTGGGTGGCTCACACTTGAGGGTGAGATTGTTGGAATTCAAGTGTGAGTGGTTAGTCACACATTGACTGAGAATTGAGGAAATGTTGGATATATAAGAGAGGTGACTCATATATCCTAGCCTTAAGGTTTTGGGTTGAGATGTGGGTGAATCAAGTCTAGTGTTAAGAGTGACTCACACTTGAGGGGTGATTTTTGGAATTCAAGTGTGAGCGGTTAGTCCCACATCAACTAGGAATCGAAGTTCGTCCCAAATCGACCAGGAATGAAGGAAATCTTAGATATATAAGAGAGCTGACCAATTTACCTATTGCCTTACGGTTTTCGGTTGAGCTGTGGTGTCAATGTCTCTTAGAGATCCTGGACGTTTAGCTCAATTTTCTTGGTGGGGGGGCATGAGTAGAAGATCCTAGTGTGAATCAAGTCTAGTGTTTTGGGTGACGAACATTTGAAGGGGAGATTGTTGAAATTCAACTGTGAATGGTTAGTCACACATCTTGAGGAATGTTGGATATATAAGAGCGGTGACCCATATATTAATAGTCTTAAGTGTTTGGGTTGAGATGTGGTGTCAAGATTTATTAGGGATCCTAGACTTTTCGCCCATTGTTTCTGTCACACTCCCTTTTACTTCCCAACAAGTGGTATCAGAGCCTGGTTTTGGCTTGGTGGGGGAGCGGGAGTGGGAGATCCTAGTTTGGATCAAGTCTAGTGTTGTTGGTGACTCACACTTGAGGGAGAGATTGTTGGAATTTAAGTGTGAGTGGTTAGTCCCACATCGACTAGGAATGGAGGAAATCTTGGATATAAATACTCAAACTTGAATTCCAACAATTACCCCCTCAAGTGTGAGTCACCTACATCACTAGACTTGATCGACACTAGGATATCCCACTCTTGTTTCCCCATCAAGTCGAACAAAGACTCTTATACCACTTGTTGGGGAGTCCGCCATGGATCCCTGAGAGTCCTTAACACTACATTTCAACTCAAAACCTTAAGGAAATGGGTCTATGGTTCATTACTCTTATTATATCTAACATTTTCTCCATCCGTAGTCGATGTGAGACTAACCATTCGAACTTGAATTCTGACAGATTCATATTGCATATACATTTATTCAAAATGTACTATGTTCAAAATCTATGAAACCGTAAATATTTTATATGTTATATATATTTGATCAATTAATTACATATTATTTGTATTCTAAGTGTTACAAAAAATATAATAATATTCCACTTAGAAAATTTACATTTCATTAATTAAATTATCCAATTTAATTATCAAATACTAAAATCTTTCTTCAGGAAAAACTAGAAAACTCGTTTGTGTGTCATCCTGTAGGTTCAACACTAAACCGGTAATAGATTAATTAAATTAATATATTAATTAAGGTAGGCATCTAACAACGCTCCTTATTGTCTGGATAGCATGAAGTATTATTTTACTTTCAAAAACCACTAGAAGAATAATATAATATTTTTCTCTACTGTTACAACTCTAGTTAACTCTAGGACATGATATTATTGTCAAACTCTAATAAGTTAACATCTATAACTTAAGAAACTAATTTATTCTTTCATTTAATTTCTTTGGCTAAGGTTTTTCATTTTATCATAGAGCTCAAACACATTACCAGGAGTTGACGGATCACATCTTGATTAATTATTAATTATACAAGTATTTAATTATACCCAATATCATTTCAACTAGCAAACTAAGGTATTAGGTGTCCGAAAATAAAATACGATAAATTGTCATTTCAACTAGTAAGTAAGTGGGTGTGTGCAATAGAAAACCTAGTTGGGTTTAAGTAAGGAAATCCACTCTTAAAATTTTATGAATAATTAATTAAAAATATAAGAGAACGGTTACCTGTTGCTCAAATGAATCAATTAAAAACCATTGCTTTTGTATTCTACAAGAACACTTATCAACTGTTGCATAAAAAGTTACAAAATTTAACAACATACGACAACATAATTTAAAATTGTTGTCTATTGTACTCTATAAGAACGGTTTTTTTTTACCTTTAAAAACTTACGTGCTGCCGTAGATTCAAAATGTTGTAATGAAAGTTGATTTGAAGAATAATGACTTTCAAATTTTTTGATGATAACAAATTTATTTTGTGAGAACAATTGATGTTTTGATGAAATTGTTTAAGTGTGAAAACTATCTAATATATCTTGTTAAATACTCCGAGTTGGATCCTTTGTTGTACAAACAAAGAAAATCATCAAATCTAAGGCAGTGCTCTATGACTCTTGTAAATAGAACTAATCATTTGATTTTGATCAACACACTCTAAATGCGCCTCTGTTGAATAAATAGAAATTTCGTGTAATACTGATCAACGTCCTCTCAATGTGCCTCTGCTCAATCTGGTTAATGGATGTTCACTCTGATACATATACGTCTGAAAAATCTGGCAACTCAATTGATCGTCAAGTCAAAATTGTGCTTGAAGTGAACGTCATGCTTAAATTCAACGATTTACAAGTCAATCCTTTGAGTCCAAAACTTTAAGGAAGCTAACAATTCAACATCCTTTGCTCATCAGAGTTAAAATTATCTTCTAATTAAAGAAATGTAATGTCATCCTCTGACGGGATCTTCCTCTAGTATTCCTATCTTTTTCATCAAGATACGTTGAATCAATTCTCAAGACAAATATGTACAAGTATTAAATGTTGATTTAAGATTTATGAAGATTGATACAATCCATATTTTACGTGCATAATTTATTCAAATCACTTCAATGGTTAGAAACCCTAATTATTTTATAGTTTTCTATATAAAGGCATGTGAACAAAAGTGCAAAACATACGGAAAAAAAGACTGCAAATATACACACAACAACCTTGAGAAATTTTCTACTTTACATTATTACTTAAAAACTCGTTTACATTCTGAATTCATACATGTGTAATATTCTCTTGAGAGAGCTTTTCAGAAAACCTAAAATCATTTTCTTGTAACAAGGCCTAGTAGTGGTTGTTGTCCTCAACAGCTTGACTATACAAATCTAGAAAGTTAAGAAAACTTGAACACAGTCAGCTTGACTAATAGATGTTCCAATGGACTTGTGATAAATCAATTGATGTAGTTGACTTCTGAAGGAACTGGACGTAGCTACTTTGTTCGTGGTGAACTAGGATAAATTGATTTTTGTGTTTCTCTTCTCTATATCTTTATTTTTATTGCTTTATCCTATTTTTCAAATTAGTATCTGGTTTTTAGAAAATATTTTTACTTTCACAAGACACAATTCAAACCCCCTATTTCTTGTGTTTTTCCCTCACGATCATTCAAGTATGTGTCTGAGTTAACACATAATATTTCTTCGATTGTTTATCTCTCATTGAGAGGATAATACAATTCAATTCTTATATCAATCAAGTGTATAAAAATAACTTGATATATTTACATCAATTTCTAATAACACTCAATATAGAGGATTGTTCATTCCTTATTTTCTTTTGATGTGTTCATGATGTTGTTGTAATACACAATTTGTTGTAATACATGGACAGTTGTACGGTACTATACTAACCAGAGGATATAAATCATTTCCATGTTCTTATGCCATGTCATCAAAGGAACAAAAATCTTTCACTTATAATTTTTTCATTAGACAGATATCAAGAACTTAAGTCAATCTTCAATGTTGATTTATTGATTGGAGGCATTGACTTTGTCAGATGATAGCTTTATCAGAGGAAATAATGTTTCATAGAATTTCCAAAGTCATTTTCTTCATTATTGGATTTGACTTTTATCAGAGTGTTGACTTCTTCAGAGGTATGATTTAGATTTTACTCTTGTTCTTCATATTAGATGATCAACAAAAGTCTTGACTCATAATTGACTTTTGTCACATGTAGATGATCATATTTGCACTCTTTTATTTTGTGATTAGAGGATCATACATTGACTTATATATTCTTTGCTTTTGACTTGGATATGAACAATTAGGCGTTTGTTACAATGTCTCTCATTAATATATAATCACTTGCTCTATAAGTAAACATAATTATCCGTGCATTAGGTAATAATATTCTTCGTGTTAATTAACACTCAGATTATTATATCTAACTTACTCATAAAGTATGTTACCTTAAAATAGATAGTCATTGATATAAATTTTATCTTCTAACTTAATTTGTACACAAGCAAATATAGTTAGGGTATAATTGTTCTTATTGTTTTTGTTATCATCAAAATATCAATTAGAGGATTGTATTTAAAATCACTTTTGCACTAACAATCTTCCATTTTTGATGATGACAGACCACTATGCAGTTAATGAACAATTTTCTTTCACAAAATAAAAATTTAAAAAATACTCTCCCCGAATGTAGTACAAAAAGATGGTTTAACTTAATAATCATTTGAACTTCTTTATGAAAGATGTTTTAAATCAATATTCTTGGACTCCCCTAAAAATTTCAAACTTATTAACTTATTTCATATTTTGGAAACCCATAAGGGTAAATAAAATTGAAGTTAAAAGTAAAGGAAAACACAAAAATAAGCAAACAATCAAGACACACAAAATTCTATCATAATTTTGATCATTCTTTTCAATTGAATTCACAAACTCCTAAGATGTTAAGCCTTTGAATTCTTATGAAATCTATTGATTACCAAATCACAACTGCTCAGGATATTAAGCCTTTGAATTATTGTTCCTCTTATGATGTTAAACCCAATAGAACAATCAATGCTTTTAAAGAATATTAAGCATTTGAAAGACAACTGTGAATTTCAAGTAACTATCATAATAATGACATATGTAGATGGCAATAAGATGTGGATGATGCAACAACCAGATGCATATGCATACACCAACATGCAAACAAACAATTAATTGTGCTAATATAATTTTTTATATTTTTATTCCCTTTTGTAATTATCAAAAAGGGTGAAATCAGTTGTAATACATGCAAAAAGCAAACACACATAAATTGTATGAAAATACCAAAGAAGATCAAACACATAAAGTAAACACACAAGTGCACATCACAAATAAATTAAACATTCACACAAATACATATAAATTAAATAACTCAGAATATAACTAAAAATATCAAACTATAAATAAGCCCAAAAGAAGCAAGCAAATAAAGAAAATAATTAAAATACTTAATAAAAATGTGCAAAAATATAAAATCTATTATATATAATTAAAAGAGACTCCTGCCACCTCATGTTATTTTCTCCACGTAATCGAATATTTGCCACCTCAGCTAAAAAGCTGACGTGGACATCTTCCTAGAGAGTTCCCTATTCACTTTCAAACTAGCTTTTGCCCTCTCTCCTGACCAATCCGAATCTCTTTCCTGATCAATCCGAATTTGGCCTAAAATCCGGTATCTATTATCAATATCAATCAATACAATAAATTACTAATTCATGTGCCATAAGTTACCAATTTCAATACAATAAATATCAATTATTTGTCCTCCATTATTATTGATAACGGTTATTCCAATCCGAATCTGCCCCAAAATCCAGTATCTATTATCAATATCAATCAATACAATAAATTACCAATTCATGTGCCATAAGTTACCAATTTTAATACAATAAATATCAATTATTTGTCCTCCATTATTATTGATAATGGTTATTCCTCCATAAATATTTTCAAATAGAATATTATATAGTATTATTACTGAAAAAAATAATTTAATAAAATTAAATTATTTATTTAGAAATCGTGAAATCGGGTGTAAATCAAATTAAATAAGTAACTTTTGATACACAATATTTTAATAAATATTACCAATATAGTTGATAAAATGTTCAAACACTTTTAAATATTTATTTAGACATTAAAAATAGTCAATGTGCAACTTTTGTATTTTTTTTTTTATTATTGTGTCGTCACATATATTTACCAAAACAAATAACAATTAGTCAATCTAATAAAAAAATTTGTGTTTTGTTTCTCTTATTAGTTATCAATGCATATATTTACCATGAGCATTATTTCAATTTTTTTTTTAATATGTGTAGGAAAAAATGTTAAAATTTTAAAAATTCCTACATAACTTATATACTTTAATAAAAATAGAGTTTCTAATTATCAATTATATAATTTATCTTTTAAATCATGCTTAATATTTTATGTCTATAATACTCATTTAATTACAAACTCTACAATATTTTTTTGTCGCATTTTTTTATAACTTTAAAATTTTACAAAATTAATATTATATATATATATATCACCTTATAAAAAAATTAAAATTAAACCCGCGCAACGGGCGGGTCATATTCTAGTTTTCATTAATATTAAGAAAAAGGTTACAATCACTAATAAATAAGAACAAAAACTAAGAATGTCTTAGACATTTAGAGGAAGGTTAGAGGAAGTTTTTTTTTTCCGACGATTCACATGCCTTTATATAGAAAACCCTCAATATCTTCGGAAGAAATCTCCGACGATTCTTCTTCATTTTCTTCATAGATAGAATGTTCAAGAAGTTCATGAGAATGAGTTTTAATATCCATGATAAAGCAACTATTTGAGAAGCACAGTTATCAAGATCTAGGCATCCCATAATGCTTTTTATTCAGGACTTGATACTTGGAGGTACAAGTCTGTGTACTTTCTTCATTTAGTAAGATTATATCCAAGAGTGAAAGATCTTCTTGATCAAATGAGGGTTCAATGTGAGCAACAAAGCTGTTGCTTTATATTGAGTAATTGGATGATTATCCATGATCAAAAGGATGAAGAAGTAACATAAGAATACACAAAAGGAAGAAGACGATAGAGTTAGAACTCAAAGGCAAAAACTAAGGTTTAAATAGATTGATTAAACTCATTCTATTTGACAGGAGAATTAATTGTTTAAGCTTCCAAGATAAAGATTTCTCAATTTTTCTGAGCAAAATTGACAATTGAGATATTCTTGAGAAGTTAACACACTGAGTGGTGTGATCATAACAACTTTGAATAAAAACAAAGAGATAGATAAACTAAGAAACGGAGAAAAGAAAATAGACTAAATAGAAAAATAAGAAATATAGTAATCAAAGCTTAAGAAAATAGAATGAAAATAATTTTTAGACAATACACTCAAGAACTAAATCCACTATTAAATCAATACCATACAAGTATTCATTGCTCTGCCTCTTCAAGCTACGAGTATTCTTTTTTTTGCTTCTCAAGGCTCAAAGTATTTTTTCACATATTCAAGTATCTCTTTTTAGATTAAAGAGTTATTGCAACTATCGAGCTTAGGTACATTCATTCAAGTATGCGTTAGAGTTGACACATAATCTTTCTTCGGATGTTTAATTTTCATTGAGAGGTTAATACAATTTAAATTCTTATATCAATTAAAGTGTATAAAAACAACTTTATTGATTTAATTACATCAATTTCTAATAACTCTAAACTTTCATTCATTTTTTTTATGTGTTCATGGCTTAGAAATCTTCTTTTAACATTGCCTTTTTCGTTTGATACATAAATGATTTTGAAATGTTCTTCTCTTATATCAAATTCTTATCCTCAAAATGTCTATGATTGGATGATTCCTTTTGGAATGGTGAATTGATATTATCATGATCATGACGATGATTAACTTTGTGACTATCGTACTTAATCATTAAATTATACCTCATCAATCTTCTTCAATTTGAAAAATGTTTCTATTTAAATACTAAAGAATATATCTATTGAAAATAGTACCGTTGAAGATCTTGACACGTAGAAATAGTAAATTGGGCCTTTAAAAGTTTTGTATTATTCATAGTATTATTTTAGACTATTGTTGTCCTACTTCGGACAATTGAAATATACAAACAAAATTCTTTCCAATTGTAATTTTAATTGTACTAGTGGATATAAATCATTTCCTTGTTTTGGTGCCATGTCATCAAAGGAACCAAATTTTTTCACTTAGAATTTTGCCTTAAGATGAATATCAATAACTTAAATCAGTCTTCAATGATGACTTATTCACTAGAGACATTGACTTTTCCAAATGATAGCTTTATCGAAGGAAACAATGCTTCATATAATTTCCAAAGTCATTTTCTTCATCAGAAGATTTGACTTTTATAAGAGTGTTTACTTTCTCATAGGCTTTATTCATATGTTACTCTTGTTCTTTGAATAAGATGATCAACAAAAGTCTTTACTCATAGTTGATTTTTGTCAGAGACAAACGATCATATTTGCGCTCTTTTCTTATGTGGTTAGAGAGTCATTCATTGACTTATATATCATTTTCTTTGACATGAATATGAACAATTAGACGTTCTTTGCAATGTCTCCCAATAATATATAATGGCTTACTCTATTAGTAAACATAATTACTTGTGCATTAGGTAATAATATTTTTCGAGTTAATTAACACTCAAATGATTATATCTAACATACTTATAAAGTTTGCAACCTTAAAATAGATAGTCATTGATTTAAATCTTATCTTCTAACTTAATCTACACACTAGAAAAAATAGTTAAGGGATAATTGTTCTTATTGTTTTTGTTATCACCAAAACATCAATCATATGATTGCAGTTAAAATCATTTTTTCACTTAACAAAATCCTACATCAACTATGAGTCTTCAAGTTGATAAAGATTACTAATGATCTAGGAAGAAATAGAACGGTCATTTCAAATATAAACTTCAAACAATGAATTCAGAACAAGAACAATAGCTTGGGCAATGTTTCTAAGAGATAATAAGATACAAAACATAAATTGAATTTTGTGACTTACGAAACGAATTATAAGCAATGAGTAAGACTTTGGATTACAACACTATTTCCTACGGTCGTTTAACAACAAACGAAATCAAATTCGGATAATGGAATCAACTGATTTATCACACATTCACAGGAACACCTACTAATCAAACTGATTGTGTTCAAATGTTCTCAACCTTCTAACTTAGTACAATCAAGTTGTTGAGGACAACAACCACTATGGGGCTTGGTTACAGGAATATAGTTTTATGTTTTATGGAATACTCTCACAAGAGAATATGTATGCACTCAGAATGTAAAATGGTATTTCAATAAGTACAGACTTTCTCAAGGTTTGTTGTATGTTTGCAGTTTTTCTATAATTGTAATTTCTTGTTGCAATTTTGTATTGCACTAATGATCATATGCTTTTATATAGAGAACTTTCACAACATTTAGGGTTTTTGGCCGTTACACCGACTTGTATAAATTTTGTACGTAAAATATGGACCGTATCAATCTTTAGAAATCTTGAATTAGTATTTGCCCATAGTTGTCTTTAGCGTATCTTCATAAGTAGAGGATGATTCATTAGAGGATAAGTATAACTTTAATAAGTATAAGATGTTGGCTTTGTTCAAAGTTTTGGACTCACATGATTGACTTGTGAATCATCGACTTTAACCAGAGCGTTGACTTTGAGAGAGTTGAATGTTGTCAGATTCTTTCAAACGCAAAAGTATCAGAGTGATTTTGCATTAACAAATTCACCAAAGGCGCGTTGATCGTAATCAAAGGAATAGTACAATTAATAGAGTCACAAAGCATTGCCTTCGCTTTGAAGATTATATTTCTTTCCAAAAGAAGGATCCAACACGTAGTCTTCACAAACATATATATTAAAGAGTCTGCACACTTAAACAAATTTATTAAAACATTAATTGTTCTCACAAAATACTTTTGTTATCATCAAAATAATTATGAGTCATTGTTCTTCAAACCCATTGGTTCGAACACTACTTTGGGTTAGTGAACGCAGATAAACCACATCTTGCCCAACAAACTAGAGACTCTAGTTGATAAGGTGTCAGTATACAACTAGAATATCCCAGCGATATCTATCCCGTCTTTCACATAAGACCTTCCTACCAACATCGCCCAAAACCTCAATTCAGTCACATCATTAACCCCCGACATCCCCTCTATATGCAAACATAAAGGAAATTATCAAAAACATCATTGTCAAACGAAACTCAACCCATACTGCAACTTGTTGAGTTCATGTAAAACAAATCAACTAATCAACAACTTCACCATCAAATGACATTCAACACATACTGCAACTTCAGTTCATTAACAGCATGTCAACTTATCAACTACTACCATCAGACACCTTCAACCCAAACTGCGACTCGTATGTCATAGCGGTTTAATTTAACATCAACATCATTAAAAAAACATATCATACAATCATAGATACGTCATACATCATCAACAACAAATATTAATGTTATCATTTCATCATCATTAGATATTACTCTAATACATTAAATTATTAGTCACATGCTTAAATATAATTTTAGTCATTTATCATATATTATTATTTGTTAATAATTATTGTTATACACCATTTTCATCAACTCACGAAGTAACCATTAATTACTAAGTAATTAAATAACTTTTAATAATTATCTAATAACTTCAACACTCTTAATCTAAATAATTAATAAACTAATATTACATAAACTTTCACCTAATAATTAGTTAATTATAACTATAATCTAATTAACTATTTTATTAAACTACCATAAAAAAAAATCATTAAGGATACCTAATTAATATCTTAATCCATTTACTATAGATAATTAAGCTTAATAATTCATCATCTATTAATTACTAAGACTTTTTAACTTCTGATCACCTAAAAATTGATATCTGAAAATAAAAAACAAGTTAAAACTTTTAGAAACATACAACAATCATCACATATCACATTATAACAATACTAACATCAAATCGTACATGATTCACAAAAATTACATGCATTAAACACACAATTTTACGGTAACAACCCATCAATTTTTGAATACACATATATAGTCATGCACATATATCATGCAATCACACACTTATAATTTAGCCTTATTACTCACACACTATATATCTTATATGCAAGAATTGTGTTCTCCCGTATAGAGTAAACCCTGTATCTGATTAATGGCTTATGATCACGAAAGCTACTTTGCAAATTGATGAATCCTACATCGATTATGGATCTTCAAGTTGATAAAGATTACTCATGATCAAAGAAAAAAATAGAATGGTCACTTCAAATTTGGTCTTCAAGCAATGAATTAAGAACAAGAACAATAGTTAGGGCAATGTTTCTAAGAAAGAATAAGAAATAGAACATAAATTGAATTTTGTGACAAACCAAATGAATTCTAAGCAATGAGTAATACTCCAGATTAAAACTCTATTTCCTACGGTCGTTTAGCAACAAACAAAATTGAATACGAATAATGAATGAGAAAATTATGAGTGTTTTAGTGTTTCTCTCAAATATCACAAAATTTTAACAAGAAAGCAAGGTACAGGAATTTGACCTCTTACAAGGTTTAAATAATGGTTCCAAGTCAGTTAGGTTTTTTGAGCCCAATAAGGATCCAAATCTTTTAGGTATGTTTGGGACAGATTAAAAACTGAAAACCATGTAAATTTGGATTTTAGTTACAACAACTACACTGTTTGGATCCTAACTTGAGTTAGATTAGTCCTCTTGATGCGATCATGGTGGTGTTTGAAAGCTAAAAGAAAATCGTATAAAAGTGATAGAAATAGCCTTAAGCTAACTGGTGTGAGTTTAGGTGCTTCCACATGAGATTGAAGATATAACCAATGTGATTTCTTCACATAAAGTAACAAATGAAAAGGGGAATGAACAAAAGATTGATTAGATTGAGAATATGGAGAAGGTGCCACAACCAATGATGATTGATAAGCCAATAAGTAATCGCCACAATGGTAAGCAAATCATTGATAAGAATCAAGCAAGTTCTAATCTAAGAACTCAAAAAGGAGACACATCTCACTCATCATTCTCATGAGAGAAATTCTAATTCATTTCAAAACTTCAAAATCAAACTCTTACAAGATATTTAAAAAAGGATTTACCCTATTCCTAAAATGGGCCAAAATACAATTCTCTAGACCCATATTGGGCTTACTCCACTTAACTAAAATTATTACAATTCAAATTAAACACAAATAAAACTAAAAACTATTATAAAGTATTGACTTTAAATATTCTTTGTTTTTCCTCCTAAGTAGCTCATTTTAGGTCCTCACACTTACTTAAAATCTAAAGATATTGAAAATGCATTTGAAGTTTTAGATGATATATAAAATTCACCATTTAAGTTGTTTTTCTTCTCGAAAAAGGTATCTAGAATTATAGATATCGAATTGGAGTCAAGTCAAGGTCAATTGGAAGATAAGACAAAGGTCTACAACATTAATGAATTGGTCTTATCCTTATATAGTCATTAAAGAGGACTAAATATACAAATTGAAGGACTTGGTTTGGTTAATAAATTTTGCATCGAATTAGAAATAATACAAAATTTTGAGTTGTTGTAGAGGCGACTTGAGCTTCCATGATCTTCGTTGATCTTCACAGTAAGGCAAATGTTGACCAGACGAATGTCTCGGTCATTGTTTTTTCATTATAAGATTGATTAATTGATTTGTCTTTAAATGCTTTGATTAATTCTAAATTTTCAGCTCATCTTTTTTATCCATATGAGGCTTCGGCTAGAGCCATTGGTCTGACATTATGTATGTTAATTTATCTTCATATTTAGAGGATAAGTTTAATATAGTAATGTGAACTAATGCCTTTAGACCAAAGCTTCACTAGAGCTTTAATCAACATAACTTTCTTCTAAGTTATGACTAACTCTTTCATTTGTGAACATATTCACTTGTTCGTTACTTGACAATATATTTATTTATTTTTTTGCACATAAACATTTATTACTAAGTCACAATTGCGTATGTTACTTATTTCAGATAGTCAATAATACAAATTATTGTTATCTTTTAAATAATTCGTACACCTAAAGTAAGCAATTAGTGGATAATTGTTTTCTTGCATTGTTATCATCAAAACATCTATAGTTAGTATGTATATTTGAACCAATCTAGTCCTTACACTCACAACTTATAATTCTTTCAAACTTAGTATGTAAATGCTACCTCATCACTAGTGCATTATGTTTCAAATTTTTTTTATAAATTTCTCTGATTAATTTTCCTACAAAAGAAAAAAAGTTTTTTAAAAAAAAAAACTGTTGGTATTTTGTGAAAAAGCAATTAAGAGCATAATTTTAAAAATTAATCTTCCTTTTAAAGTACACCTTGCTGTTAAAATCAGGGTTTACATTTACCCTTTATTTTATCTTATTTTATAATTTTTATTTCCACTTATCTTTGTTTGTTCCTCATATTTGCAGAATTTTGTTTTTGAGTAGGAATATGAAAAAAGTTGCAAAAGATACAAGCTTTCGGAAAGAAGTTAAAACTTTATCCAAGAAGTTACAAACTATCAAGAGAATCAGTCTCCCTTTGTTTTGCATGGCCATGCAAGGTAGTATGTAGGGTTGTGCCAATGTGCGTGAAATGTTGCAGGGTGCCTAAATTATGTAGGAATGTGCATGCCAAATATGTAAGGATGTATAAAATAAAAGTTTTTTAATAAAAATAATACTGTTGGTATTTTGTGAAAAAGCAATTAAGAGCATAATTTTAAAAATTAATCTTCCTTTTAAAAGTACACCCTTGCTGTTAAAATCGAGGTTTACATTTACCCTCTATTTTATCTTATTTTATGATTTTAATTTCCACTTATCTTTGTTTATTCCTCATATTGCATAATTTTATTTTTGAGTAGGAATATGGAAAAGTTGCAAAAAATACAAGCTTTTGGAAAGAAGTTAAAACTTTATCCAAGAAGTTACAAACTATCAAGAGAATACATAACTTTAAGCACAACAAGACCTTGCTAAGTGGAATCAGCCTCCCTTTGTTTTGCATGGCCATGCAAGGTAGTATGTAGGGTTGTGCCAATGTGCGTGAAATGTTGCAGGGTGCCTAAATTATGTAGGAATGTGCATGCCAAATATGTAAGGATGTATAAAATAAAAAACTCAGACTACATGTGAACTTTTCTACTTTGTGACCCTCAAATGTTTCCTCAGAAAGGTAGCTACTAGAAATGTGAACTTTTCTACTTGGTGAGCCTCAAATGTTACCTCAGTTGACCCTATTAGAAATGTGATCTTATCTATTTTGTCAGCCTCAAATGTGAACTTTTAAAAGACTGTTTTGAAAGAAAAAATCTTAAAGATTTTGTAGTAATGCGTAGATCTTAAAAGACTCTTTATTAGATTTTAAAAGATTTTTACAATCAAGAATTTAAAAGAATCTTTAATAGATTTGTAACATAAAATTTTAAAATATTGTATAAATTTATAATATTGAATGACAAATTATGATAAATATATTATAAAGTTTGAATAAATAAAACAAATTGATACAGTTTTAAAAATCTTTTAATAATAAAATAATTTCTAGTTTCATAAATAAGATTTACCTTAGTTGAGCCTATAAGAAATGTAAACTTGGTGAGCCTCAAATCTATTGGGAAAAAAAAGATGTAACTATCTCAATAATACGGAATATTTTTCCCTATGTAGATAAATGGTCAACAACAGCAACAATCACAGAAAATTAAACGAGACAAACACATTTTTTAACGTAGAAAACTTCTTTCAAATAGAGAGAATAAAAATCATGGGACCTACTCTAGTAAAACTTCCACTATAAATCAACAATCAAAAATAGTAACACTAGGGAACATCAATCAACAATAGTCATCATCAAAGGGTGGAAACAAAA
>JBBPBP010000002.1:29934879-29950783 GCA_037974735.1 Cicer chorassanicum
TAATGTTACAAAACATAAAGAACCCAAATTAATTTTTTTATTCAACAAAAAACATAGTAGCAATAAAAAAAAACAATGATAACATGAAGAACCAACAAAAAAAATAAGACCAACAAAAGAAACGTAAAAGAAATACATAAAGAACAATAAAAATCTCAAGAATCAAAACATAAAAGCAACGTAAAAGATAAAAAAGAAAAATAAAAAACTGATATGTGTAAAGAGATTCAAAAATGGTAGAAATCAATAGCAAGATTGTTGAAAGAGTCTCAAGGATTTTGGTGAGATCGTTGAAAGAGAGTTGTATATATATTTTCAACAAAAAAAGTCCCACAAAATCCATTAAAGTAAAGAATTGATCAAAATGTGTTGTTTTGTATATCAATTCCTTAGTTTTGTTTAGTTATGTTTTGTAATTAAAATGTGTTGTTGAGTATATCAATTCCTTTTTATTTATGAATAAAAGTACAAAAAATATACTAAAATATTTTTATTTAGTCAACGAGTAAAAATAGTCAAAATCTGAGACTGAAATTTTTTAGTGTTTAAAATATATTTCAACATAGAGTTTTGCCGCTTTCAAATTTTAAAATATATTTGATTTCAATAAAATTTCTTATTCAAGTTCTTGGGTGATTTGAGACTTGATTTATTCATGAGTAATTTTTTTTGAGCCAATAATATTAAATTTGATTATTTTAATAATCAAATTATTATGTCGTAATAATAACTATTGATAAATACTTTACGAGTTTTAACTGACGATTAGATTTATTTGCGAGCTGAGTTGCGTCGGGATAGATAATTTCTCAATATTTAGAGGAGAATTATTAAATGAGAAGTTAGTAAGATATTTAGAGAAATTGGGTGGTTAAGATTAAATTCTATAATTATAATCCAATCTTGGTGACCAAGTTTCACCTTTTGTTAGCTTTATTTACAAAAGTAAAACAATCTTCTCCCCTCACTTTTTCTCACCCGAATCAGCTCTCCCCCTCTCTCTTTCTCTCCACATTTTTTTTCATCCAATCTTGAGAGAGGAAAAAAAAAACTTATGTTGATGCTTGGAAACCTAGTGAGGAAGATCGGAAAATACGAAGCTAGTGAAATTTTGAAAAATCTCTCAAAGTCAAAAGTTGAGGAGTACTAAGTGAATCTATTAATATGTTTAAAGTGGTGAGTTTTACATTTTCCTCTCCTTTTCCAATTTTAGCCGTAGGCTTGTTGGGTGTGTGTGTGTTTTTTTGTGTTGTGCTTCAATCTTACTTTTTTGTTGTTATCTTTATCATTTAGTAAAGAAAAAAAAAAAACCTTATCCTCCTCTTTACCTCTCAAAACCGTGAACCCTAAGATTTGGAAGTGGGATATTTTGCTGATTTTACTTAAGTGTTTTAAATAATATGAAATTGATGGGTAGAATGTTTAATGAGCAAGAAAAAAAATCAAAACCCCAAATTTATTAGATGAGATTAAAATCTATGTGTTGTAATGTGAATTTTTTTATTTTTGGAGGTGTTTGAGTTATATAATGAGTTGTTTTGAAATAAATGAGTTTGAACTAACAATAGAAATTTTATTAGAGAGTTTAAGTTAGTAAACTCAAAGTTGTGAAATGAGGATTTTAAAGTAAGTGAATGATTGATAAAAAAATTGATTAGTTTTCATGAGTAATGTAACCTTGAAGTAAATTTTATAATTATTGTATGTTTATATAGTTAGCTCCTTGAGTCTCGAAAATAAATTAAGACTAGAATATGACCCGCGCGTTGCGCGAGTTTAATTTTAATTTTTTTATAAGGTGATATATATATATATATATATATATATATATATATATAATATTAATCTTGTAAAATTTTAAAGTTATAAAAAAAATGCGATAAAAAATATTGTAGAGTTTGTAATTAAATGAGTATTATAGACATAAAATATTAACCATGATTTAAAAGATAAATTATATAATTGATAATTGTAAACTCTATTTTTATTAAAGTATATAAGTTATATAGGAATTTTTAAAATTTTAACATTTTTTCCTACACATATTAAAAAAAAATTTGAAATAATGCTCATGGTAAATATATGCATTGATAACTAATAAGAGAAACAAAACACAAATTTTTTTATTAGATTGACTAATTGTTATTTGTTTTGGTAAATATATGTGACGACACTATAATAAAAAAAATACAAAAGTTGTACATTGACTATTTTTAATGTCTAAATAAATATTTAAAAGTGTTTAACATTTTATCAACTATATTGATAACATTTATTAAAATATTGTGTATCAAAATTTACTTATTTAATTTGATTTACACCCGATTTCACGATTTCTAAATAAATAATTTAATTTTATTAAAAATTTTTTTTCAGTAATGATACTATATAATATTCAATTTGAAAATATTTATGGAGGAATAATCATTATCAATAATAATGGAGGACAAATAATTGATATTTATTGTATTAAAAATGATTAACTTATGGCACATGAATTGGTAATTTATTGTATTGATTGATATTGATAATAGATATTGGATTTTGGGGCAGATTTGGATTGGAATAACCGTTATCAATAATAATGGAGGACAAATAATTGATATTTATTGTATTGAAATTGGTAACTTATGGCACATGAATGGGTAATTTATTGATTGGCCAGGAGAGAGATTCGGATTGGTCAGGAGAGAGGGCAAAAACTAGTTAGAAAGTGAATAGAGAACTCTCTAGGAAGATGTCCACATCAGTTTTTTAGCTGAGGTGGCAAATATTCGCTTATGTGGAGAAAATAGCATGAGGTGGCGAGAGTCTCTTTTAATTATATATAATAGATTGTTGACACCGAGTTAGCGGTTGGGAGAACTCTGAATATTTTATATTTTTTGGGTTGAAATTTTTAAGGAAAAGAAATAGGAACAAAAAGGTCATGGCAAAAATTTTAGAATAAAGTTTTGAAATAAAGTGGTAAATGAATTGTTATGGTTTGTTTTAATTCAACAATATTTGAGTGGTAGAAATTTTATGAACTTTAAAGAAGTTAGGAAAAAATCCTCTTGTGATTTTTAATGGTGATATAAATTAAAATTTGGATTCGTTTAAAGTTTGAAACCATATGAGTTGTTGTCCTTGATTATTTAAGGTGTTTTAAACTAGATTTGGAAATTTTTTGAAAGACTTTGATGAGTAAAATGGATTTTAGTTGAGTGGTATATGTATTGAAAGAGAGTTCAAAATTTTGTTTAAAGGTTGGTTTTAAGTTTACTTTGTTATTGAGGTGTTAAAGGTTTTATCCTTGGGGTTTTTTGTGAAAACAAGGTTTCCACCTTTATAGATTGAACTAAAAAGTTTTAGTCATTGATATTAAATTTTCAATTTTTATGAGAAACAAAGTTTCTACACGCCCCGTGTCTTTAAAAAAAAAATAATAATAATAATAATAATAATAATAATAAATAAATAAATAAATAAATAAATAATTAAAACCAATCCCACTCTCTTTCCACCTCACCTTCACTCTCTCACTCAGCACTTCACTCCTTCTTATTCTCTCCCTCCCTCTCGGCCAACAAACCCTTCCCCATTATTTTTTTGTTTTTTTTTCTTTCTTTCTTCTTCTTTCCTTCTCCTTGCTTCTTCTCACTCCACAACACTTAAACCCTTAACTCTTAGAAGAAATTTAAAATCCCCAAGAGCATAATTTCTCATACTCCTACAAATTCTTTTGGTTAGGATTTTGGGTTAGGGTTTGTGCTCTAAGGAAGGAGAAGGGTACCCATTTATTGAGAGTTGTTATTGAGACTCATTGAGGTAAATACACAACTCTTATGCTAATAATAAATCTCTAGGAAATGTAGTTTTGTTTAAAAATCTCATTTTGTTCTTAGAGTAGATTTAATGAATTTTTATGGTTTCCTAGAGTTAGTTAAACTTTAGAAATATTTTTCTAAAGTCTTGAGAATATTTTTGATACTCAGATCTGTCAGCTGAGGTCCTGCCGGCTACTCTAGGAGTTGTTGGAGAACAAATGTAGCCGATTCTCCATATTGTGAGTTGACGACGGTCATCGTCATATATTTTTTTTTAATGCTATAATAATTATTTTACTCGTTTTCTATGTTAAAATATTTATTTAAAAATTTGAGAAACACAACCTTTGAAATTTTATCTCGAATTCATCATTTATTTATTTTAATGCTCTTTATTATATAATATGTTATTAATTTGATATACGTATGCGTTAAAAATATTTAAATAGTGAATTGTTATGCGATTGAATATATTTTCCATAAATTACGATGAATTGAGAAATGATTTTAAATACGTGTTTTGGGAAATCGTTGTTATAATTATTAAATCCTTAATGGCGTTAGGTGCACCTAGTTACCTCGTTTTGATTAGGGAGAGTTACCCATTAGATGGAGCCGCCCCTATGAGAAATGTCATCTGTAGGAGGAGAGGGCTATCAATGAGATGTAAACTCCCTAATTGATGCGTGATGATGTGTTGCGGAATTGAGAGGAGAGGGCTATCCGTTAGATGGAGCCACCCCTAAGGGAAAGGCCACCCTTAGGAGGAAAGGACTATCCATGAGATGAAGCCGCCTCTTGATTCTCAATAGTTAGTATTTTTTACTTGTTTGATTTTCTATGATGATTTTAATGTTATTCATTTTGATTTCGCTTCACTATTAATTGGATTTTTCATATTTTTATCCGAACGGTTAAATTATAAATTTATATGATTTTATTACGTGAATAACATAATCGTTTCAAGGTTATAAAACAGTTATTCGTGCCTTTTTGTGTTTCCCTTCTAGTTGATGGTCATTGTTGTCTCCTCACTAAGTCTTTGTGACTTACTCCTTCATGTTGTTTATTTTTTTCAGATTCACAAGCAGCTGAGTAGTAAGCTGATAGTTAGCTCAAGTCTCGATCGTATTTTGTTTAGGTAGCCTCTTTGATCGAGGACCATTTTTTTGTAAAGTCTGTTGAATCATAATGTATTTTGCAGCTATTGGAGTTTAGATAGTCTTTTGGGAGATATATTAAACAATTACATTATGCTATTTGAATTTGGCTGAATTTGAAGTTTAAACAGGGATTTTGTAAATTTGGGAATGCTGAAGTTACAGAGGATACTCTGTCGAAATTTCGTGCAAAATTTTATATATATTTTTGAAACGGTTATTGAGAACTATTTAGTTGTTTGAATTGTTAAGTTAATTGATAGGCTTGACAGGCTAGGAGTATAGCTTGTGCGCCGGTCATGGCGTTTAGTTTTTGGGTCGTGACAGTTTCAAATTTCATAATTTCGAGAATAGTTCATATAAAATATATATATATATATATATATATATATATATATATATAAGGGTTCAAACTTTGTATATAAAAAAGGTTTGAAAGAGAAATATTCACTTTATGAATAAAGTTTCGATCTTAATTTTTGAAGTTTTTTAGTTTTGAATTTTATAGTAAAGATGTCAACTTTATACTAAAATTTAAGGTTGAAGAAGTATTTAAGTGTTTTGAAAAACAATGATTAATTATAATTTTGGGTTTTGATATGCGGTTTTATTAGGAATGAAGATTTTAGTTGACGACTTAAAAGAACATTGTGAATTTGGAAAATATTTTGTGTTGAGAAAATGTGGTTTTTGTGTGAAAGTTTATATACAAAGCATAGTTTGAAAAATATCAAATTGGAAAAATCATAATTTTGAATAGTTACAATATTGGAACTCTCAGTATTTGAGTTTTTTTATAAGATTTTTTTATACAAACCTTCTACTAATTTTTCAAATATTAAAGTGTTGAAATTTATGAAGTTAATTGATGATTTAATCGAAATTTCAAACCATGTGAGTATGTTTGTTTTTGATTGATTTTGTTAAGAAAATATTTTTTCTTAAGTTGTTGAAGACAAAGATTTGAGTTGAACTTCAATAAGTTTGAAAAATAATTTCGAGATTTTCAAAGTGTGGGATAAGTGTTTTGAAATTCGCTTTCGTCAAAGTACTTAAACCAAAGTCTTTTTGAAGTTAGGGAACCTAAGAGAAAAGTCAAACCCTAATTGATTTGGATAGTGTCGAACCTAGGGTTCATTTGGGGGTTGGTTTAGAAACATGTATTGTTTAAGTCAATTGATTGGTTTAAGGTACAAGGAAATTGAGAGGTGTCGTTAGAATCGTCGGATAGGTTATGCTGGCGTAGCATAAGTTGCTAGTGTAATAAAGCATTGTCGAGGTAAGGGCATTTTCTAACAATATTATATATGCTTGAATGCAGAGTGTGTCTGTATACAAGTTCTTTTTGCTTGTGGTGAATAAATGTGAACACGATTGTTTATGTATTTGATGTGATTACGTATTCATAACTGATAACATATGTGTTATCAATTTTATTGATGAGAATATATCTTGAGTTTGCTATGTGAAAAAGTATTAAAAATTATTAATGTTTAATGAGTATTAAAAGGGGAGTCTTTTAATAGCTGCATTTACATAATAATTGACGTGAAAGAGTTAGAGTATGCTCATACATTTCATAGTTAATTCTGACTGTGATGGGCCATGGTGTTATTGGTGACCGTGATGGGCCATAGGGGTGGTTTCATGAATTGATTGGTTCGCCTTATCTTTACGGGGATTTTTGAGTCGTGTAGGTCTATGATAGGCTGCACTCTAGTAAACTGTGCTGATCTGTGATAGGTGGCACCTCGATAATTAGTACTGGTCTGTGAGATGCAGTATGTAACACCCCGACCATTACTGTTTCCGGCGATGCTACCTCACGGTCTTCTCGTCCCCCCTCACCACCTAGTGGAAATAACGAGTTTTTGTCTTCCATGGGATTTGAGCCTGGTACCTATGGGATAAGTACCGCCTCCACACAGTCCCACTACCAATTGAGCTGCTGGCAATAAAAGTACTTGACAATAGATACATCCCAAAGGGTAAAAGTACCTGGACCATAAAATAAAAGTGGCAAGAGGAGGTCTCTTCTTAATGGACATATAACATATATTTGTTGTAATGTATAATTATGGGTGCATTTATGATATAGTCCACCTATATGAGAATGAAGTGGACTGCTTCATAGAGTTCAATGGTTTGACTCTTAAATTCTCATGAAAAGGAAATGAGACACATGACCTTATCAAAATATGTCATCTTTATAATTCAATCAATGGTATCGAAATTTCATGTGTGAGTTATGCACACTTGTTCTAGTGAATGGTTGGTTCAAAGCTTGTCTACCAATCTATTCAGGGATGAGTGAAAACATAATTTACTAAGTAATAGTTCAAATCGTAAAATACCTTTATCTGAAACCATGAAATTTCTAGAATAACGGATTTAGATATATTTTGAAAATGGTGGGGATTGTGAGGGGAATTTTCAAAATATATTTGAAATTCTCTAATAACTATATTAATGTAGCAAAATTAAATAACTTAATGTATCACTTGGTCAAGTGGTTGCATTGCTTGAGTTTGATTCAAACCAATGCATTTGTTGAGTTACTAAAGGTTACAATCTTTTTCAAGAGTTGTTTTCATTCACCAATTGGTATGAGTTTATCTATAAATAGAGATACTTTAGAGACAAAAAGCAAGAGAACACAATTTTCATGTTACATGAATCAAATTTCTGTCAAAAATATTTCTGAGTCATTTCTTTTTTTCTCTAATGCACGAGAGTAAATGAAAGAACTTTATTTTGTAAACTATCATTGATCGATAGGTTTGATGTGAATGTACAATTCACTTTAAGGATTCCAAAGTATCTTGAAGGAGATTCTCCGATTAATCCGTTTGCATCCAATATATATAGATTAGTGGGGGCAAATCGAACCTAAAATTTAGTGTGATACACACACTTTGGAATTTATTTGTGTAACCTTTATCATCATCAATTTCATCTGCTTCTTATTCAAGACTTGCAACATACTCCCAACAAAAGATCTAACAAAACTTAAGGTGAATCTAAAAATCAACACAAAAAGAATATAAAACAATGAAGTAGATAACATGATATATACAAGAAATTTCATGAATCTCTTGGTCTTCATAATTACTTTTAATATTTGAAAAGATGAAATCAAGAGGTAGAGTGAATGGGGAAGAAAGATAATGACTGGTCGGGTGAAGTGAACGGAGAAAATCATAATGTATACATTAATTACATTGGAAAAGAAATATGGAAATAGAAGAGGTTGATGGTTTAGGCGCCTAAATGGTTAGCAATGTGTGAGAGATGAAATGCAAAGATGAAATGGAACTTTGGAAAAAGTGAAAAATTGGAACTCTGGAAAGATGCAATGGATAAACAGTAGGATGGAGCTGAATGGTTGGAGCAAGTAGGTGAAGTTTTTTGAACGAGACAATAATTAAGAAACTGGTTTAGGCAGAATTTGTTACAGGTTTAAGCGCCAAATATGTAGTTTATTATTTTGCTTTAGTAAATTAAAGATTGGTAAATATACATATTATCTTTGACATTGGAGTTTTTTTTTTGTTAAGAATGTGAAGGAAATAAAGAAATGATGAAACAAATATAATCCCTAATAGTATTAATAATTATCAAATTTACAACTTATAAATTTAATATTTTTCATCACCAAAAGAAATCATGACAAACTTTTTGAGTTGTAAAATAACGGTCAATTAAATTTTATTGTTGGGAAAACTATAAGTTAGTTTAGGACTTGTTTTTAAAATATAAGTTAGCTTATAATTTAATTTAAAATACAAAGGTTAAAAGTATACATTAAGAAAAATTAATTGATAAAAAGATTTATTTCCTTATTTGTTTAGAGAAAATTGACTATATAAATTAATTTTACTTATGATCAATTAAAATTAAAGTTATAAAATATCGCATCAGACAATAATCAGATAATAAATGAATGTGATTGTTTACTGTAACAACACACATTCAATATTTGTTATATATACTTTCTGTTTTTTTTACGGTAACAATGCACACCCAGTAATGTCATTTCTTTATTTACTTTCTTTTTCTATCTTCTATCAAAACAAAATTCACAACAACTCTATGGAAGAACATGGTGAAGCTCCTACCATCTTCAAAATTAATCTCCAAAATCTATCTTCCTAAGAACCTCTCATATAAATCGCCACGTCTTACATCCCCTTTCTCTCAATACAATTACCATCTCACTTTCCGAACCATAACCACCACCACCATCATCATGTCCATAAACCTACACTCCCACGCCTTCGCCGGCAACCCACTAACATCCAAAACTCCTAACCGAGGCGACACGTTTTCTCCCACAACCGCACTCGAAACCCTAAAATCACGAATCTCTGAAACCACCCCTCACCACTCCCTTTCCCCTAACTTTAAGGTACTGCCCTTCAGAAACGGGAAGCCCCTCGCCTCTTCCTCTGGTAGCGAGTCATGGCGACTCGGTTGGATCGGTCTGATCGAACTCGGTGGGTTATTGAGTCCTGAACTGAGCAGCGACTCGTTCGTGTATCTGGGTTCGGATGCGGAGGAAGATGCGGTTTACTGGACGATTGATGTTTCAGGGGAGAGTGGATATGTGCCTGAAATTGGCGGCGTAAGGTTTAGCTTTGTGGAGCTGAGAACGCTTATGGTTGCTACTGATTGGGTTGATTCTAAAGCCATGGGAAACTTGGCTATTGCTGGTCATGTAAGTTCCTTTTTGTTGTGTTGTTGAGAAATGATTTTGTTTAGTGAAGAAACTGTTTTTGCTTTTGGGTATAATTTGTGATTGATGCTATGTTTATCTTTTAAAGTAGGATTTGGTTGAGACAGAGCATTATACATGGCTTATTTGGTGTTTTTGCAAAATAAAACAGAACTAGTTATTGGAATGAAAAATGGTACATTTAGGATCTGGCTAGTGGTTCATTGTTGTCATAAATACAATGATATAGTGGGAAATTATAATTTCTATGGCGGACAAGAATACCTGAATTGCTCAAAACATCAACCATGATTGATGCTATTCCCTTGAAGTAGAAGTTCAAGACCATAGAATGATTGATGCTATTCTTTCTCATGGCTCACACGGTAAAATGATTGATGCCGGTTTGACAAAAAAAGGGGAAACAGACAACTATGAGTTGAGTTTTAAGGCAGACATGTCTGTTTTCTTTTTTCTTGTTTTAGCAAATTAGGTCACTTTCTTAGACCTTACAACAAGGAGGACCGTGAATTTCTACATTTGAGACCGACACCGGTCATCATTGGAATTTTTTATCAATTCAAGTATTGACCACCCTGATAACCTATCAAGGTGGTCCACCGTGACTGTAGAACTTCTCCTTTATTGATATATTAGATAAGGATAACCATATGAAAAATACATAACATAAAAAAACAAAACAACACCTTTTTATCTGCCTTACACAGCAATTTCGTATAAAACTATTTGGTGGTAGTGTTAGGAAGGTTTAGAACATAATTTAATAGTATGTCAGTTGTCATCTTAGAAAGTAGAAACAATAGCCATGTTTTTTTTCAGCTTTTTAAGAAAGGAACCCAACAACCTTATTGTTGACTGATGCTGTTTGATCTCATCCGTTGGACCAACAATTATTGGCAGAAAATTTGACTTCAATTATCTCAGATTAATCTCTGAAGAGCAAGTGAAGAAAACATCCAAATATCTTTATTTTAAAAATACCATCATGTAAACAAAATTTTGTTAGGGTTGAATGTGATTTCAAATTTTCAATATTTATTTTCATTTTATTCACCTCAGATGCATGGCATCAAATTACAGGAGGAGAAATTTATTTTCTACTTGCTCATGTTCACCTCCTGCTTTACTTGCCCACCTTTTGTTCCCAAATAAATTCTCAATGTGAGAAATAGTCGATACTTTTTACAAGATTGGGAATTGGTTATTACTCTTTATTGTATTGTTTTGTGGGTATATCATATTTCTTTGTGACAAATACTTGTATTGTTTTGTGGGTATATCATATTTCTTTGTGACAAATACTTGTATTGTTTTGTGGATATATCATATTTCTTTGTGACAAATACTTCAATTCTTATGCAAGTTTCTGCAATTATATTATTTTTCTTGTTTGTTGACCTTTATGATACTTCATTCTTTGATATCTGTTATAAGATGTTGTCATACTGCAATACCAATAGGCAATGCTGCTTTACTAATTCCTGGATTTGGCCAGGCCAGAGCTCTGTTAGAATGGCATAATATTTCACGTTTTTGTGGACATTGTGGAGAGAAAACAGTCCCAATGGAAGCTGGGAGGCGGAAGCAGTGTTCAAATGAATCATGCAAAAAGAGGATATATCCACGAGTTGACCCGGTATGCTATCTTCTTGTTTGAGTTTTGATTGATCAATTGAATGATTTGGTGTTTTGCTGAAGACTCCGGTCAATTGATCTTATACAGGTGGTCATTATGCTGGTAATTGATCGAGAGAATGATCGTGCCCTTTTGAGTAAACAATCCAAATTTGTACCTAGAATGTGGAGCTGCTTAGCAGGTTTTATAGAGGTGTGTTCTTGACTTAATTTAAAGCCACTTCATTGTTTAGGTACTCTAACTAGAATTCCAATGGATTGGATTATATTGATTTTAAAGGGAAAAGTCATTTGATTTGATCTCTTCCGTATTTTTCACCCAATTAGTTTGGTTTATATTTGAATTTGGGTCTTAGTTTTCTTTCTTTCTTTCTTTGTGGAGCTATTAAATAAACTTAATAATACATAATGAATATAATAAAACAAATCTCATCTTAGATGCCCATGGAAGCATAGGTAAGGAGGGTTGATTAAATTAAGGGTAGTCCAACTCAAATAGATATAGGTAGACTAATGTAAACTATTAGTCAATTCATTATAATAAATTTAGAGTTAAATGGTCTATCTTTCGATGTGGTTCTTGACGTAACAATATGGTATGATTTAATCCTTCTAGCTGACCCCACTTACTGCTCAAACTGTGCTGTTATAACATAATCAGAGTTATTGATCTTGTTAGCTTGACAAACTATAGGGAAAGCTAATTTGAATTGGTGTACTAGCTCTTTGGCTACCATATTGGCAAAATCTCCTGATTTATATTTTGAAATTCTTAAATTTCAGTTAATCCTTTTAATTGGGGAAGTATCGTGTGTTCAAGTGGTGAACAATTTTTAGTTTACCACATGCATGAATTTGATTAAATAATAAGAAATTTTATTTTATTTCTCAAAACCAAACTAAACTAATATAGACACGTATTTATTAGGTTTTGAAATGTCAAAAGTTCAACCCTTCTGTTTAGAAAGGAAAGGACATGTCACTATTCTTTGGCTTGAGATTAGATTTTAGTACGCATGGATATTTTCTTTTTTTGTTTTATTTGTAATCTTTTATCACTATATTTTTAAAAATTTATTAGTTTGTCTCTGGGTATTTCATTTACTAGCCAGGAGAAAGCTTGGAGGAGGCTGTGAGAAGAGAAACATGGGAGGAGACTGGTATTGAAGTGGGAGAAGTTGTATATCACAGTTCTCAGCCATGGCCTGGTATAACATTTTACATAACTTTCATTTAATTTAGGTGTTATACTGTTTTTTTTTTCTCCATTGTTTGTATGTGATAGAACACCTAGGCCCAATCGATGTAAGCCCATTTCTAGGAGAGTGCAGAAGGGAAGGAAGACGAGTTAGTTAGTAACCTCCCTGATTTTAAGGGATTTTCGGTTATAAGAAAGGGGGAAGGATAATAGGAAAATCATGGAGAAAAGTTGTTAGTTTACAATTAGGAGAAGTAATTCTCTGGTTAGGAGCTTAGCTCTGGTTTAGGAGTTCAAAGAACTCTGGTTTATCATTTCCGTTTCTGTTTTCCTCCATTTAAAGAGCTTGAAGCTCATCATTTTCAGTAAATAAATCCATTTTCGTTATCTTAAAATTCTGAGTCCTATCAGTATGAGATAAACGTACGAAAATCTTTGTTCATTAACATCTGACAGAAAATCTTATAGGATATGTGTACTATTTGAAGATGATTTTGATAACTCAGATCATGCCTTTATTAATGAATTGATGGTCTTACTTTGTAGTCTTAACTATAAATGCAATTACATTCCAATTCCTTATTTTGCTTAATTACGTCTGGCTATTAGTAAATGTTAAAAAAATTCTATTCTCCTAAATTTCACCTTACTTCAGGATCTTTTTGGGGATACCCTATTTCTTACTGTATCATAATCTAACAAGCAATTTAATCACTTGTTTGGTGTTCTGATTATATTCAAAGTAGTCTACAATTCATGAATATTGTAATATTTTGTCAGATATAGTCAGCTTTCAAAAGTAAAGTGCAAGGTAGTCTAATGTACTTAAATAACACATACTTTGTGTTCTCTTTTCTCATCAAAATTATAAATGGTCTCCCGTCTTTTGTATGTTAATACTTTCTTTTCTGTTGGCTTTCTAGTTGGACCAAACAGCATGCCATGTCAGCTGATGGTTGGATTCTTTGCATATGCTAAATCCCTCGAAATTAATGTGGATAAGGAAGAGTTGGAAGGTATATATTATATATTTATTAACCACCAGTGTTTTATTGAATTTACTTATTACCCAATGCATCATTTTTTCCTTAATCTAAATGTATGAAATACTTACAATCTGGATCATCCGATCTTAATTGAACGGTTTAGATATGCTGACTGCATTGCAGCCAACTGCAGCAAATCCCACTTCACACTTGTAATATGCTTCAACTTGTTTCTGTAGATGCTCAGTGGCACAGTAGAGAAGATGTAAGAAAAGCTCTGACATTTGCCGAGTACAAGAAAGCCCAGAAAACTGCATCAGCAAAGGTAGAACAAATGTGTAAGGGTGTAGAAAAAACTCACAGCTTGTCTACAGATTTCAATGTGGAAAGTGGTGAACTTGCACCAATGTTTGTTCCTGGACCCTTTGCAATAGCCCATCATCTTATTTCCTCTTGGGCATTCCCAGATCATAATATAAACGGAAGTGAATGCCATCCAAAACAACACAGTGGTTCTGTGTCAAATTTGTAGGATTGACTGACTATTTTGTGGACAGCTTTGGATATAAGGCTTATCTATTTTATTATATTGTTATGTATCTCTAGAAGGCATACAGTAGCTATAGAAGTTTTGAATTTTTCGATTTGTAAAGATTATGTACACCAAGAGTTGGAAACATCAATGTTTCCTTCCATTTTAGACTAAATAAAGTCATGTTATAATATTATATCATATAGAGACAAATCTTAAGATTGGTTGTATTCTGTATTTGCATTTTGTTTCTTTGGAAAACTTTTATCTTTTATCATTATTTGGCTTTAGTACTGATCATATTGTCGTGTTACTAATAAAAAAAAATACTCTTGTGTTACTAGAAACGCTGTCAAATTTACCACTTGTCTACCATAACTTAAGAAACATAATAAGATACAATTGTGCAATTTCTTATGGAAGGACAAGTACTATACCCATTAAGAAGATAAAAACAAATTGATAATAACAAGAAAGCATAAAAAATGTAATTAATAACAAGAAAGCATACAAAATGTAATGGTTTTTTTTTTTTTTTATTATAACAAATTGTAATGATTAATACAGCATCAGAAAAATCCCTACTAACTAATAATGAGCAAGAAATTCATAAAGAATGGTAAGAATTACAGCTCTTGACAAAGAAAGAAAATCAAAAACTAATCTGTAGTTGTTAATATCCTATATCCTTGAATCTAATTTGTCACCAACACATTTTGGGTTTTGTTTGGCCAAAATTTGGCGACCAATGTTTTTCCAATCAACATTACATGAGTGTGTTTCTGGGTGTCTATGTCTTCCACAAAATACATCTCCACAACGACACTGAAATCCAGTTATTCCAACTTTTTTGTTGCAACTATTGCACCTATTTTTTTCCTCGATGGTTGTAGTGTCCGTGAGAGTAATAGAATCAATAGCTGCACATACTTCAGTTACAGAGCTCTCTGAAATATTCTGCTTTTGAGAAGGGGATGATGAACCAAGAATAGGACCTTCAATTTCTGATGCGTTGATGTTTTCTTCGATGCAATCTTTGTAACACTTTGAACAAAAGTTTTTGTTTTCAGCAGAACCGTAGAAACCACAACCATTGCGACAAAGCTTTAGATGAACCATATTGTTTCACTTCGATTGGCTTAAGGAAAAACGTAAAAAGATGTTGATATCACTTAACAAATCTGGAGAAGAAGAAAACTTTCAGAGAAGAAGAAAGGTTTCTCAAAGTGAATATGCAAGAAATAGTTGATTGATTAATTGAAAGCTGGTGTTTAATTTATAATGAATAATGGCACTAATTAAGATCGTCAAAAACATATCTCCTCATTAATAGCATATCAATTAGTCAAGAGTTCATTCAATCAAATCCAATTAATCAGGGAACTTTCCCTCTATCCATATAACGATAGATATATCTTAATGAGATTTTTTTTTTCATTTTCATTTGAATAATTATTTATTTAATTAATAAAAAATAATTTAAATATTTTTTAAAAATAAATTATATTAATAAAATGAAATAAAAATCATTAAATTGAAAAAAATATATATCAAAGTTAATGTAGGTAAATAGATGTGCCAAAATAAATAATGTCTCAATCCTATTTGGCGATACATTAGGCTTAATTCTATTTTCTACTCCCTCTTATTTTTTCTCCAGATCAAATAAAAACAAATAACAATAACAATAAAAATACTTACAAATGCTTGAATGTATTCAGTCTTCTCTTTCTATTAAATGTATTTTGTTTTTTTTTTAAATATTTTTTTATTACATTAACAATAGTTTATTTTTATTATTATTATTTATATTCTTTTGTTTATTAGATCAGAGAAAAAATAGGAAGGA
>JBBPBP010000002.1:29950866-29986622 GCA_037974735.1 Cicer chorassanicum
TTTTCATTATAACTTTTTGAAAAATTGGAAAAATTATTAATTTAATTATTAAAAATAATTGAAATATTTTAAAAACAAAATTATATTAATAAAATTAAATAAAATATATTAAATTGAAAAATAAAATACATCAAACTTAATGTGGTTGACTAGATGTCCCAATACAAATAACGTCTTACTAGTATTTTGCAGATAAAATAGTAACACAATTTTATTTTGTTAACAACTCCCTCCTATTTTTATTCCAATCTAATAAATAAAAAAATAATATAAATAATAATAATAATAAAAATAAAATATTTTTAAATTAATTAACAAAATAATAATAAAATATTTTAAAAAAATACATTTAATAGAAAAAAAAATACATTAAAGTTAATGTGGTTGAATTAATGTGCCAAAACAAATAACGTGTCAATCTTATTGCAGATACTAGTAACTTAATTCTATTTTGTTAACGACTTCCTCTTATTTTTTCTCCGGATCAAATAAATAAATAAAAAATAATAATAAAGTAAATTATATTAATAAGATAAAATACATTAAATTGAAGAAACAAAACACATTAAAATAAAGAAAAAAATACCACAAATTGAAAATGAAAAATACATCAAATTTAAATCAATGATTTTCATCTAAATGTCCTCTAGTTCCACATCTAGGCGATCATCGAACTCGTCAAGTCCTTTGAACGAGTTGAGATTGTTCAGGTTGATCCTCATTTGGATCATTATCCTCACTATAATTTGTATGTTGATTAGAACCACTACCACCTGCCTCCGTATAATTTTGAGTTTCAGAGTTATACATGGAATCAAAAACAGCATAAGCCGACTCAGGAGTTGTGCAATGAGTTCCAAACAAATTATAGAAAATCCCGCTCTCTACCGGATGAACGGAGGTTGGTAGTTCTGGCCTTGAAGGAACATATTACTGAGTCGGTATATCTGCAGATTCATGTAGATGTGCTGATGGTGACGGACCATAATATGGAACTTCTATAGGGGCATGTGGGTGAGGTGATGATAAAGACGGTGTTTGGTACATGGTTTGTTGTTGCGGGGTTGAGTGCACGTGAGAATATGATGAAGGTATATATATATATATATAATTTGGTGTGATGTCTAAACCAATTCATATATTCTTACTGTGGTATAAAACACTTTCTACGAATTGACCTTGCAATACGTAATTCTCACGTTCATGCCAATTATAATCTCATCTTTCCAAAACTAGTTCCAATTATCATCAACGCCACGCCTCATGTCGACCGCATGGTAGATTGTCATGTCCTCTGGTGGTTGTAGAATTTGTTGATGGAAGCCGAACTGAAGTGCGACTCTATCTATATGCACATCCTCCTATAGACATTACAACGGGTTTCGTAGAAAGACACAATTCTCTATAAAGTATTGCTAAAACTGCCGAATCCCAACTATATTGGGATGCTTTACTTAAATCCCCCAAAAGTGAAAGATATTTTAAATGTACACGATTGTTGGATTTTTCCGACATCAACAACCCTCCAATCATACGTAGGATCTATGCTCGACACGATGCTTCTTTTTCTACTACAGATGCATTGTCACCAATATCGTCAAATGTTTCTTTAAGCCATTTTAATTTAATAAAATTACCCTTTGTGGCTCCCTCAGGTGGGATAACTACAAAATTCAAACCGCTAACAGGAAAACTAGAAACATTTAATCCTAAAAGGCAGTATACGTCTTCTAAAGTTATTGTCGACTCACCTATTGGGAGATGAAAAGTATGAGTTTCTGGTCTCCATCTACCAACCAATAATTAGGCCGACATCTATTTTATAGTTTTCAAGTTTGATCACTTCACCAAATCCGGCCTCTTGCAAATACGGTAATATGGCTTCATTTGGTTTTTTTGTTAACATTGACCATGACATTCAAGTTTATCCTTTGAGGGTATCTGAAATTAATAATATATAAAATACTCAATATATATGACACTAATATATCTGAAAATAATATATATATATATATATATATATATGAAATTAATAATAAAAGCAAAATAATCAATGACACTAACAAAACTATAAATTAAATTAAGTAAATATATAAAATACTTACAAATGAGTTAATGTATTGAATTCAGCTATGCGATTCGTAGATAATTCCATCAGTAAAACAGAAAATTTGATTGAGAACTTTGAAGAAATTTTCAGCTCTGTGATTTAAGAAATTTAGATTGAGAAAGTTGAAAAAAGTTTAATTCAAAACATTGAATTGATGTGCTTATAAAAGGATCGCTTCCCCAGCCTACGATGCATTAAGGAAGTCGCATCCTCAGGTAGCGAACCCTTAGGGGTGTCGCATCCCCAGGTAACAATCTCTGCCTGTTTTAATCCAGGTCGTTGATTATATTTTATCGATGGTTGTGGATGGTTTAGGGGTATGAATCCTTGTTATTTTGTTTGGACCAATCAAATTGTCTATTCAATATTTAATCTTGACCTTCCAATTTAATTTATCAACGGCTGTGGATGGTGCAGTAAAAATCCTTAATCCTTGTTATTTTATTTGGACCAATCAAATTGGTCTGTTAAATATGTAATTTGACCTTCCAGTTTAATTTATCAACGATTGTAGATGAATAGAAAAATAAATCACAACTTACTACCTCACCACACCTTCTATCTCACCACACCTTCTATCTCACCATACCTTCTAACATTTCATACTTAATCAATTACTTAATCATGGATGCTCAACAAGTAATTTGTATTGTTTATTACAAAGGTTCAATTCTCGACGGAGTTGAAGGTAAAATATTTGTAAGTGATTATAAAAAGGCGTTCAAAGTACATTCTGGAGGCAACCTTGCTCTTCTAAAGAATGCCATTAAAAAAAGTTACGACTCGAAGACAAAGTCACGATAACTGATATAGTTTATTGACACCTTGTCTTCTTTGGTGAAAATACAACAAGGTTTGAATTGATGAGGGTTTGCGATGACGGAGATGTTCAACTGATGTTTGATGTTATTGCACAGTGGTCACAATACGACACCATCGAGTTATATGTTACATTTGAGATGGTCCTATATCAACAAACATTGATCAACCATCAACCTCATACATGCCTAATCCCTACTACATCCCATATTTCGATCAAATCACCCCTTATCATCCTGACTTATATTCTCCATCACAACACAATGAACCATACTCTAGCCAAATTGAACAAACTCATCTGGAAAGTTTTCAACTCCATCATGAATCTCCCCCAACAAGTCCACAATGCGATCTTCCGCTTAGTGTCTTATAAAATATCAACGAGGAAGAATTAGGCGATTATAGTGAAAATGATGAAACATACTTTGATGAATCATCTGGTGATTCAGATGACGACATTGATGTTGACGAAGATATGGAAGCAGAAGACCAACATATCCTACCTGTATTCGATCCACTATTTCACCTGAAGAACATCAATTTAGATACTGTAGAGCAATCAAATGAATTTGATCACATGGTCATTAACGAAATCCAAACAGTAGATGGAACTCTTTCTGTTGGAATGAGGTTTCAAAACAAAGATGAATGCGTATATGCAATCAAACATTACCATTGAAAACAATCATTGAATTTTGCGGTACAAAAATCATATTCAGAAAGGTACGTTATTAATTGTTTAAGTCTAAATTGTTTGTTTAGATGCACAGCTTCAAAACGCAAAAAGAGTGAATTATGGGTGATTGGTAAATTGAATCTGCCTCATACATGCACAAATTCTGCATTGTCACAAGATCATCAGAAACTCGATTCTGACATGATATGTACAAGCGTAATGCAAGTTCTGAAAGTGGACCCTTCAATCAAAGTGAAGGTCATTATTGCTCAGATTCAGGCTTTGCACAACTACATAGTAAGTTATAGAAAGACTTGGATGGGAAAAAATAAAGCGATCGAACAAATTTATGGAAATTGGGAAGAGTCTTACAATCAACTCCCACAATGGTTGTTGGTTATGCAAACGTATGCTCCAGGGACCAAAATAGAAATGAAAACGATTCCAGCTTATCATGAGAATAGTTTGATAAGTGGGACAAGGATCTTTCATCGACTATTTTAGGCTTTCCTTTCGTGCATATCTGTGTTTAAATTATGCAAACCACTTGTACAAGTTGATGGGACTTGGTTGTACGGTGACGACTCTTCATCATATGCATAGTTTTCATTGTTTTTAGTCTTATTTATCTTTTATTCATTAGTTAATTTAAGGAGTTATTTGATATATTTTGTTGATTTTAGTTCTTTGATTTAATGATGTATTTATGTTCTTATTTCCTGGTGAGAAATCAACATGACCTGTGTGGAATATTTCAGCCATATATGGAGTTGTAGATGTCCAATTGGAGTCAAACCAAATGCAAATGAAAGATAAGATCCATAACTACAACTTTCATGAAGACATCAAAACCAAATTCGAAAGCAAAATAGGATACAAATGCACTAAATGCCAGGTAGAAGATAATATGCGCTAGAAGCGCGCCCGAAGCGCATTTGACGCTGATGCCACTGTCGTTGCGTGCCTGAAGCGCATGTCGATCACCACAACAAAACCATATTTGCAACTTTCAATAAACTCATTCATATAACTAGAAATCGAATTAGAAAAATAAGGGTTTCATCTTGTTACACTCATCCCTAACAAATAGGGTTTAGTTACTCATGACAGAGATACAAAATATAGGGATTAAAGAAGAATTACAAGAATGATTCATGAATGATTCTTGATAAAACTGCTCCAATGATGTTAGAAACGGCCGTCTTTGAGTTTCTCTGCTAGGGCACAAGTCTCATAACTTCCCAATAGTCAAAAAGATACCTCAAAAGTCAGAAAAGCGAGTTTTAATATGTTCTTCTGCGTGTCGCGCGCTTCAGGCGCGCAACCACAGTGGCATCAGCGCGAAATGCGCTTCAGGAGCGCTTCGGGCGCGCTTCCAGCGCACAACATCTTATGCCTGGAGTTTAGTGCATTTTTCTCCTATTTGGAGTTCGCATTTGGTTTTGATGTCCTTAGAAAAGTTGTAGCTATGGATCTTAACTTTCATTTGCATTTTGTTTGACTCCAATTGAACATCTAAAACTCCAGATATGGCTGAAATACTCCACATAGGTCATGTTGATTTCTCACCAAAATTCAACATTGCACTAAAACAAAGAAACAACGCAAAACTACGAAAGATATCTACTTAATCAAGGAAATAAGAACATAAATATTTCATTAAATCAAAGAACTAAAATCAACAAAATATATCAAATAACTCCTTAAATTAACTAATTAATAAAAGATAAATTAGACTAAAAACAATGAAAACTATGCACATGATGAAGAGTCATCACAACCCCAAACTTAATTTATTGCTTGTCCCCAAGCAACAATTAATTTCATATTTGGTACAGTTAAAATTAAACTTAAACTCAATTTCTCAAATAAAATCAAACTCAATTCTCAAAGTCTTAGCTACTACAAAACATTCATCATGCTCCATGGTTGCTCTAAAAAAAACAACACAATTTGTACACTTTAGCATTCATTCATCAAGTTCAACTCTTTCTTCACACAATCTCACCAAAATTTCTCTCAAGTGTTTAGAAATGGTTTTGAATTTATCACTCCAATCCTAGAACATGCATCACGCTACCATAGGCTTTAAAAAATTCTAGTTAGTAAACACAATGCAACAAACACATACACTTTTGGAGGACTTTCGGGTTGTAATAGGGCTTAAGTAAGGGTAGGACATTTTGGGATAGTAAACTTTACTACTTGGAGTTAGGTACAAATTTTCAAATTATTCTACCACTTTTTTTCTTCACATTTTCATTGTGGAGCTTCTCAAACATTGTCAAAGAACCAAGATGTTCTTTATCAAAGTACACAAACTGATTTTTTTTCTTTTCATTTTTTGATTTTTATTTTTTTAGAACCACCACCCCAAACTTAAAAGGTTGTTATCCCATGAGCAACCCCAAACTTAGAACTTTACCAAGACGAGTTTTTTTTTTTTTTAATTTTTTCTTTTTGTTTTGATTTTTTTTTAAATTTTTTAAATTTTTTTTTAATTTTTTATTTTTTGAGAGCTACCACCCTAAACTTAAAAGATTGCTATCCCATGAGAAACCCCAAACTTAGAACTTTACCAAGATGATAATTTTTTTTTTCTACCTAACTCAAAGTAAGGTGATTTAATTAAAGTCATGTCTTTGACTTATAATGTGGCTAGTAACCGAAATGAAAGGGCAAGACTCAAAGGGGCTAGCAAAGGATAAAATTTGCATAGGGTAGTTAGAAAGGCTCAAACGACCAAACAAAATTGCCTCAGTGTATGCATAAATCACAAGTGATGCAAGTCAGAATTAGTGCAAGTTATAAAGGGATAACACATGTCTAGATAATCACACAACAAAGAATTAAAGTGTTTAGGCCCAAAAGCTCACAACTAGGATAATAAGAAAGAGTATGAACTGTCAAAATAATGCCAAACATGTTACTGAAAAGTTTAATTTTTTATTTTTGAAATATTGATGGCAAGTTAGACTTCTACAACCACAAAGTAATCAACAATGTATGCATTAGTGAAACTTGTCGAATTGAGCAATGACATGAGCCAAGAAATAGAATTTAATTTTCCAAATCCCAAACAAAAAGCTTAAGACCAACTTCAAGTTGTTAAAAATTCTTCATCATAGTGCACATTAACACATAATCAAAAAGAAACAAATTCAAATAACGAAAATAAGATTGTAAAAATAAAAGTTACCTCTACTTATGGATTGCCTCCCACGAAGCCCTTTTATATGGTCATTAGCTTGACGCCTCAACCATTGTCAAAGTGGTATATATGACAGAAAGAACACATCATTCTTCTCACAAAGGAATACATATTTCAAGTGAGGTGGCAATTGCTTGAGCTCAACCAATGGCATCTCTTTCTTTTTCCATACATACTCGTCTTCATTCCCTTTCAACTCCTCCCATCTAGTATGGAAGCGGGGGGAGTGAGATGGTGATGCTTCTAACATGGCTAAAACATCCTTCACTCTTGGATCTTCACTATTTAACAACATCTTGGGGTAGGCACAACACTCTTTCTAACGGCAGAATGGGTCCTTGATGTTCAACTTCTTCACCGACTATCAAATTGAAAATCTCAATTCAATTGCACCCTTCTCTTTCGTTTGAATGCTCAATGGCTTTTAGAATATTGAATGTAACTGTTTCCTCATTTATCTTAAAGGTTAAGGTGACATCCGCCACATCAATCATAGCTCTCCCTGTTGCTAAGAATGGTCTCCCTAAGATCAAGGCGATATCATTGTCTTCCTCCATGTCTAGTACCACAAAATCCACTGGAAAAATGAACTTATCTACTCTAACCAACACATCTTCCACCAACCCATACGGGTGTTTCATTGAACGATCTGTAAACTGTAACATCAGTTGTGTGTCTTTGACTCTTCCAATGCCTAACCTTTTGCATATGGAAAGGGGCATAAGACTCACACTAACCCCAAGGTCACATAGAGATTTCCTTAAAGTTCTATCCCCAATAGTGCAAGGAATAGAGAAGCTCCCAGGATCCTTGAGCTTAGGTGGCAGCTTCCTCTGTAGGATAACACTACACTCTTCAGTAAGCATCACTGTTTCATCGCTGATTTTTCTTTTCTTTGAAAGAATCTCCTTCATGAACTTGGCATATGTCGGCATCTGCTCTAGTGCTTCTGCAAAAGGAATGTTTATTTGCAGTTTCTTCCTTTTCTAATCTTTGAGGAAACGAAAGTTGGTTTTACATTTAGAGTTTTGATGTTAACAAAAGTATTTTATGAGAATAATATATTTGACTTCAAAGAGTATGAAAGAAGATTCATGTTTTTGAAGAAAATCTAAAATAAGATTTGATTTCAAATTTATAATGGATGAAAAATCTAAAATAAGATTTGATTCATATTTATAATTGAAGAAAGTCTTTGATCAAGTTGAAAACAAAATATGGTCAAGATTTGAAGAAGATTTGAAAAATATTTGAAGAACATTTGAAGAATATTTGAAGAAGATTTGAAAAATATTTAAAGAAGATTTGAAGAATATTTGAAGAAGATTAGAAGAATATTTGATCAACATTTAATTGAAGATTTGAAGAATATTTGATCAACATTTAATGAAGATTTGAAGAATATTTCATTTGAAGAATTTACAAAGTCAATCTACACAAAATAGGAACAGAATCATTCTGAAGAATTTACAAAGTCAATCTACACAAAATAGGAACAGAATCAATTTGAAGAATTTACAAACTCAATCTAAACAAGATACAATTCAAAATTAAATAAGGACTAAATTGAAGCCCAAATTTTCACTATAAATAGACACTCAAGGCTGAAGGAGAAAAGCATCAAAAAGCATAAAAGAGTAGAAGAACTCAAGCTCAAGATTCCAAAATCATCTTAGAGTTCAAAGAGAGAAACACTTGTTTGAATGAGAAATATTTTTTGAGTGTTCTTTTCTTAAAGTATGAGAGTTATTATTATTATCAGCTTTGTTAGAAGCAACTACTCAAGTTTCAATCTCTTGTATCCAACCCGTTAGTGGTTTAGTTCCTTCTTCAATCTGGGGTCGTCAGGTTGTTAGGAGAAGACTTGGCTTGTAGGGTCAAGGTGGTTAGTTTCTCAAAAGTCTGGGGTTGTCAGGCTGTCTGGGAAGACTGGCTTGGAGGGTCAGGTGCTTTGTAATTCAAGGTTTTTGAATTAGTGGATTAAAGCCTTCTGAATGAGGGGACTGGATGTAGCCAAATTAGTGGTGAACCAGGATAATTCTACACGTCAAATTATTTATGCTTTCATTGATTGCTGCCTCTAAATTCGATTGCTTCTACTCCAAGTAAGTAAACAAATCCAAACTAATTTTTAATTATTTATAAATTATCAAAAAGGTATCAACTTTGTGCAAACACAATTCAACCCCCACTTCTCGTGTTCGCACCTTCACTTTGAACGAGTTGAGATTGTTCTGGTTGATCCTCATTTAGATCATTATCCTCATTATAATTTGTATGTTGATTGGAACCACTACCACATGCCTCCTTATAATTTTGAGTTTCAGAGTTATACATGGAATCAAAAATAGCATAAGCCGACTCAGGAGTTGTGCAATGAGTTCCAAACAAATTATAGAAAACCACGCTATCTGTCGGATGAACGGAGGTTGGTATTTCTGGCCTTTAAGGAACGTAATATTGAGTCGGTATATCTGCAGATTTATGTAGATGTGCTGGTGGTGACAGACCATAATATGGAACTTCTGTAGGGGCATGCGGGTGAGGTGATGATAAAGACGGCGTTTGGTGCATGGTTTGTTGATGCGGGGTTGAGTGCTCGTGAGAATATGATGAAGGTTGCAAACGTGGATCACACAGATATTATTCTGCAGATATATGTAATTTGGTGTGATGTCTAAACTAATTCATATATTCTTTACTATGGTATAAAATACCTTCTACGAATTGACCTTGCAATACATAATTCTCACGTTCATACCAGTTATAATCTCATTTTTCCAAACCTAGTTCCAATTATCATCAACGCCACGCTTCATGTCGATCGCATGATAGATTGTCATGTCCTCTGGTGATTGTGGAATTTGTTGATGGAAGCCGAACTGAAGTGCAACTCTATCTATATGGTGTTTTTCGACAATATGAAACAGTGCATGTTCGGAAACCTCGTGTTGGAACACGAGGTACAGTTTGAAACAAAACTGATATGTTAAAAATAGGCTAAAACAAATATTAAGAGGTATAAAAAAACAATATAATTAAAAAAGTGCAAATAAATGTAAATGAATATATTACTTCCTGAACCATCATGTGATCGATTGTTTTTCGGTATCCTTCTATGTCGTTATGAGGAACTCTACTGAAATTTAGACCACCAAAATTAAATATGTCGAATATATAAAAAAAAATATAATAAAATTAGTAATATGGTAAGTAGTTAGTTTTAAAAGAAGAAAAATATATAAAATTTATCTGCAATAGTTACCTTTGTGTAAGTGGAAATATCCATGTTTTGGGTGATTCTGGAGCGAAAGAAGACAAACGATACCATGCCCAATTTTGCAATAACAATGCACATCCTCCTATAGACATTACACCAGGTTTCATAGAAAGACACAATTCTCTATAAAGTGTTTCTAAAACGGCCGAAACCCAACTATATTGGGATGCTTTACTTAAATCCCCCAAAAAGTGAAATATATTTTAAATGTACACGATTGTTGGATTTGTCCGGAACCAACAATCCTCCAATCATACGTAGGATCTATGCTCGACGCGATGCTTTTTTTTCTACTTGAGATGCATTGTCACCAACATCTTCAAATGTTTCTTTAAGCCATTTTAATTTAATAAAATTGCCCTTTGTTGCTCCTTCAGGTGGGATAACTCCTAAGTATTCTTGACAAACATCTTTAACATTTACAAAATTCGAACTGCTAACAGGAAAACCAGAAACATTTAATCCTAAAAGGTAGTATACGTCTTCTAAAGTTATTGTCCATTCACCTAATTGGAGATGAAAAGTATGACTTTCTGGTCTCCATCTTTCAACCAATAATCAGGCCGACATCTATTTTATAGTTTCCAAGTTTGATCACTTCACCAAATCCGGCCTTTTGCAAATACGGTAATATGGCTTGATTTGATTTTTTGTTAACATTGACCATGACATTTAAGTTTATCCTTTGAGGGTATCTGAAATTAATAATATATAAAATACTCAATATAAATGACACTAATATATCTGAAAATAATATATATGAAATTAATAATAAAAGCAAAATAATCAATGACACTAAAAAAACTATAAATTAAATTAAGTAAACATATAAAATACTTACAAATGCGTTAATGTATTGAATTTCAGCTATGCGATTTGTAGATAATTCTATCAGTAAAACAAAATTTTTGATCGAGAACGTTGAAGAAATTTCCAGCTATGTAATTTAAGAAATTTAGATTGAGAAAGTTGAAGAAAGTTTAATTCAAAACGTTTAATTGATGTGCTTATAAAGGGGTCGCTTCCCCAGCCTACGATGCATTAAGGAAGTCGCATCGTTAGGTATCGAACCCTTAGGGACATCACATCCCTAGGTAACAATCTCTGCCTGCATTAATCTAGGTCGTTGATTATATTTTATCGACGGTTGTGGATGGTCTAGGGGTATGAATCCTTGTTATTTTGTTTGGACCAATCAAATTGGTCTATTCAATATTTAATCTTGTCCTTCCAATTTAATTTATCAACGGGTGTGGATGGTGTAGTAAAAATCCTTAATCCTTGTTATTTTATTTGGACCAATCAAATTGGTCTATTAAATATTTAATCTCGACCTTCCAATTTAATTTATCAACGGTTGTGGATAAATAGAAAAATAAATCACACCTTACTACCTCACCATACCTTCTATCTCACGATACCTTCTAACATTTCATACTTAATCAATTACTTAATCATGGATGCTCAACAAGTAATTTGTATTGTTTATTACAAAGGTTCAATTCTCGACGGAGTTGAAGGTAAAGCATTTGTAAGTGATTATAAAAAGGCGTTCAAAGTACATTCTGGAAGCAACCTTTTTCGTCTAAAGAATGCCATTAAAGAAGTTACAACTCGACGACGAAGTCGCGACAACTGATATAGTTTGTCGATACCTTGTCTTCTTTGGTGAAAATACAACAATGTTTGAATTGATGAGGGTTTGCGATGACAAAGATGTTCAACTGATGTTTGATGTTTATGCACAGTGGTCACAAGTCGACAACATCGTATGATATGTTACATTTGAGATGGTTTTACATCAACAAACATTGATCAACCATCAACCTCAAACATGCCTAATCCCGACTACATCCCATATTTCGATCAAAGCACCCCTTATCAACCTGACTTATATTCTCATCACAACACTATGAACCATACTCTAGCCAAATTGAACAAACTCATCCGGAAAGTTTTCAACTCCATCATGAATCTCCCCAAACAAGTCCACAATGTGATATTCCGCTTAGTGTCTTATATAATATCAACGAAGAAGAATTAGGCGATTACATTGAAGATTATGAAACATACTTCGATGAATCATCTGGTGATTTTAACGACGACATTGATGTTGACGAAAATATGGAAGCACAAGACCAACATATCCTACCTGTATTCGGTAACACCCTGATTTTTAACAGCGCGAGTGTATTTTTTTTTTAAAACGGAATCAAATCCATAAATGAAGAAATACTTCTGGATAAAACATTTAAGTCGTAATACAAACGAAAAAAGTCAAAAATAATTTGATCATTATATACAACCGGATAAAATAGTTTGTTTCAAAATACATAAGTTCCCCTTACGACAACAACTTTGAATTAAGAAAGGGAAAATAAATAAAATTCTTAAATATAACCCTAAGCTGATCATAAATCTAACTGAGGGTGACTGGGTACTGAGAATCCACGAGCGGCATCAAGCCCCACTGCTTCTGATCACAAATCCCAAAATCATCGATATGCCACGCCTTAGGACGATCCTGGTTCTCATCTGAGGGCATAGCCCAGATTTCCACAATAATTGTAATGGGTCACCAACCGAAATTAACAAATATCACATAGCATTTAAATTTTAAATGCACAAAACAACTTTTCAACTTAGCATACACCTTGAAAGGGTTTTCATATGCCAAACATGCATAATAAAAGTTGCAAAATGAAGCTTTGAAAAAAATTGCACTGTCGTATTCGAATACAGTGTTATTTCACAAGTCAGTAGCAAAATTCGAATATAGTGTAATTACAAACAATCACACTCATCAATTACGGCACAATTACAAACAACAATCGAGTATGTATATACAACCATCACAGTATATCAAACATGACTCGCGTGCCAAGCCCCCTAATGCAATGCCTATATGCCAATGCACATGATTCCAGAATTCCAAGCCAAAACCCTCCTCGAAGGGGTGTAAATCATAATTGTACGGTCTCTCATAGGCCAATACTAATTACCGGGGTGCAGTCTCTCACAGGCTAGCACGATTTACTAAAGTGTCGCCTCTCACAGGCCTTACACTGATTTCTACAGTGCAATTGCTCACAGATCAGCACATTCTAGAGTGCAATCTCTCACAGATCAGTACAACGCGATAATCCTCGTAAGTATAAGATGAACCAACAATTCAAATGGCATCATCCCGTGGCCTATCCGGTCACCACTATCACCATGGCCGATCGCAGTCACCATGTACTATGAAAATGCATGAGCATACTCTAACTCTTTTCACCACAACCATTTAGTAAATGCAACTATTAAAAGATTCCCCATTTTTAATACTCATTTAACACTAATGATTTTTCAAATTCAACACAGAGCATACTTAAACATATATAACTCATAATCCCACAATTCACACCAATTCATATCAATTCATTTTTCCACAAAATCTACACATAAAACACATCTCAAAAATTCATAATATTAATTATGAACACATCAATCACACCAAACATGAATCACCACAACCATTACGTAAATACGGCTATTAAAAGATTCCCCATTTTTAATACTCATTTAACAATAATGGTTTTTAAAACATTTCATAGAGTACACTCAAACCCACATCAAATTTAATCCACAATCCACATTAAATTTAATTCACCATACATACCAAATTTCATCCATTCATTTTCCATAAAACCACACATAAATCACATTAATTCAAAACTCCACATTTCCAAACATAAACCACCTATATTAAATCTCTAAATATTAAATCTCCAAAATTTTCAACCATAAATCACCAAATTCAAAACTCCAAATTTCCAAACATAAACCACCTATATTAAATCTCCAAAATTTTCAACCATAAATCACCAAATTCAAAACTCCAAATTTCCAAACATAAACCACCTATATTAAATCTCCAAATATTAAATCTCCAAAATTTTCAACCATAAATCACCAAATCCAAATCTCCAAATTTCCAAACATAAACCACCTATATTAAATATCCAAATATTAAATCTCCAAAATTTTCAACCATAAATCACCAAATTCAAAACTCCAAATTTCCAAACATAAACTCCATCGAATTCAACTTCCACAATTTCACCCATAAACACATTAAATTCATTTTCCACAAATCTACACCTCAAACACATCAAATTTATTTTCCACAAATTCACATATAAGGTCCTAAATACAAACTAAAAGTTTGGAAGGTGCCCTTACCTTAACAATAGCTTAAACAATCGATTATGGCACCGTGATTAATTCCAGTAAAAACTTTGCTCGCGACACCACTTCCAAAGTTGGCTCACTAGCACCGTAACATGGAGATGAGCAACTTTCCCTTCTGTCACTTCCCGAGAGGAAACTTAGATCTAAGTGAGAAGTGAGGTTTTGTGTTTGGTGGTTTTTAAAACCACTAACACTATTTTTGTGAAAATAGAGGAAGAAAGACGTCGCGAGGCAGGAGGAATGTTTTCTTGCTCTCCGATTCTTCCTTTCTTCTCTCTTACACACACACACACACACACACACACACACATATATATATATACACACTAACTTTCCAATATATATATATATATATATCGAACTAACAAATATCTAAATATTCTTACACACATCACTTCACTCACATCTCAACTATTTTGATAAAAATATTTACTCACGTCGCAACTCAATTGATAGATAAAATTTCCAGCAACTAGAGATATTTTTCACAAAACAGTCTGGTAATAACTTCTTCATAACGTAAATAAATTATCCTTTGACAAATAATTTTCACCGGTCTCAAGATATACATATATAAATATAAATATATATATATATATATATATATATATATATATATATATATATATATATATAATAAACATATTATCAACTCTAACAAAATATGCTTTTGATAGTTAATTCACAAAATGAATTAAAATTGGGCTAAATGCCTCAACAATTTAACACCAAATATACTAAAATTGCATAATTTAGAGTTTAAAATTAAGGGTCTTACATATTCGATCCACCATTTCACCTGAAGAACATCAATTTAGATACTGCAGAGCAATCAAATTAATTTTGATCACATGTTCATTAACGAAATCCCAACAGTAGATGAAACTCTTGCATTTGGAAAGATGTTTCAAAACAAGGATGAATGCGTATACGCAATCAAATATACCATTTAAAACAATCATTGAATTTTGCGGTTCAAAAATCATATTCAGAAAGGTATGTTATTAATTGTTTAAGTCTAAATTGTTTGTTTAGATGCAGAGCTTCAAAATGCAAAAACAGTGAATTATGGATGATTGGTAAATTGAATCTGCCTCATATATGCACAAATTCTGCATTGTCACAAGATCATCAGAAACTCGATTCTGACACGATATGTACAAGCGTAATGCAAGTTCTGAAAGTGGACCCTTCAATCAAAGTGAAGGTCATTATTGCTTATATTCAGGCTTTGCACAACTACACAGTAAGTTATAAAAAGGCTTGGATAGGAAAAAATTAAGCGATCGAAAAAATTTATGGCAATTGGGAAGAGTCTTACGATCAACTCCCACAATGGTTGTTGGTTATGCAAACGAATGCTCCAGGAACCAAAATAGAAATGGAAACATTCCAACTTATCATGAGAATAGTTCGATAAGTGGGACAAGGATCTTTCATCGACTATTTTGGGTTTTCCTTCCGTGCATATCTGTGTTTAAATTCTGCAAACCACTTGTAAAAGTTGATGGGACTTTGTTGTACGACAAATACAAGGGGACTCTATTGGTAGCAGTTGCACAGGATGGGAACGACAATGTCATTCCTATTGCTTATGCCCTTGTGGAAGGTGAGACAACATAGAGTTGGAGTTTCTTTTTGAGAGATTTGAGAAAATATTTCACTCCGCAAGCCAACTTTTGTTTGATTTCAGATAGACATGAATCCATTAAAAGTGCTTATAACAATCCAAATAATGGGTGACAAAATACTCTGTCAAAGCATTAGGGCTGTACGGGTTGGGTTGAGCCAGTTTTGACAAAATTTGATACCCGAACCGATCGATTATCTTTGGGATGGGTTGAGTTCTAAATCCGTAGATTTTTCATTTAACCCAAACCAAACTGATCTGATTCGATCAAGAACGGGTTGGGTTGGCGGGTTATACATAAATAGGAACTTGTTTTTCATTTGACGGGAGAAACATAAGTAACAACAATAACAATTTAATTGAATGAAAATATATTTAATATTTCAATGTCTCAAAAACCATAAAATTTCAATCACATCATTCACCACATTTTGGTATACTAAGCTACCACAATTTTTTAACAATAGTGCTTCATTTGTTTATTTTTAGAGTACTTACTATTTTCAAATAAAATACTTAAAAAAAGTGTTTAATAGATTTAAATGTAAACAAATTTAAACTAGATTCATCATAGTTAATATTAATTTTTTAGAAATATTAATCGATTGATATTAAATACTATGATGAAGTGTTTGGAAAATCTATAACAATTATTGATTAATATGAATATTATGTTTCATATTCGAATACGCCGTAAATTTATTTATCATTTTATCTAAATAAAAAAAAACAATAACAAAATATAACATTAAACTCAAATGAAGCTTTCTTTGCGACAATTTGTTTTATAAAGTTTCTTCCCAAGCATATTTTAATTTAACCAACATTTTATTACATAAAATTAAATTTATCGTAAAAATCAATAATACTTGATAATTTTTTTTTTTTTTTCTGAAAAAAATGTATCTTGCCCGAATGACATAGATAATCTAGGGAAAAATATTCTACACACCTTAGTTTGATAAAAATAAAAAAAATTATCTAGAAGAGAAGAAAAAGGTGGGTGGCAGCGCGACTGTTGGAAGAGAAGGTGGCACAGATTTGGAAGAGAAGAAGAAGGTGGATGGCGGCTGCTGAAAATCTGAAGGAAAAAAAGAATAATGAAACCCTATTGGACTGCTGGACTATTGGTCTGCCAAACAATTTTTTTTATAAAAAAACATAACTAGTCACCGAGTCGGGTCTATTGGTCGACGGGTTCAAATTGTTGAACCCATTACCAGAACCGAATATAAGCATGGTTCAACGTGTTGGGTCGGGTCGGACCCAAATGTGATCGAGTATGGGTAAAAATCGAGTTGGATTGGATTGGGTGATCGGGTTGGCGGGTCGACCCGCACCCATGTACACCCCTACAAAGCATGTCTTCTGCGTCTGACATATTTCACAAAATTTCGCGAGGGAATTTAAGGATAGTGCATCGAAGAAAAAAGTTATTTCTATGGGTAATAATTTCATTCTTACTTTTTATAATTAGTGTAATTTTTAAAAATGCTACCATTAAAAATTTGACACATTGTCTATTGTGTAAATGCAGGTTACTCCATTAATGACCCTACATATAGATACTACCGCAGAGAAATCGACATCGTAAACCCGGAGGCTATAAAATGGTTAGACAATATATCACGGGGAAATTGGATTAAAGCATTTGATGGAGATAGCCGTTGGGGTCAAATGACAACCAACCTTGTGGAGTCGATCAACGGAGTATTAAAAGGCACACGCAACATTCCCATCACTGCTTTGGTCCAATCAACTTATTATAAATCAGGGACACTGTTTCCAACCATGAGAAAACTACACGCATCAACTTTAGCTGCTGGTCAGGTATACATAGAAAATGCATAAATTTTATGAAATTCAAAATACGTAAATCCAATAGTCATAAAGTCGATGGTTTTGATCGGAGCAACCATACTTTCATGGTCCACGTGACGGTAAATCTAAGAGAAAGGCGACCAATTGGTCATTTCAGTGTAAACCTTCCTACTTTATTATTATTATTATTATTATTATTATTATTATTATTATTCTAAACCCACCTTATTAGTGCTAAAGGTAACAATTAGTGTAGGAACACAAATTCACTCCTTGTATTATTTTATTTAAATATATATATATATATATATATATATATATATATATATTATTTTTGTAAGTTAATTATAGTTAATATTAATGATTTAAATCAATTACTTAGGCAAACACACATGACACACATAAAGAAATTAGAACACATAATAACACAAATAATAATAGTAGTATATCATTATAATGTTAAAATTAGATAATGAGAAATTGGGGTGTTACATCTTGATCATATGATCAATGTAAACAAAGAAGACATATTATTCACGTTCAGCAAGGATACAATCTCGCAACTCTTGTGCCATATCCATATCCACCAAATCCCTAGTGAAATGTCCCAAGGATTTTGAGTTAGTTGTTTCATTAAGAGATAAAGGGCTTTCTATACTTGAAGAGATCGTGAAGATGATCTTTGGCTTCCAATATTCCAGAAGCAAATTGTAAATTCTAATTCATCATTGGGAATTTGTGTTCCTTACAAAATTCGGTTTGAAGTATTTTATCCAAGAGGAAACTTGAAGAAACCCCAGCTTCATATTCCATGTTCCAATTGTTTGAATGCTTCGCACATCATTAGGAGAAGAAAAGTAAAACTCATACAATCGATTCTCTAGTGAAACAAATTGCCATGAACCAATCGACTTCCATAATTCCAAACGTTTTTCATGTAAAATTGACAATGTAATTGAGGTATCACATTTAGACATAATGAGTCTACTGTGAATTTTTTTTTTGCAACTCACCAAATCTAGTTAGTATTTGTATAAAAAAAAATATAAGTGTAGTTAAAACTCTAATAAAATTTCTACTATATATAAAAGGAATATCAAATTTTTGTGCGGCTTTTTTTCCTTCTAATTTTACGATTCATGTAAACTATTTTATTTACTATTTTTTCCTTCTTTATTTAATTAATAATTGATTTTTTCTAATTTATACTCCTTTATATAAAAGGATAGAACTAAATATTGGTGTAATATTTTTTCATCCACTTTTACCCTTTATTAAAAATATTTATTTATTTAAAATTTTATCATTTCATACTAATTAAAGAACTTAATATTTTGTTAGAGTTGAACTCAATATTTCATACTGTACTAGTGTTGACTTCACTTGACTCTAATGCCTTCATTTCCTCTGACATCTTAATTTCCTTTGATGTCTTTGTTTCGTCTGACATCTTCACTTTCTCTGATATCGTTTTCTCTGTTTCCTTGTTTTATTTACTACACACTCAATAAAATCATTAATGCAATAAATTGTACTCGCAAGGTATCTTTGTGATCATCAAAACGTGATGAATAAATTGTTCTTTGAACCAACTTGGTTCCAACCGTTTGTGCTAGAACTTTGAATGTAGTGGTTCTATCTTTTGGGGTTGTTCTTTTGAGACATCGATGTAGACTTTAAATATTGTGGGGTTTTTAAGCTAGAGCATTTATTGAACCACTTGTGCTACATTTTAGAAATAAATAGCTTGTTGTGTTACATTTTAGAAATAAAGTCATATTTACATAAGTGTTTAAAAGGAATTTGAATAACTTATTTTTTGCTGATGGCTTATTTTTATCTTTCAAGGCCAATCATATGGAAGTTACCAACATGCTAAACATACTTGCTTTGTATGGAAACGCATCTGGATAAGCTATCAATTTATCAAAATCTAAAGCTGCTTTCAATAGGAATGTACCTCTAACATACATGTGAGGAGCCTACTGCATACCTTGGAGTTAGTCAGAGACTAGGATGGGTTTCCTACATTTGGCTTTCTCTCTAACATAGGATGAAGCCAAAAAGAAGTTGAACGTGCTGGAAAACACAAGAAAATGAAGAGCTTGAATTGTGTTTTGTCATTTCTAAAAACTACTTGAGTTGCTTAACCAAAAGTATGTTCTTTATCAAATCATTCAACCGACGATTATAAAACAGGTTTAGTGAAAGTATAGTTGAATCATAAATAACTTAGAATAGAATAACAGAGAGAGAAGAAACACAAGGATTTTTATACTAGTTCACAACAGGTTGTTGCTACATCTAGTCCTCTCTTTTTAGAGAGATGTTGCTACATATATGTTTCATATTGATTGGTTTTCACTTAATTACAAAGAGATGTATCCGTTGAGAATGTTATCGTTCGGGATCTTGAATCGATATTCTTTAAGACATATCCATATATATCTTCATATTTTTTCAACGTATCTTTTATTAAGAAGACAAATCTCTAAGGATGACATTATCAGAGGATGTCATGCGCTTCTTCAGTCAGAGGATAAGTCCATCCTTGACAAACAGAGGATGATGAAATGTTGACGTTGATTGTATCATAATGTTGACTTGAAACATTGAACAGACGGTCAATTGGTTTGCCATAATTATCGTATGCAAATTCATCAGAGTGAGCTTGTAATCAGATTCGTCAAATACGCATTGGGAGAGCGTTTATCAGAGTAAGACACAGCTGCAACACATTTTCTAAAGTTACCATGAACTTGTTTAGTATATTCTCTTTCTTTGTTCATCAAATGATCTAACTTGAATCAGACGATTGACATTATCAAATGTTTCATTTAGAGCTTTTTTCATTTTGATCTTTGAATTAGAGGATCAACATGGATCTTTATTATGAGGCAGATAATCATTGTAACATTCTTTTTTTTGGTGATCATAGGGTCAACCATTGACTTGTATTTCAGTTGTGTTTAACCCTTTGACTCAGATTGTAGATTATCAGATGACTGTTGCAATGTGTTGGAACCAAGTTTATTTTATACTTATAGTTTTAATGATAAAAAAAATGTTTTATGAGAACAATATATTTTACTTCAAATAGTATGAAAGAAGGTTCATGTCTTTGAAGAAAATCTAAAATAATATTTGATTCAAATTTATAATTGAGGAAAATCTGAAATAAGATTTGATTCAAATTTATAATTGAAGAAAATCTAAAATAACATTTTATTCAGATTTATAATTGAAAAAAATCTAAAATAAGATTTGATTCAAATTTATAATTGATGAAATCTAAAATAAGATTTGATTCAAATTTATAATTGATGAAAATCTAAAGTAAGATTTGATTGACATTAATAATTAAACAAAATCTTTGACATAGTTGAAAAGAAGATTTGGTCAAGATTTGATCAAAATTTATCTACAAAAAAATATGAACATAATCAATCTAAATAATATACAAACGCAATCTAAACAAAATATGAAAATAATAAATCTGAATAATTTACACAATCTAAATAAAATAGGAACAGAATCAATCTGAACTTGTACAACTCATACAACTGATTCTCTACAATGGATTCTCTAGTGAAACAACTTGCCATGAACTAATCGACTTCCTTAATTCCAAAAGTTTTTCACGTAAAATTGACAATGTAATCGAGGTATCACATTTAGACATAATGAGTCTAGTGTGATTTTTTTTTTTGCAACTCACCAAATCTAATTAGTATTTGCAACTCCCTCTGTTCGGACCCCATTTTGTCACTGTGCACATCGCAGGTTTCAGACAACAAGCACAATTTGGCAGCTCCCGAATTTCATTGGAAACAAAAGAACCATAGTTGTAGGAATGTGTATTTTACCCATTTGAACATGCGGTGGCCATGGATTTCGAGTTTAAGGAACCGTACATATATTTTTCATGGATTTAGATTTCACGGATTGGAGACGAAAACGAAAAGAGGAAAAGAAGTTAGAGATGAGAAGATCAAACAAGGGATTTGGATATTTGAAAGAGAAGAAAACTGAGAAGAAAACGGAGGAGGAAATTTTATCCTTCTTTATTTAATTAATAATTGATTTTTTCTAATTTATATTCCTTTATATAAAAGCATAGAACTAAATATTGGTGTAATATTTTTTCATCCACTTTTACCCTTTATTAAAAATATTTATTTATTTAAAATTTTATCATTTCATACTAATTAAAGAACTTAATATTTTGTTAGAGTTGAACTCAATGTTTCATACTGTACTAGTGTTGACTTCACTTGATTCTGATGCCTTCATTTCCTGTGACATCTTAATTTCCTCTGAGTCTTTGTTTCGTCTGACATCTTCACTTCCTCTGATATCGTTTCCTCTGTTTCCTTGTTTTATTTACTACACACACAATAAAATCATTAATGCAATAAATTGTTCTCGCAAAGTATCTTTGTGATCATCAAAACGTGATGAATAAATTGTTCTTTGAACCAACCTTCCAACCGTTTGTGCTAGAACTTTAAATGTAGTGGTTCTATCTTTTGGGGTTCTTCTTTTGAGACATTAACGTAGACTTTAAATATTGTTAGGCTTTAAGCTAGAGCATTTATTGAACCACTTGTGATATTATAACATGTTTATATTATAAGTTATTTTCTAGATAAATAGCTTGTTGTGTTACATTTTAGAAATAAAGTCATACTTACATAAGTGTTTAAAAGGAATTTGAATAACTTATTTTTTGCTGACGACTCATTTTTATCTTTTAAGGCCAATCATAAGGAAGTTACCAACATGCTAAACATACTTGCTTTGTATGGAAACGCATCCGGATAAGCTATCAATTTATCAAAATCTAAAGCTGCTTTCAGTAGGAATGTACCTCAAACATACATGTGAGGAGCCTACTGCATACCTTGGAGTTCGTCAGAGACTAGGATGGGTTTCCTACATTTGGCTTTCCCTCTATCATAGGACGACGCCAAAAAGAAGTTGAAGGTGTTGGAAAACAAAAAAAAATAGAGAGTTTGAATTGTGTTTTGACATTTCTAAAAACTACTTGAGTTGTTTAACCAAAAATATGTTCTTTATCAAAACACTCCAAATTTTATAATAAACTATTTTATTAATTAAATAGGATTTTAGATAATTAATTTGGTGTTAAAATTATTTTGGAATATATGTTGATCAGTTTTATGATTAATTTTCTTTATAGGTGTGTTTTCTATGATATGCTAATCTTGTACATATTTGACCAAATATGTTATATGAATAATAAATGTTATATTTTATTATTTTATATATTTTTCCAAAAATAATACTATATTAGTATAAATATTTTAAAGAATAAGATTTATGAGATTTTACGTGTGTATGTGAGTTGGTAATTAATATGATATTTTCTCGTGTGTTTGACTAATATTAAATGTATGTGCACTTAATTATACTTAATTATTTCTAAATATATCTTATTTTAATTATTTATTTTATAAATAATTATCTTGAGATAGAATTAATATTATGTTTGATTTTCTTTATTTTTATATACTTATTTTGGAATTGTGATTTTATATATATATTTATTATGATTTAGTAATTAACATAAAATATTGTTGTTATATTTATTTTATTTATAATTTTGACTATTCTCTAATGATAGTATTATTATAACGTGAGTATTTTGAAAAATAAGTATAATTATAGTGATTAATTTGAATATGAGAGTTTGGGTTGTTAATAATATGTATTTTTTAAAAGGTTAATTATTTTAATTACTCTAATTTATCATATATTAGTTATGAAATATTAGTAATGTTTTGAAAATTTAATGATGTTTGGAAGAATATTAAAAATGAGATTAAGTAACAATTAATTTTAGTTTAGCAAAATAAAAATAATAGTAGTAAAACATAAAATAAATAAGGAGACCAATGGGCTTGACCCATGTGAACCCTAAAAAACATTCGCCACAACAACACCCTATCATTTGGCACCGATGATCGATAACTGTTACAGAAAATTTTCTCCGTTCTCGTCCAAATTTCAGTATGTTGTTTTATTCATTTAGCTAATCAAATAAACATACTTCCTCAGATTTTTAATCATCCCAATTTCTCTCTAAAATACCCGACTTCTCCATTTATAAAATTCCATATTTTGTATTGTTCTTCAACGTAACTCCGATTTGAGTGAAACCAACACCAAAACGACCGTGCGAAAAGTGGCTATATTATCCACTGATTGGTTTTTCGATTTATGTTAATTTTTCTTGACCGAATTTCGAATTTAGTTTTTAGAGTAGTTTCTCATAATTTATGTTTGACGTTTACCAATAAACTGTCGAGTTAGATCGATTGAAAGACAAAGAGTCAAAGAACAAAGACTGTTTATTCGTGAAATCTTATTCGTGTGTAAAAGCATCGAAATAAGGTAAGGGGTGAGAGAGCGTTTGAATTCATGAGTGTAATATATTGTGAGATGAACGGAAAAACCGTATTTCCCAACGATTCATCCTGGGCTTGCTATGTACGGCAGTAGCCCTTTGAGGGATAAATTAATTAATGTGCAAATATGGAAATTGTGAGATTAAAATATAGAATAGAAATATTTGTAAGGTGTTGATTGATTAAATTTCTTTAAATGTGTGGTATTTGATGTTATTGTGATATTGAGTGTCGAATTAATTTTATGTATATGTTTGATTAGATGAGTTTATGTGATATGATAATAAAAGATGGATGTGTTGTGATAATTTTAGGTGATGATGATGATTTATGAATAATAATTGTGATTTCATAAATTTGTGATAAGTATATGTGATGAGGTACGATTGAGGATAGTGATGCTCTAAATTTGTGATGAGTTATGTAATGATGATGATGTGTGATTTATAATAGTGATGTTATGAATTGGGGATGAAAAGATTGAAGTAACCTCTGATGAAATAATTGTGATTCCAATTTGTGTTTGAGATGACGGTCTTAATGGAGTATCGTAGGCCAACGAGGGGAGAAAATAAATATTGAGAATTTGTGAAGTGGAGATTATTTTGTCAGCATATAGGTAGGGCCTGACAAGCCTAGCGATTCCGGGGAAGTACAATTGAATTGAGCTTGATCGTGGCGGTTTACTGTTGAGCTTTAAGGCAAGATTGTTATACCTTGGAGGTATTCGGGTGGGGAATTCCTAGGTGACTTGGAGGTAGCACTCCAAATGTCGGGAGCTACCATGCAACACACGTTTACCTCGACTGTCGCGTATATGTGTCTCGGGTTGAGTTGAGGGGGTCTATGAGGACAGGGCCAATTTGAATTGTCCATCCACCGGAATGGTGGCATAGTATCATGGCCTCCTAACCAAGTACTTCAGAGTTAGAATGGTACCACATTGTGAAGTAGAGTGTAAGCTCATGCATAACATTGCATTTTTGTTTGATTGTTTGTTGTGATTAATATGTATTGTGTGCGATGATAATTTCTTAGATGATTTGATGTTATTGTGAAATGTATTGATTTTCCTTTGTTTTGACTTTATAATGTTATGTTTTTCCTTGAAGAATGTTTGTCTAACGATACGGTTTATTTATGGTTAATTGTGTGTTCTCCTTACTTATATTATACTATTAACATGATTTCAAAACTCACCTCTTTCGTTGTTTTTGTTTGACTGGTTTGGCCCTGCATTTGCGAAATCGCAGTTATTACAAGTTAATGAGTCTTGAAGTTCAAATTTGGGAGAAGTCACGTTCTGATAGGTGATACCGGGAATGAAAGCCATAAGTTGTATTTTTATTTGTTTAATTAGAAACAACTTTTTGTATGAAACCTTATAACTAGTAAATTTTTGGAATTGAATTAAGAAATTCTAGTTAAATCAAATTTTATGAAGATTGCACTATTTTATAGAAGGAAATAGTTTAAAGTGTTCATTTTGAATTTTGAGGAATGTGATATCTCAAATTAATTATAATTTTTTTTATTCCCTTGAAAACGTATTTGCTTTACCCGCTGCGAATTAAAGTTAAAAGTTTTATTATAAATTATTATATATTATTTTGAATATTGTTAGGCAATTAAGGTAGAGCATTTATTGAACCACTTGAGATATTATAACATGTTTATATTATAAGTTATTTTTTAGATAAATAGCTTGTTGTGTTACATTTTAGAAATAAAGTCATATTTACATAAGTGTTTAAAAGGAATTTGAATAACTTATTTTTTGCTGACGACTCATTTTTATCTTTTAAGGCCAATCATAAGGAAGTTACCAACATGCTAAACATACTTGCGTTGTATGGATGCATCCGGATAAGCTATCAATTTATCAAAATCTAAAGCTGCTTTCAATAGGAATGTACCTCAAACATACATGTGAGGAGCCTACTGCATACCTTGGAGTTCGTCAGAGACTAGGATGGGTTTCCTACATTTGGCTTTCCCTCTATCATAGGACGACGCCAAAAATAAGTTGAAGATGCTAGAAAACACAAGAAAATGGAGAGTTTGAATTGTGTTTTGCGATTTCTAAAAACTACTTGAGTTGCTTAACCAAAAATATGTTCTTTATCAAATTATTCAACTTACAATTATAAAGCAGGTTTAGTGAAAGTATAGTTGAATCATAAATAACTTAGAATAGAATAACAGAGAGAGAAGAAACACAAGTATTTTTGTACTAGTTCACAACAGGTTGTTGCTACATCTAGTCCTCTCTTTATAGAGAGATTTTGCCTCAATAAAATCAAGGACTTAATCCTCTATTTTAAGCAATAGCATACAAGTATGATTTGCTCTGCCTCTTAGGAGTTTGAGTATTCCTCTATAGCTTCTCTAGGATGTCACCATTAGAACCTTTCTCAACTTTCTGGCAGCCAGCTATTGAGATTATGTGAGTATTGTTATACCTCTTCAGGTACCTCTTATGGATGAAAGAGTTGTTGCCACTATCGAGCATATTTACATCTGCTCTAGTTTGTATCTAAATTGACACAAAATTTGTTTCTAGGATTCTAACTCTCATTGTTAGAAAATTACATTTGAAATCCTATATCAATTTAAGTGTATCAAACAACTTTATTGATTTACATCAATTATAAGTACTCTTTACTGAGGGGATTTTTCATTCATTCTTTTCATTTGATGTGTTCTAGGCTTTTAAAGAAATTCTTCTTAACACAACGCCTTTTTCATTCTCTCAACTATATGTTTCATATTGATTTGTTTCTACTTAAATACAAAGAGATGTATCCATTGACAATGTTATCGTTGTGGATCTTGAATCGACATTCTTTAAGACATATCCATATATATCTTCATATTTATTCGGCGTATCTTTTATTAAGAAGACAAATCTCTAAGGATGACATTATTAGAGGATGTCATGCGCTTCATCAGTTAGAGGATAAGTCCATCCTTGACAAACAAAGGATGATGGAATGTGGACATCTTATCAAGGTGTTGATTGTATCATAATATTGACTTGAAACGTTGAACAGACGGTCAACTGGTTTGCCACAATTATCATATGCAAACTCATCAGAGTGAGCTTGTAATTAGATTCATCAGAGGCACATTGGGAGAGCGTTTACCAGAATAAGACACAACTTCAACACATTTTCCAAAGTCACCATGAACTTGTTTAGTATATTCTCTTTCTTTGTTTATCAAATGATCTAACTTGTATCAGACGATTGACTTTATCAAATGTTTCATTTAGAGCTTTTTTCATTTTGATCTTTGAATTAAAGGATCAACAAGGATCTTTACTAGGCAGATAATCATTGTAACGTTCTTTTCTTGTGATTAGAGGGTCAACCATTGACTTGTATTTCTGTTGTGTTTAACCTTTTGACTCAGACTGTAGATTATCAGATGTCTTTTGCAATGTTTTGGAACCAAGTTTATTTTATTATTATAGTATTAATGATAACAAAAATATTTTGCGAGAACAATATATTTGACTTCAAATAGTATGAAAGAAGGTTCATGTTTTTGAAAAAAATCTAAAATAATATTTGATTCAAATTTATAATCGAAGAAAATCTGAAATAAGATTTGATTCACATTTATAATTGAATAAAATCTTTGACCAAGTTGAAAAGAAGATATGGTCAAGATTTGAAGAAGATTTGCTCAAGATTTATCTACAACAAAATATGAACAGAATCAATCTGAAGAATATACAAACGCAATCTGAACAAAATATGAACATAATCAATCTGAAGAATTTACACACTCAATCTAAATAAAATAGGAATAGAATCAATCTGAAGAATTTAGAAACTCAATCTGAACAAGATACAATTCAAAATTAAACAAGGACTAAATTGAAGCCCTAATTTTAACTATAAATAGATACTCAAGGCTGAAGAAGAACATAATCAAAAAGCAGAAAAGAGTAGAAGAACTCATGCTCAAAATTCCAAATTCAATCTTCGAGTTCAAAGAGATAAACACTTGTTCGAATGAGAATTATTCTCTAAGTTTTTTTTCTTAGAGTGTGAGAGTTATTATTATTATCAGCTTTGTTAGAAGCAAACACTAAAAGTTCCAATCTTTTGTATCCAACCCGATAGTGGTTTAGTTCTTTCTTTAATCTCGGGTTTTCAGGTTGTTAGGAGAAGACTTGGCTTTTAGGGTCAAGGTGGTTAGTTCCTCGAAAGTTTGGGGTTGTTAGGCTGTTTGAGAAGACTGACTTGGAGAGTTAGGTGCTTTGTAATTCAAGATAATTGAATTAGTTGATTAAAGCCTTCTGAATGAGGGGACTGGATGTGGCCAAGATGTAGCCAAGTTAGTGGCGAATTAGGATAAGTCTATGTGTCAAATTATTTATACTTTAATTGTTTGCCGCTTCTGAATCCGATTACTTCTTATAAGTAATTCATAAAAACCAACCAGTCTTCAACAAATTAGCAAAAAGTTATAAACTTTGTCAATTACAATTCAATCCCCTCCCCCCTTCTCGTGTTTGCACCTTCACAATGCTTCTTATTGCTATATTATGACATATTCTATTAGTAAATATAATGACTTGTTTATTAGGTGATAATATTCTTCATGTTAAAAACACATAGATTATTATCTCTAATTTACTCATAATTTATTCTACCTTTAAATAGATAGTCGTTAATATAAGTCTTTGTCATCTAACTTAATCTGCACACTTAACAAATACAGTTGGTGAATAATTTTTCTTTATTTGTTTGTTTTATTATCACCAAAACACTTAACTAGAGTATTGTAGCTAAAACAACTTTTGCACTATCAGGAGTGTTTGAATTTGTCAAAAACAGAGATTGTAAGAAGATTCAATCATGGGACACTTGCACTGTATTTCGTGTGTTAAATGCAAAAAATATCTTTTACCTGTCAATTGAGCTGCAACGAGAGTAGATATCTTTATCAAAATAATTTGATATGTGTGTGAGAGTTTTAGATATTTGTTGGTTTAGTTTAATATATATATATATATATATATATATATATATATATATATATATATATATATATTAAGTAAGGCAATGAGATTGGAAAACAGAGAAAGCGAAAATAAGTTTCCTGCTCGCGCATCCTTTCTTCTTTTTCTTTCTTTAGTTTCAAAAAAAAAAAAAACTAAAACCCACAAACACAAAACCTCCATTTTCTTCTAGATGTAAGCTTCCATTCGAGAAGTGACAGAAGAGAAAGTTGCTCCTTGCCACGTTGTGGTGCTAGTGAGCAAACTTTGGAAGCAACGTCGCAAATGAAGTTTTTACCGGAATTAATCGCGGTGTCGTAATCGCTTGTTTAAGCTGTCATTAAGATAAGGGCTCTTTCCAATCTTTTAGTTTGCATTTATGACCTTGTGTGTGAATTTGTGGATGTGTTTGAGGTGTAGATTTGTGGAAAATGAATTTAAGGTGTTTATGGGTAAAAATTTAGATATTTAAATTGGTGATTTATAGTTGAAAATTTAGAGATTTAAATTGGTGATTTGTGGTTGAAAATTTGGAGATTTAAATTGGTGATTTATGGTTGAAAATTTAGAGATTTAAATTGGTGATTTATGGTTGAAAATTTTAAGATTTAAATTGGTGATTTATGGTTAAAAATTTAGAGATTTAAATTGGTGATTTATGGTTGAAAATTTTGGAGATTAAATTTGGTGGTTTATGTTTGGAAATGTGGAGTTTTGAATTAATGTTGATTATTTGGTTGTAAAAGTTTGGTGTGTGAAAAAGATATAATTTTGGGAATTTTGTTGTGGTTGGATAAATTTTAGTTGTGAAAAAATTGTTATAAATATTTATATTTATGTAGTTAGCTCCTTGAGTCTCGAAAAGGAATCGAGACTGTTGGCACCGAGTTAGCGGTGGGGAGAACTCTGATATATTAATGTTATGGTGATTCATGTTTGGTGTGATTGATGTGTTCATAATTAATATTATGAATTTTGAGATGTATTTTATGTGTAGATTGGAGGAAAATGAATTTAATGTGTTTATGGGTGAAATTGTGGAGGTTGTATTTAATGTGTTTGAGATGTGGGTTGTGGTTATTCAAGTTTGGTGTGGTTTATGTGTTCATAATTAATATTACGAATTTTTGAGATGTGATTTATGTGTGAATTATGGTTGAAAATTTCGGAGATTAAATTCAGTGATTTATGGTTGAAAACTTTGGAGATTAAATTTGGTGGTTTGTGTTTGAAAATGTGGAGTTGTGAATACAGGTGATTCATGATTAAATTTGGTGTGAAATTTTGGAATTCAAATTGATTGAATTTGTTGTGTTCGAGATGTGGATGTGTGGTGAATGTGCGATTGATGTATCCATAATTGATGGCGTATGCGTTATGAATTTTATGGATGAATATATGTTTGAGTATGCTCTGTGAAAAGATTGAAAAATCATTAGTGTTAAATGAGTATTAAAAAAAAGAGGAATCTTTTAATAGCTGCATTTATTTAATGGTTGTGGTGACCGTGATGGGCCACGAGATGATGCCATGTGAATAGTTGGTCCATCTTATTCTTGCGGGGATTTTCGTGTCGTGCTGATCTGTGAGAGATTGCACTCTTGTAAGTCGTGCTGATCTGTGAGCGATTGCACGCATAGAAAATTGTGCTGGTCTGTGAGAGGTTGTACGATAGTAAATCGTGATGATCCGTGAGAGATTGCACCTTGATAATTAGTACTGGTCTGTGAGAGGCTGTACAATTATGATTTACGCTATTTCGAGGAGGGTTTTGGTTTGGAATTCCGGAATCATGTGCATTGGTATATACGCATTGCATTAGGGTGCTTGGCACGTGAGTCATGTTTGATATACTGTGATGGTTGTATATACATACTCGGTTGTTGTTTGTAATTGTGCCGTAATTGATGAGTGTGATTGATTGATTTTATGTGGTAAGCGTTGAATGATATCGAAACATTTTCAAAACTGAAATCCTGCAATTTTCGCAGTTGTATTCAAATATAAGGATGCTGTATTCGAATAGGAAAGTCCAGTTTGGTTAAAAACTTCGTTTTTCAACTTTGATTATGCATGTGTGGCATATGAAAACCCTTTCTAGATGTATGCTAAGTTGAAAGGTTATTTTGTGCATTTAAAATTTAAATGTTATGTGATATTTGTTAATTTCGGTTGGTGACCTTTACAATTATTGTGGAAACTTGGGCTTTGCCCTCATATGAGAATCAGGACCGTCCTACCAGTTAGTACTCTGGAGATGGGAACGGAGTTAGACTTACTTGAGCACTGCTGTGTCAGAAGGATTTATGCGGGGCGCGTGGAGATCACCTGGGTTATAGTTTTTTTTTTTGTAGCATGATCAGATTAGATGGCTGTATAGGGGCTAGATGTCTATCTGTTATGGTTGTATTTATTTCATTCTAGAAGACTGTATCTATACCATATATTGTCAGCTTGACTTTTATTTTGATGGGTCCTTGTACCACTTTTTGATGTGATGTGGGGAAGTCAAAATTCTTGGGGCATTGCTTTTGTACAGGTGTCTGCCGAGAATATCCCAGGGGTATAAGCTACGTTGGATAGGTCTCATAGCCCAGGTGTATTTTTCTGTTTTAAATACTTTGGATTTTCATTTCAAAACCGTTTCCGCTGTTTGTAATTATTGTTGACTTTTGTCGTTGTGATACGACTTAAATATTTTATCCAAAGGTATTTCCCTCTTTATTATGAATCTGAATTTGTTTTAAAATTAAAAAAAAAATCAGGCTGTTCCATTTTCTAAAACCCGCCATCCTGCTTGGTTGTGGATATTGAAAAAATGATCAATTCTTACTAGTGGTGTACAAAGAGGAATTGTAGAAGGGAAATAAATTGGTTCCAGTAGGAATAGATGACAGTTCCGAAACATAAAGGTGGACTAGGCTTTCGAGACCTCCGTGGCTTCAACATCGCCTTACTCGGGAAACAAGAATGGAGTCTCGTGACTAACCATGATATTGTCTCTTACCGTATTCTCAAAACTAAATACTTTTTGGATGCCACTTTAGTTCATAATTAAAATTATATATGGCGTAGCATCAAAACTTCTCAAGAGCTCAAAAGTTAAGGCTATCGATGGCGCATTGGAGACGGCTCGCCCAATAATAATTGGACTGAACCATGGCTGCGACATAATTCAAACAGCAGACCGTTGACTCCAATTCATAATAGATTTAGTTCACTTGCAGTAGGACCTCATTCATTTACAAGCTCGCCGCTGGAATGTAGACATGCTCGCGGATTCCTCTGCTCGGGACCAACACATTTGGAACAACACAAAAAATGGAATTTTTACAGTGAAATCTGCTTATAAGCTATAAATGAGCATTTTTCGAGCGCTAATAGTTTAGCAATAGGTGGAGACTGGCCAGTTTTGTGGAACTTACCCATCCCCCCGACTCGTATGAACTTACGATGCCAAGGAGTAGACTTCCCATCTATATGTTGTTGTCCAAACTGATGCAGACAGTGGCGGAGCTTAGCTGTGGTTTACAATTAGGAGAAGTAATTCTCTGGTTAAGAGCTTAGCTCTAGTTTAGGAGTTCAAAGAACTCTGATTTATCATTTCTGTTTCGGTTTTCCTCCATTTTAAGAGGTTGAAACTCATAATTTTCAATAAATAAATCCATTTTCATTATCTTAAAATTCCGAGTCTTATCAGTATGAGATAAACATACGAAAATCTTTGTTCATAAACATCTGACAGAAAATCTTATAGGATATGTGTACTATTTGAAGATGATTTTGATAACTCAGATCATGCCTTTATTAATGAATTGATGGTTTTACTTTGTAGTCTTAACTGTAAATGCAATTACATTCCAATTCCTTATTTTGCTTAATTACGTCTGGCTATTAGTAAATGTTAAAAAATTCTATTCTCCTAAATTTCGCCTTACTTCAGGATCTTTTTGGGGATACCCTATTTCTTACTTTACCATAATCTAACAAGCAATTTAATCACTTGTTTGGTGTTCTGATCATATTCAAAGTAGTCTACAATTCATGAATATTGTAATATTTTGTCAGATGTAGGTAGTCTAATGTACATAACACATACTTTGTGTTCTCTTTTCTCATCAAAATTATAAATGTTCTCCAGTCTTTTGTATGTTCATACTTTCTTTTCTGTTGGCTTTCTAGTTGGACCAAACAGCATGCCATGTCAGCTGATGGTTGGATTCTTTGCATATGCTAAACCCCTCGAAATTAATGTGGATAAGGAAGAGTTGGAAGGTATATATATATATATTGAATTTACTTATGACCCAATGCATCCTTTTTTTCTTAATCTAAATGCATGGAAAATAGTTGATACAGATGAAGACTGTTTAATTGAACACTCGTTTACCTTTCACTCCATTTGCATTCTTATATAGCAAGCCTTCTGTAATTTAGTGGCAAAATTTTGTTTAAATTACAACTATGGAATGGATTAACTTCTCAAGCATTCACATCTACCCCACTTCACACAAGCCCGGATTGACTACAGTCGCCTGCCCCCCCCCCCCCCGACTGCAGTGCAGAGGCATATCTGGACCGTCTGATTAAGATCAGACGGTTTAGGTTTTAAACTCAGATTTTTAATCTGAAATACTTAAAATTCAAAGTTAAAATATGAACCGTCTGATCTTAATTGAACGATTCATATGTGGTGACTGCATTGCAGCCAACTACAGCAAATCCAAATTCTACTTCGCACATGTAATATGCTTCAACTTGCTTCTATAGATTTCAATGTGGAGAGTGGTGAACTTGCCCTAATGTTTGTTCCTGGACCCTTTGCAATAGCCCATCATCTTATTTCCTCTTGGGCATTCCCAGATCATAATATAAACGGAAGTGAATGCCATTCAAAACAACCTAGTGGTTCTGTGTCAAATTTGTACGATTGACCGACTATTTTGAGGACAGCTTTGGATATAGGGCTTATCTATTTTATTATATTATTATGTATCTTTAGAAGGCATACAGTAGCTATATGAGTTTTGATATTTCAATTCCAATAGTTGTGAAGATCATGTTATAATATATTATATCATATAGAGAAAAATGTTAAGATTGGTTGTATTTTCTATAAGGTTGCATTTTGTTTATTTCGAAAACTTTTATCATTATTTGGCTTTAGTACCGATGATATTGTTGTGTTATTACTGATAAAAAAAAAATACTGTCTTGTTACTAGAAACGTTGTCAAATTCACCACTCGTCTACCATAACTTAAGAAACATAATAAGATACAATTGTGGAATTCCTTATGGAAGGACTAGTACTATACCCTTTAAGAAGATCAAAACAAATCGATAATAACAAGAAAGCATAAAAAATGAATGGTTTTTTTTCTTCTTTGATTATAACAAATTGTAATGAGTAATACAGTATCAGAAAAATCATATTAACTAATAATGAGCAAGAAATTCATAAAGAATGGTAAGAAATACAGCTCTTTACAAAGAAAGAAAATCAAAAACTAATCTCTATTTGTTCATATCCTATATCCTTGAATCTAATTTGTCACCAACACATTTTGGGTTTTGTTTGGCCAAAATTTGGCGACCAATCTTTTTCCAATCAACATTACATGAGTGTGTTTCTGGGTATCTATGTCTTCCACAAAATACATCTCCACAGCGACACTCGAATCCAATTATTCCAACTTTTTTGTTGCAACTATTGCACCTATTTTTCTTCTTGATGGTTGTAGTGTCTGTCAGAGTAATATAATCAATAGCCGCACATACATCAGTTACAGAGCTCTCTAAAATACTCTGTTTTTGAGAAAGAAATGATGAACCAAGAATAGCACCTTCAAATTCTGATACGTTGGTGTTTTCTTCGATGCAATCTTTGTAACATTTTGAACAAAAGTTTTTGTTTTCAGCAGAACCGTATAAACCACAACCATTGCGACAAAGCTTTAGATGAACCATATTGTTTCACTTCGATTGGCTTAAGGAAAAACGTAAAAGGATGTTGATATCACTTAACAAATTTGGAGAAGAAGAAAACTTTCAGAGAAGAAGAAAGGTTTCTCAAAGTGAATATGCAAGAAATAGTTGATTGATTTACTGAAAGCGGCTGTTTAATTTATAATGGATAATGGCACTAATTAAGTTCGTCAAAAACATATCTCCTCATTAATAGCATATCAATTAGTCAAGAGTTCAGTCAATCAAATTCAATTAATCACGGAACTTTCCCTCTATCCATATAATGATAGATATATCTTAATGAGATTTTTTTTTTCATTTTCATTTGAATAATTATTTATTTAATTAATAAAAAATAATTTAAATATTTAAAAAAAATAAATTATATTAATAAAATGAAATAAAATTCATTAAATTGAAAAAAATATATCAAAGTTAATGTAGGTAAATAGAAGTGTCAAAATAAATAATGTCTCAATCCTATTTGGCGATACATTAGGCTTAAATCTATTTTCTACTCTCTCTTATTTTTTGTGTAGATCAAATAAATAAATAACAATAA
>JBBPBP010000002.1:29986896-30008301 GCA_037974735.1 Cicer chorassanicum
TAACCAAATACACCTATCTAAGGGTAATAATAAGAAACTGCATCACCTATATTTCAATTGAGGATTTTTTTATAACCAATTGATAATTTATTTGATGACGTGGATAAAAAAATAAGTTAAAGAAAAATTATATTCAGTTTTAATTTTCAATCAAATTTTGATGAGTAATATGATAAAGTGATCACGTTAAATTATAAAATAGGATTTAATTCATATATATTGTAAAAAGTTTTTAATTACGGTTGAACAATCATAACTGTTAGATTATTAAAAATATTTTTATTATAATTACCTTTAAAGTCATGCTCATGAATAATTGGGATGTGTTTATAATATAAAACTTTTCTACCAACAGTGCATGAGTTTTTTTATTATGTGAAGAACTTTTTTTTCTCAATAAGAGGTCGCATTCTGATGCGACCGGCTACTATGTTTTTTTTTTTTCATTTTAACTTTTGAAGAATTGGAAAAATTGTTAATTTAATTAATAAAAAATAATTGAAATATTTAAAAAAAAACAAAATTATATTAATAAAATTAAATAAAATATATTAAATTGAAAAATAAAATAGTAACACAATTTTATTTTGTTAACAACTTCCTCCTATTTTTTCTCCCGATCAAATAAATAAATAAAAATAATAATAAAGTAAATTATATTATAAGATAAAATACATTAAATTGAAGAAACAAAATACATTAAATTAAAGAAAAAAAATACCACAAATTGAAAAAGAAAAATACATCAAATTTAAATCAATGATTTCCATCAAAATGTCCTCCAGTTCCACATCTAGGCGGTCGTCGAACTCGTCTAGCCCTTTGAACGAGTTGAGATTGTTCTGGTTGATCCTCATTTTGATCATTATCCTCATTATAATTTGTATGTTGATTAGAACCACTACCACCTGCCTCTTATAATTTTGAGTTTCGGAGTTATACATGGAATCAAAAACAGCATAAACCGACTCAGGAGTTGTGCAATGTGTTCCAAACAAATTATAAAAAATCCCGCTCTCTGTCGGATGAACGGGGGTTAGTATTTCTGGCCTTGAAGGAACGTAATATTGAGTTGGTATATCTGCAGATTCATGTAGATGTGTTGGTGGTGACGGACCATAATATGGAACTTCTGTAGCGCATGCAGGTGAAGTGATGATAAAGACGTTGTTTGGTGCATGGTTTGTTGTTGCGGGGTTGATTGAGGGGTTGAGTGAACGTGAGAATATGATTAAGGTTGCAAATGTGGATCACGCATATATTATTCCACAGATATATATAATTTGGTGTGATGTTTAAACCAATTCATATATTCTTTATTGTGGTATAAAACACTTTCTACGAATTGACCTTGCAATACGTAATTCTCACGTTCATTCCAATTATAATCTCATCTTTCCAAACCTAGTTCCAATTATCATCAACACCACGCCTCATGTCGACCGCATGGTAGATTGTCATGTCTTCTGGTGGTTGTGGAATTTGTTGATGGAAGCCGAACTGATGTGCGACTCTATCTATATGATGTTTTTCGACAATATGATAACAGTCTAGATAGGTACATGTCATCCGTGTGTTCATCTCTTGTTCGGAAACCTCGTGTTGGAACTCGAGGTACAATTTGAAACGAAACTGATATGTTAAAAATAGGCAAAAGCAAATATTAAGAGGTATAAAAAAATAATATAATTAAAAATGTGCAAATAAATGTGAATGAATATATTACTTCCTGAACCATCATGTGATCGATTGTTTTTCGGTATCCCTTCTATGTCGTTATAAGGAACTCTACTGAAATTTAGACCACCAGAATTAAAGTTGTCGAATATATCAAAAATAAAAAAAAAATATAATAAAATTAGTAATATGGTAAATAGTTAGTTTTAAAAAAAGAAAAATATATAAAATTTATCTGTAATAGTTACCTTTGTGCAAGTGTAAATATCCATGCTTTGGGTGATTTTAGAGCGACACAAGACAAATGATACCATACCCAATTTTGCAACAACAATGCACATCCTTCTATAGACAGGGTTTCGTAGCAAGACACAATTCTCTATAAAGTGTTGCTAAAACTGCCGAATCCCAACTATATTAGGATGCTTTATTTAAATCCTTCAAAAGTAAAAGATATTTTAAATGTACACGATTGTTGGATTTGTCCGACATCAACAACCCCCCAATCATACGTAGGATATATGCTCAACACGATGCTTGTTTTTCTACTACAGATGCATTATCACCAACATCGTCAAATGTTTCTTTAAGCCATTTTAATTTAATAAAATTACCCTTTTTTGTTCCCTCGGGTGGGATAACTCCTAAGTATTCTAGACAAACATCTTTAACATTTACAAAATTCGAACCGCTAACAGGAAAACCAGAAACATTTAATCCTAAAAGGTAGTATACGTCTTCTAAAGTTATTGTCCACTCACCAATTGGGAAATGAAAAGTATGAGTTTCTGGTCTCCATCTTTCAACTAGTAATCAGGCCGACATCTATTTTATAGTTTCCAAGTTTGATCATTTCACCAAATCCAACCTCTTGCAAATATGGTAATATGGCTTCATTTGGTTTTTTTTGTTAACATTGACCATGACATTTAAGTTTATCCTTTGAGGGTATCTGAAATTAATAATATATAAAATACTCAATATAAATGACACTAATATATCTGAAAATAATATATATGAAATTAATAATAAAAGCAAAATAATCAATGACACTAAAAAAACTATAAATTAAATTAAATTAAGTAAATATATAAAATACTTACAAATTCGTTAATGTATTGAATTTCAGCTATGTGATTCGTAAATAATTCCATCAGTAAAACAGAAATTTTGATTGAGAACGTTGAAGAAACTTTCAGCTCTGTGATTTAAGAAATTTAGATTGAGAAAGTTGAAGAAAGTTTAATTTGAAACGTTGAATTGATGTGCTTATAAAAGGGTCGCTTCCCCAGCCTACGATGCATTAAGGAAGTCGCATCGTTAGGTATCGAACCCTTAGGGACATCGCATCCCTAGGTAACAATCTCTACCTACTTTAATCCAGGCCGTTGATTATATTTTATCGATGGCTGTGGATGGTCTAGGGGTATGAATCCTGGTTATTTTGTCTAGACCAATCAAATTGGTCTATTCAATATTTAATCTTGTCCTTCCAATTTAATTTATCAATGGGTGTGGATGGTGTAGTAAAAATCCTTAATCCTTGTTATTTTATTTGGACCAATCAAATTGGTCTATTAAATATTTAATCTTGACCTTCCAATTTAATTTATCAACGGTTGTGGATAAATAGAAAAATAAATCACACATTACTACCTCACCATACCTTATATCTCACGATACCTTCTAAAATTTCATACTTAATCAATTACTTAATCATGGATGCTCAACAAGTAATTTGTATTGTTTATTACAAAGGTTCAATTCTCGACGGAGTTGAAGGTAAAACATTTGTAAGTGATTATAAAAAGGCATTCAAAGTACATTCTGGAAGCAACCTTGCTCGTCTAAAGAATGCCATTAAAAAAAGTTACAACTCGACGACAAAGTCACGACAACTGATATAGTTTGTCGATACCTTGTCTTCTTTGGTGAAAATACAACAATGTTTGAATTGATGAGGGTTTGTGATGACAAAGATGTTCAACTGATTTAGATGTTTATGCACAGTGGTCACAACTCGACACTATCGTATTATATGTTACATTTGAGATGGTCCTACATCAACAAACATTGATCAACCATCAACCTCAAACATTCCTAATCCCGACTACATCCCATATTTCGATCAAAGCACCCCTTATCAACCTGACTTATATTCTCATCACAACACTATGAACCATACTCTAGCCAAATTGAACAAACTCATCCGGAAAGTTTTCAACTCCATCATGAATCTCCCCAAACAAGTCCACAATGTGATATTCCGCTTAGTTTCTTATATAATATCAACAAGGAAGAATTAGGCAATTACAATGAAGATGATGAAACATACTTCGATGAATTATCTGGTGATTTTAACGACGACATTGATGTTGACGAAGATATGGAAGCAGAAGACCAATCTATCCTACCTGTATTCGATCCACCATTTCACTTGAAGAACATCAATTTAGATAATGTAGAGCAATCAAATGAATTTGATCAAATGTTCAAAACAAGGATGAATGCGTATATGCAATCAAACATTACCATTTAAAACAATCATTGAGTTTTGCGGTACAAAAATTAGATTCAGAAAGGTATGTTATTATTTGTTTAAATCTAAATTGTTTGTTTAGATGCAGAGCTTCAAAATGCAAAAAAAGTGAATTATGGGTGATTGGTAAATTGAATCTGCCTTATACATGCACAAATTCCGCATTGTCACAAGATCATTTGAAACTCGATTTTGACATGATATGTACAAGTGTAATGCAAGTTCTGAAAATGGACCCTTCTATCAAAGTGAAAGTTATTATTGCTCAGATTCAGGCTTTGCACAACTACACAATAAGTTATAGAAAGGCTTGGACAGGAAAAAATAAAGCGTTCGAACAAATTTATGGCAATTGGGAAGAGTCTTACAATCAACTCCCACAATGGTTGTTGGTTATGCAAACGTATGCTCCATGAACCAAAATAGAAATGGAAACGATTCCAGCTTATCATGAGAATAGTTCGATAAGTGGGACAAGGATCTTTCATCGACTATTTTGGGCTTTCCTTTCGTGCATATCTGTGTTTAAATTGTGCAAACCACTTGTACAAGTTGATGGGACGTGGTTGTACGACAAGTATAAAGGGACTCTATTGGTTGCAGTTGCACAAGATGAGAACGACAATGTCATTCCTATTGCTTATGCTCTTGTGGAAGGTCAGACAACATAGGGTTGGAGTTTCTTTTTGAGAAAATATACCACTCCGCAATCCAACCTTTGTTTGATTTCAGATAGACATGAATCCTTTGTCAAAGCATTAGGGGTGTACGCGGGTTGGGTTAGGCCGGTTTTAACAAAATTCGATACCCGAACCGATCGATTATCTTTGGATTGGGTTGAGTTCTAAATCCGTATTTTTTCATTTAACCCGAACCTAATCGATCCGATCTGATCCGATCCGATCAAGAACGGGTTGGGTTGGCGGGTTATACAAAAATAGTAACTTGTTTTTTATTTTACAGGACAAACATAAGTAATAACAATAACAATTTAATTGAATATAAATACATTTAATATTTGAATGTCTCAAAAACCATAAAATTTCAATAACATCATTCACCACATTTTAGTTTACTAAGCTACCACAATTTTTTAATAGTAATGCTTCATTTGTTTATTTTTAGAGTACTTACTATTTTCAAATAAAATAATAAAAAAAAGCGTTTATTAGATTTAAAAGTAAACAAATTTAAACTAGACTCATCATATTTAATATTAATTTTTTAGAAGTATTAATCGATTGATATTAAATACTAAGATGAAATGTTTGGAAAATCTATAACAATTATTGATTAATATAAATATTATGTTTCATATTCGAATACGCCGTAACTTTATTTTTCATTTTATCTAAATAAAAAAACAATAACAAAATATAACATTTAACTCAAATGAAGCTTTCTTTGCAACAATTTTTTTTTATAAACTTTCTTCACAAACGTATTTTACTTTAACCAACATTTTATTACATAAAATTCAATATATCATAAAAATCAATATACTTGATAATTTTTTTCTGAAAAAAAAATGTATCTTGCCCGAATGACATAGATAATCTAGGGAAAAATACTCTACACACCTTACTTTGATAAAAAAAAAAGTATATTGAAGAGAAGAAGAAGGTGGGCGGTGGCGCGGCTGTAGGAAGTTTAGAACAGAAGAAGGTGTGTGGCAGCGCGGCTGTTGGAAGTGAAGGTGGCGCAGATGTGGAAGAGAAGAAGAAGGTGGATGGCAGCTGCTGAAAATCTGAAGGAGAAAAAGAAAAATGAAACCCTATTGGGTTGTTGGACTATTGGGCTGCCAAACAAATTTTTTTTTAAAAAATATAACTAGTCATCGGTCGGGTCTAAGGGTTGACGGGTTCAAATTGTTGAACTCATTACCCGAACCGAATATAAGCGGGTTTCAACGAGTTGTGGCGGGTCAGACCCCAAAGTGATCGGGTACGGATAAAAATCGGGTTGGTTGGATTGGGTGATCGGGTTGGCGGGTCGACCCGCACCCATGTACACCCCTACCAAGCATGCCTTCTGCGTCCAACATATTTCAAAAAAATCACTAATTATTTATTTATTTATAATAATAACAATATTATTAGATTGGATACCATGTTTCGAGTTAAAATCTTGAACCTCGATGTTGTTTGCGAATGTTTTTACTATTTAATGTATAAATAAATAAATAATTAGTGATATTTTTGAAACATAAAATGAATATTAATTTAATTATAATAAATAAATAAAACAGAAGATTAATAAATTTTAAATTATTGAAGTGAAAATATTTTAAACATTAGTTGGCATAAGTTTATTATTAATAAAGATCAATTTGTATGTTATTTTATATTTAAGGAGATTTTTGAATATTGCAGGGATGAAATACAAAAAAGTAATTTTCAGGGACTAAAACCAAAAAGTGTTATATTTACAGGGACCAAAAACTGTTTCCCTTTGTCCATTAACGTTTTTGTAACGGCCACTTAACGTTAAGGACCAAAAATAATTTTTTTGATATTAGAGGGATGTAAACAAAAAAATAATAATTACAAGGACCAAAATCAAAAAAGGTTATATTTACAGGGACCAAAAACATATTTAAACCTTCACAAAATTTCGCTAGGGAATTTAAGGAGAATGCATTGAAGAAAAAAGTTATTTCTATGAGTAATAATTTCATTCTTACTTTTTAAAATTAGTGTAATTTTTAAAAATGCTACGAATAAAAATTTGACACATTTTCTATTGTGTAAATGAAGGTTACTCCATTAATGAGCCTACATATAGATACTACCGCATAGAAATCAGCATAGTATACTTGGAGGCTATAAAATGGTTAGACAACATGCCACATGGAAATTTTTTTTTGTAACATCCCGACCCTTACCGTTATCGGCGATGTTAATCACGATCCTTATAAACTTTTTACTGATCATGATCCTTATAAACTTTTTACTGATCATGATCCATATAAACTTTTTACTAATCGATAGGGGAGAATTCATGAGTAACTGTGTTGCCTCCTAACTCAATGTTTATAATGTGATCAATAAAAGAAGAATTAAAGACACAATGAATACTATAATCATTACATGCTTTGTGTTTACCCTCAGTTTATGTACTGATTGGGACAACAATGTTTTTATTGACATGTTTCTTGACCGTCTACTTAGCAATTGCATCTTCTTTAAGAATTTGAATTTTTCAATGGTTGTGAGAGTATTTCTTACATTTATCTTTAGAATTTCCAACTACGTTAAAAAAGTCACAAAACAATGACAATTTTTCATAATAAATGTAAACAAACAAGACATACCCTTCAAGTTCAACAAGAATATGATCTCCCAGTTCTTGTGTCATATCCATATTGACCAAAGGGGTTTTGATACTTGAAGGGACCGTGAAAAAAATCTTTGGTTTCCAATATTTCTAAGGAAAATTGTATATATAGTAACTCTGTCCTAATCTTTTAAACAAGGTTTTTCGCAAAATATAGTTTTTTTTTAATTCCAAATGTTTTCAAAGTAAAATAAAATAAGGCACTGTTTGGAAACACCAATAAGCAGGTTTCTAAACTTGCTGAATTAAAAGAGATGTGTTTGGTAAACAAGTTTTTCTCATCAGCTTTTAGCTTATTCTGATATGTTATTTCAAGTTGCGTTTGAACTTAAAACTTATAACTTTTTGCATTTTCTTCCATTTATAACCTTATTATTATTTTTTTTTATTATTTTTATTCGTTATGTAATACAAAATAACTACCTCACTCATTCAATAGTTCACAACTTCACGGTGAACAAAGTATCCAGTTTCTTTAATTCTTTGCCAAAATAACTCAAAAAAAAAATCATGTTATTCATCTTACAAGAGATTGATTAACGTATGTATTGCTATATTTATTATTACTTCTTTATCTTCTAATTTATCATTGTGATAAAGTTAAATTCATTTTTTATACCAAAATGTAAACAATAAATGAATTGCATTGTTTTTACGATTACTATTTATACATATGGATCTCACTAAACTTTAAGAGAACTATTCAAATTTATGTTTGTATTGTGATAAAAAATAAATAAATGATGTAACAAAAAATAGTAAATGAATTGCATTGTTATGGTTTTTATTTCAAAACTTTGTTGTATTTTTTTTTTTTGGTTTCTACCACAAAAGTAATCAATGAGAGAAATATAATATAGTAAGGGATAAAGAGAGGAGGTAACATGAGTGAAAAATATATCACGTGAAATGAGCAATCACATTGGGAGGAGAAGCAGGTGAGAATGGTGGGAGTGACGTGCATGTGAGAGATTGGATAAAAATGTCACGAGTTTTGTTATTTTAAATTAAATAATTATGTCCTTTTATGTCATTTTATATTGTTAAAAGCTAAATTTACCGAACACTTTAATTTCAATTAATTAGCTTTTCAGCTATAAGTCATAAGTTATCAGCTATCAGCTAGCTTTTCAGCTATCAGCCAGCTTTTTCAGCTATCAGCTAGTTTATAACTTAATTTTACCAAACAGTGCCTAAGTTATGAAAACATCATGGAAAGTAGTTGAGGAGCAATCCAAATATACTCTTCAAATCATCAATGCTATCACCAAGAAAACATCACCCCCAATAATATAGTGAGTTACAAAACTCAGTAACATAAAATTTAGGCTAAATTGCAGTTTTAGTTCTCATATTTTTACTAAATCACCGCGGAATTAGTTCCACTATTTTAAAAGTCAACAATTTTGGTCACTCTCTCTGATTTTTTTACTATAAAATAGAGACATGACATGTTTGAAATAATGTTATATGATACGATGATATTGAATGATTAACACCAATAAAATTGGAATAAAACATTGTAAAACACAGAGAAATCACTTTTAGCATCAACTTATTTTGCAATAGGAGTTGTTTCTTTTCTATCACCACTCAAAAGTCCTAAAACATGCATGTCATGAATGACATTTGCATTAGAGTTTGACATTGAGGATCCTTTAGTCCCAACAACAATGTCAATTGTTGTATTAGAGGTTTCAACAAAAATTTCATTACGTATTGAAGCTTCTTTTACAAAATGCAAGTCATAAACAACCACAATAGGAATGCCATTAACAATCTGCTTGTTATTTAATAAATGATTGGTCTCAACATCGTCTAAAGGGAGTGAATAATTCTTTATGATGTTCCTCTAGAGAAAAAGTGTCAACTAGGTCTAAATCAAAAACTTCGTCATATTTCTTATTATTTTTTTCTTGATCGCCACCAAAGTATTCTTGAATAGATGTATTGCCTCTTAATTTAATGTTGAGAATGTGCTTTGTATGTACCCTCAATTTCACCACTGATCGGATCAATTGTGGTTTTTAGTGACATACTTCTTGATCATTTGCTTAGCAACTGCAACTTTTGTAAGAATTTGAATTTTTCAATGGTTGTGAGAGTAGTTTTTACATTTATATTTATAATTCTGAACTACATTAAAAGATTCACAAAAGAATGAAAATTTTCATAATCAATGTAAACAAAGAAAACATATTATTCACGTTCAACTAGAATACAATCTCACAGCTGTTGGGCCATATCCATATCGACCAAATCCCTAGTGAAAGGTCCCAAGGATTTTGAGTTAGTTGTTTCATTAAGAGATAAAGGGGTTTTGATACTTGCAAAGAGATCGTGAAGGTGATCTTTGGCATCCAATATTCCTGAAGCAAATTGTAAATTCTAATTCGTCATTTGAAATTGTTGTTCCTTACCAAATTCGGGTTGAAATCTTTCATCCAAGAGAAAACTTGAAGAAAACCCAGCTTCATATTCCATGTTCCAATTGTTTGAATGCTTCGCACATCATTAGGAGAATAAAAGTAAAACTCATGCAATCGATTCTCTAGTGAAACAACTTGGCATGAACCAAACGAATTCCATAATTCAAAAAGTTTTTCACGTAAAATTGACAATGTAATCAAGGTATCACATTTAGACATAATGAGTCTACTGTGATTTTTTTTTGCAACTCACCAAATCTAGTTAGTATTATAACATGTTTACATTATAAGTTATTTTCAAGATAATTAGTTTGTCGTGTTACATTTTAGAAATAAAGTCATATTTAAAGAAGTGTTTAAAAGGAATTTGAATAACTTATTTTTTGTTGACGACTCATTTTTCTCTTCTAGATAAGCTATCAATTTATCAAAATCTTAAGCTGCTTTCAATAGGAATGTACCTCAACATACATGTGAGGAGCCTGTTGCATACCTTGGAGTTAGTCAGAGACTAGGATGGGTTTCCTACATTGGCTTTCCCTCTATCATAGGAAGCAGCCAAAAAGAAGTTGAAGGTGCTGAAAACACAAGAAAATAGAGAGTTTGAATTGTGTTTTGTCATTTCTAAAAACTACTTGAGTTGCTTAACCAATAGTATGTTCTTTAATTATCAAATCATTCAACTTACGATTATAAAACAGGTTTAGTGAAAGTATAGTTGAATCATAAAGAACTTAGAATAGAATAATAGAGAGAGAAGATACACAAGGATTTTTATACTAGTTCACAACAGGTTGATGCTACATCTAATCCTCTATTTATAGAGAGATTTTGCCTCAATAAAATCGAGGACTTAATCCACTATTTTAAGCAATAGCATACAAGTATCATTTGCTTTACCTCTTCAGAGTTTGAGTATTCCTCTATAGCCTCTTCAGGATGTCATTATTATAACCCTTCTCAACTTTCTGGCAGCCATCTATTGAGATTATGTGAGTATTGTTATACCTCCTCAGGTACCTCTTATGAAAGAGTTGTTGCCACTATTGAGCATATTTACATATGCTCTAGTTTGTATCCAAAATGACACAAAGTTTGTTTCTAGGGTTCTAACTCTCATTGTTAGAACATTACGTTTGAAATCCTATATCAATTCAAGTGTATCAAACAACTTGATTGATTTACATCAAGTCTAATTACTCTTTACTGAGAGGATTTTTCATTCATTCTTTTCATTTGATGTGTTCAAAGCTTTTACAGAAATTCTTCTTAACACAACGCCTTTTTCATTCTCTCAGCTATATGCTTCATATTGATTGGTTTCTACATAAATACAAAGAGATGTATCCATTGAGAATGTTATCGTTGGAGTCTTGATCGACATTCTTTAAGACATATCCATATATATCTTCATATTTATTCAGCGAATCTTTTATTAAGAAGACAAATCTCTAAGGATGACATTATCAGAAGATGTCATGCGCTTCTTCAGTTAGAGGATAAGTCCATCCTTGACGAACCGAGGATGATGGAATGTTGACATCTTATCAACGTGTTGACTGTATCTGAATGTTGACTTGAAACGTTGAACAGACGATCAACTGGTTTGCCATAATTATCATACGCAAGTTCATCAGAGTGAGCTTGTAATCAGATTCATCAGAGGCGCATTGGGAGAATGTTTATCAGAGTTAGACACAACTTCAACAAATTTTCTAAAGTCACTATGAACTAGTTTAGTATATTCTCTTATTTTGTTCATCAAATGATCTAACTTGTATCAGACGAGTGAATTTATCAAATGTTTCATTTAGAACTTTTTTCTTTTGATCTTTGAATTAAAGGATCAACAAGGATCTTTACTATGAGGCAGATAATCATTGTAACATTCTTTTCTTTGGTGATCATAGGGTCAACCATTGACTTGTATTTCCGTTGTGTTTAACCTTTTGACTCAGACTATAGATTATCATATGTCTGTTGCAATGTGTTGGAACCAAGTTGATTTTATACTTATAGTTTTAATGATAACAATATATTTGACTTCAAATAGTATGAAAGAAGGTTCATGTTTTTGAAGAATATCTAAAATAACATTTAATTCAAATTTATAATTGAAGAAAATCTGAAATAAGATTTGATTCAAATTTATAATTGAAGAAAATCTAAAATAAGATTTTATTCAGATTAATAATTGAAGAAAATCTAAAATAAGATTTGATTCAGATTTATAATTAAAGAAAATCGAAAATAAGATTTGATTCAACATAATAATTGATGAAAATCTAAAATAAAATTTGACTCACATTTATAATTGAAGAAAAACTTTGACCAAGTTGAAAAGAAGATATGGTCAAGATTTGAATAAGATTTATCTAACAAAAAATATGAACAGAATCAATCTAAAGAATATACAACCGCAATCTAAACAAAATATGAACATAATCAATGTGAAGAATTTACAAACTCAATATAAATAAAATAGTAACAGAATCAATATGAAGAATTTACAAACTCAATCTGAAAAAAAATACAATACAAAGTTAAACAAGGACTAAATTGAAGCCCTAATTTTAACTATAAATAGATACTCAAGGTTGAAGAAGAACATCATCAAAAAAGCAGAAAAGAGTAGAAGAACTCAAGCTCAAAATTCCAAATTCATCTTAGAGTTCAAAGAGAGAAACACTTGTTCGAATGAGAAATATTCTCTAAGTTTTTTTTTTCTAAAAATGTGAGAGTAATTATTACTATCAGCATTGTTAGAAGCAAATACTTAAAGTTCCAATCTTTTGTATCCAACCCGATAGTGGTTTAGCTCTTTCTTCAATCTTGGGTTGTCAGGTTGTTAGGAGAAGACTTGGCTTGTAGGGTCAAGGTGGTTAGTTCCTCAAAAGTTTTGGGTTGTCAAGCTGTTTGGGAAGACTAACTTGGAGAGTCAGGTGCTTTGTAATTCAATGTATTTAAATTAGGGGATTAAAGCCTTCTGAATGAGAGGACTGGATGTAGCCAAGTTAGTGGTGAGCCAGAATAAATCTATGTCTCAAATTATTTATACTTTCATTATTTGCTGCTTCTGAATTCGATTGTTTCTTATAAGTAATTCATAAAAACTAACCAGTCTTCATCAAATTAGCAAAACGTTATCAACTTTGTCAAACACAATTCAACCCCCTCCCCCTTCTCGTGTTTACACCTTCACAATGCTTCTTATTGCTATATTATGACATATTCTTTTAGTAAACATGATTACTTGTTTATTACGTGATAATATTCTTCATGTTAAAAACACATAGATTATTATCTCTAAATTACTCATAATTTATTCTACCTTTAAATAGATAATCGTTAATATAAGTCTTTGTCATCTAACTTAATATGCACACTTAACAAATACATTTGGGGAATAATTTATCTTTATTTGTTTGTTTTGTCATCAAAATATCAACTAGAGGATTGTAGCTAAAACCACTTTTGCACTAATAGGAGTGTTTGAATTTGTCAAAAACAGAGTTTGTAAGAAGATTCAATGATGGGACACTTGCACTCTATCCAAGGCGGAGAAAGAGGTCCTTATTAAAGAAATTGCTCAATCAATACCTTTTTATTGCATAAGTGTTTTCTAAAACCCCTCATACTAGGCTGCGGATATCGAAAAAATGATCAATTCTTACTAGTGGGGTACAAGGAGTAATGGTAGAAGTGAAATAAATTCGTTCCAATGGGAAAAGATGAAAGTTCTGAAACATAAAGGTGGACTAGGCTTTCGAGACCATTGTGGCTTCAACATCGCCTTACTCGGGAAACAAGGTTGGAGTCTCATGACTAACCACGATACTATATCTCTTACCGTATTCTCAAAACTAAATATTTTCCAAATAGGGACTTCTTGGATGCCACTTTAGTTCATAATCAAAATTATATATGGCATAGTATCAAAACTTCTCAAGAGCTCATAAGGCAAGGCTATCGATGGCGCATTGGAGACGGCTCGCTCATTTACAAGTTGGCCGCTGGAATGCAGACATGCTCGCGGCTAATTTCTCATTGGACCAACACATCTGGCACAACACAAAAATGGAATTTATATAGTGAAATCAGCTTATAAGCTTTAAATGGAGCATTTTACGAGCGCTAATAGTTTAGCAGTAGGTGGATGTTAGTTATGGTTAATTCAAAAAGATTGTAATATGATAGTAATTCAGTTAGGGTGGTTAAGAAGTTGTTAAGAATGTTAGAAGTTAGTTGAGATTCAGTTTTGCAAGATACTATAAAAGGATGTAAAACTGTTTGAAAATAACTAATGAAAAATGGAGAACATTCTCCAGACTATCAAGATTGATAATCAATCTCTGTTTTCTGAACTTTCTGTTTTCTTCTCTTTTCTTCTCAATTTCAATTCCACTCAACTATACAATCTGTTCCAACATTTGGCATCAAGAGCTTGGGTTATAATTCTTAGGAAACACGAGTGCAAGTGTGAGGGGGAATCAAAATTGGGAAACACAAGAGTGAGTGGAAGAAAGAAAGAATACATGAATAGAGGAGGATTTCCAGCGAATTTTCCAATCCTTGATGGAAAGAATTGGGAGAGGTGGTCTGCATCAATAAGATCGTTGCTGGGAGCTCAAGAGGTGTTTGAGATTGTTCAAGATGGTTATGAACAACTTGGTACGAATCCAACAGAAAGACAACAAACAAATTTCAAAGATTCCAAGAAAAGAGATTGCTAGGCATTGTTTTACATCCAACAAAGTGTGGATTCAAACAACTTTGAGAGAATTTCAAAGGCATCTACATCAAAGGAGGCATGGGAGACCTTGTTCAAGTACTATACAGGTGGGGAAAATGCCAAGAAAGTGAAGCTCCAAATGCTAAGAAGGCAATACGAACTATTGCAGATGGAAGAAGATGAAGTTGCGGCAGATTACTTCAATCGTGTGCAGGTTGTTGTTAATCAGATGAGAACAAATGGTGAATCATTAACTGAAGTGGTGGTTATTGAAAAGATCCTTAGAACATTAACACAAAGGTATGATCATATTGTGGTGGCCATTGAAGAATCAAAGAATCTTTATAAGATGAAGGTGGAAGATTTGCAAGGTTCTCTTGAAGCTCATGAATTGAGAGTAAGAGAAAGGTGCGCAGTAAACTCAGTATCTCAAGTGCAGGCCCTGCAGGCCTAAGTTAGCAAGAAGACAAGCCAAGGTGATAACAACAACAATAACTCGAATGGCAAGAAGAAATTCAACAAGAAAGGAATCCAATGTTACAATTGTCAAAAATGGGGGTATTTTGCAAATGAATGCAGATCCAAGAAGGTCCAAAGAGAGGATGATGAAGTTCAAATGGCAGCTGAGGATTCAGACTCAGACGAGGTGTTGTTAATGGCTACAACAAAATCAGATGATGACTGCCTAGAGTAGTGGTACCTTGACACAGGTTGTTCAAATCACATGACTGGCCATAAAGATTGGTTTGTGAGTATTGATGAGAAGGTGAAAAAGGAGATCAAATTTGCAGATAACAGTTCAGTCACTGCATAAGGAGTAGGAAAGATGTTGATTCAAAGGAAAGATGGCAAACAATCATTCATATGTGATGTGTTGTATGTGCCAAACATGAAGAACAATCTGCTAAGCCTTGGACAACTGCTTGAAAAGGGGTATTCTATGAAGATGAAGCATGGTGAAATGAGGATGTTTGATAATTCAAGAAGATTGATCTTGAAGGAACCACTATCCAAGAATAGAACTTTCAAGATTGATATCCAGATCAATGAGAACAAGTGCCTAGCTGTTGAAATTAAGAATGAATATTGGTTGTGGCATGAGAGGTTTGGACATTTGAATTTTAGAAGCCTTCAAATGTTGCAGCACAAGGAAATGGTGCTAGGAATTCCAGAAATTAAAAAACCAAAGGAGCTATGTGAAGAATGTTGTCAGGCCAAACAACACAGAAACTCATTCAAGGCTGAATTGCCCACTCGATGTTCAAGAATAATGGAGATAATCTACTCTGATGCTTGTGGTTCTTTTGAAGAAGTGTCAATAGGAGGTAATCACTACTTTGTATCATTCATTGATGATTTTACAAGGAAAACATGGGTTTATCTAATTAAGATGAAGAGTGAAGTGATGGCTGTGTTTAGAGGATTCAAGTTGATGGCAGAAAAACAAAGTGGTTACAATCTTAAAGTGATTAAGACAGATGGATGGGGTGAATATCAATCCCATGAACTCCATGAATTCTGTGACAAAGAGGGAATGATACATGAAGTAATTGCACCATATACACCACAACATAATGGAGTTGCAGAAAGGAGAAATAGAACCATTCTTAATATGGCAAGAAGCATGCTGAAAAGGAGAAAAGATGTCTCACAAATTCTGGGGGGAAGCAGTTTCAACAGCAGCATACATCTTGAATAGGTGTCCAACCAAGAGACTAGGTACTAGGACACCTGAAGAAGCTTGGACTGGAAGAAAGCCAGCCTGCAGGAACAACAAGTCAGTCAGTTTTTGAGTCTGTGAGAATGTCTGAAAAAGCTAGGCAACCTTTAGTCAGATTGCAAACATATGAAGTGACATCTGACTCAGCCATCAATGCAGATGGAGAATTAACACATTTTGCTTTGTTGGCTGAATCAGAACCAATAAGTGATGAAGAAGCCTTGAGTGATCCTAGATGGAGAGCAACAATGGATGAAAAGCTCAAAGCCATAGAGATAAACAAGACATGGGAGCTGATGAACCTGCCAGTGAACAAGAGACCAATTGATGTGAAATGGGTCTTTAAACTGAAATTGAAACCTAATGGACAAGTTGCCAGGTACAAGGCCAGACTTGTAGCAAAGGGATTTTTGCAGAAACATGGGTTGAACTATGATGAGGTATTTGCCCCAATAGCCAGAACTGGAACAGTAAGGATGGTAGTCTCAATAGCCAGCTACAAAGGCTGGTATATGCATCAGCTGGATGTTAAATCAGCATTCCTCAATGGATCATTGGAGGAAGAAGTGTATGTAAAGCAGCCACCAGGATATGAAGTAAGAGGCAAGGAAGACAATGTATATAAGCTGAAGAAAGCACTATATGGCTTGAAGCAAGCTCCTAGGGCCTGGAACAAGAGGATTGATAGATTTCTTATTGAGCATCAATTTGAAAAATGTGTCAATGAGCATGGAGTTTATGTTAAGAAGAGAGCAACAGCACCTGCACTGCTGATATGCCTATACGTAGATGATTTATTGCTGACTGGCAGCAATGAAGCATAGATTCATGAACTCAAAATCAGAATGGAGAAGGAATTTGAAATGGCTGATCTAGGCATGCTATCATATTTCCTTGGTATTGAGTTTGTAATCAAAGAAAATGGAACTTTTATGCACCAAAAGAAGTATGCTAATGATGTACTAAGGAGATTCAAGATGCAAGACTGCAATGGGACTGATACTCCATCAGAAGCAGGTTTGGTCTTATCAAAAGAAGGCAATGAGGAGCTGGTTGACTCTACAACATTCAAGCAATTAGTAGAATCATTGAGATATTTGTGCAACACACGGCCAGACATAGCTCACAGTGTTGGACTGGTTAGTAGGTACATGAAAAGCCTAGAACATTTCACTATTTTCCAGCTAAAAGAATTTTGAGGTACATCAAGGAAACAAGTGAGCTGGGATTGCACTATGCTAAGAAGCAGGTTGGAATTGAAGCTGGTTTGATTGGTTTCACTGATGCACATTGGTGTGGAGATTAAGATGATAGGAAGAGCACCTCTGGCAACATTTTCATGATAAATGAGTCACCAATCTCATGGTGCTCAAGGAAGCAAAGCATAGTCGCGTTATCTACTTGTGAAGCTGAATATACGGTTGCATCCATGGAGGCATGTCAAGCTGTATGGCTGGCAAAATTGATGGCAGAATTGGGACTAAGGAGTAATGATGCAGTGAAGATGAAGATAGACAATAAATCAGCTATAGACCTAGCAAGACATCCAAGTGTCCATGGGAGGAGCAAACACATAGAAACGAGAATTCACTTCTTAAGGGATCAAGTCACAAAAGGCAAAATAAAATTGGAGCATTGCAGCTTCAAAGATCAAAAGGCTGACATCCTAACCAAATGCTTGAAGAAGGTGAAGTTCTAAGAGATGAGAGACAAGCTTGGAGTAACACTACCTTAATCATGTTGAATTAGGAAGAGTGTTAGTTATGGTTATTTCAAAATGATTGTAATATGATAGTAATTCAGTTAGGGTTGTGTATTAATATTTGATTTTGATAAGACATCATCATGTCATGGCATATGCATCTTTCTGAAAGTTGCCTTTGTGACAAATTTATTTTCGCAATTGGTATAGTGATTTTCTGTATAGAAGTTCCTTTGTGGTAGATTTATTTTTCCCACTGGTACGGGTAATTTTCTGTGTGGAAGTTACTTTAGTGACAAATATTATATCTGGATCATATATAGTTTTGATTTTAGGAGCATTCATAGCATTGCATTATTGTGTGATTGTTTAGTTGTGATTAATGCATATAACGCTCTAATTTTATTTTTGTTATATTTATAATTGATTTTTACTTTTTTTTAGAAAATAATTGTTTCTACTTTTAAATTATAATTATTTTATATCTAAAATCCATCGTTGGACACACATATTTTATTTTAAAAAAAGTTTAATTGTAGTTTTAGTCTCTTATTTTTACCAATTTATGAAACAGGTCCCTCAATTTTAAAATCTCACAACTTTGGTTTCTCATTCCGATTTTTAAATTAAAAAATGGCAATGTGACATGTTTTAAATAACGACTGAAGTAAAATGATTAACACCTATGAAATTGTAATAAAACCATCTAAAAAATTAATTTTCAACTTCGGAAAATTTTCATTTTGTAATTTAATGACTTAATTGTAGTTTTAGTCCTCCTATGTTAGCTGATTCAGGAAATTAGTTCTCTAATTTTGTTTTTTTCCCAATTTTTGTCATACGTCAAACTTTTTTACCGAAAATTGATGATGTGTCATATTAATGATGTGTTAAATAAGATGATGATGCGGAGCCTTCTATATAGATTAGTACTATTATTTCATTATTCTAATTTATAAAAACCCATTACTACTTTTTTAAAACAACATTTTATTATTTTAAAAAATACATTTTATTATTAATGACATATAAATAATTAATGCATGTAAATGATTTTATATCATAAAATTGTATGTCATGTCATTTTAAAATATGGCAAAACATCATTTTTTTGTTCAAAAATCTGAGGGAGGTATTAAAATTGTCGACTTTTAAAATAAGGGTTTTATTTCCATGAATTGGTGAAAATATAGGACAAAATCTGTAATTAAGTCAATTACAAGAAACTGTACTGTAAAGAATAAAGGTGAAGAAAATTGATGACAAAATCATATTTAATTAACTTTTTAAATTGACCGACTAAAATCCCTCAAGAAATAATTAGGCAGATCAAAATCAGGTATACTCAATCTAATGTAATTAAGTTTGTAAAAGAGAAAAGAGAATGTACACTTTCATTGAACAATAATTTTACAGTGATATCTAATAGAATTCATGTATTCCATTTTAAACTGAGAGTATAGGTTCATTAAAGTGTTTGTAAAAATCCATATCAATCATAAAAGTTTGATTGAAATTTTTCATATAAATGAAACTTAAAAATAAACAATTTTTTCACAAGTACTCTTTCATGCGGAGACAGAAGAAAAGAGCAAGGGAGCTTTCACGGTTTAATTACCAACCGAATCATATAGTTGGCAATATTTTAAAGAGTGTAGCCATAAATGTTGGTTGGAAAGAAAATGAAGTTCCTATCACATGGTTTAAAAAAGGAATCATGGTAGGAATGCAATCCCATCTCTATTCCTTTGATGGGACACAAAGCAAAACAATTAATTACTTTCATCAAAATTAAAGAGATTTCTAGAATCCAAATTCAGACTAGTAGATATATTAAGCAAAATTCTCATAGTGGCCAAAAAAGGGACCACCTAACAAAATATGAATGGTGGGAAAAAAAAACACAACCTATGGTTGTGATGTAATTTAAATTCCTTTATTAGAATGTTGTTAACTCTTGTTTTTTTTGTTGCCTTTCGTATTTTCTAAGAAATAAAAGTGTTGCCATCAAACATTTATATATATATGTTGTTACTTTTATATTTGGGAAGCTTGAAACTGAGTCATGAACCAATTTCAAGCTATGCCTATGGTTGCCTATAGGTGCTCTTTACATGGCTAAAATCTCCCTCATGATACCACAAATTGTCAAAAAGGTGACAATTTGTTTTTAATGGTTTTCTAAGTTGTAACGGTAACTCTTGTTATAAATGAATACACTTCATTTTCATTATTAATAATTTTTATTTATTGTTTTTTATGGTAGATAGATGGTTGAAAACTGAATTGAATTGAATTGAATTATTTTGGTCCATTACTTAAATCAAAGATAAAAGGAAATGGGATTTGTATAAATGAGTCCATTTGCACTCTTTTTCAATTCATCAAAAAGCAATTTCAGATTTTTGTGAGATATGAAAGTTGCAGAAATGGGAGTTCCTTGCAGCCCAAAGCAGAGAACTTCTTGCAATGTTGTTTTGGACTGAAGGGAGCTCCTAGTTCTTCGCTTTCATCATATTTATGTTTCATCTCTTTCAATTCAAAGGTTTCAAATTTCTTCTTATGTTACTGTAATTAGTGTGAATTGCAAGTTCTCATTAAATTTGCCTCTGTCTTGCAAATTCCTTCTAAATATATCTGCCTAATGAAACTCTATTTGTTCTTCCATTTTATTCATGTTCACCTTTAGATTTGTAAATTGTTTTTTATTTACTGTTTTTTTGGGTGCATTTTTGCTTTACTTATTTTGCTAGATATATATTTACTTTAGGCCATTGCTAACCTTATGGTCACATAATTTAAACAATCTACATCTACAATAGACAAGTGAAATTTCACAAACAATGTACCATGTTAAAGCTATTTTGTGTACAATACCATTACTGAACTAGTTATTGTTGTATAAGAATATAATACTAATGTGTTTCAAGCATTCAACCTAGTTGGTCATTATTGTTGATTTATTATGGTTAAAACTACCGATTACTTATAAACATAGTTTTAGATTTTATCTGCTCTATCAAATTTGGATAGGATTTGATATCTATTTAAAATTTAAGCTAAACACAATATCATTGGTACTTTTAACAAAATCAATGACGCAAATTTTCATATAACTATATTGTAACCATTTTTCTGATTAATATATATGTTAAATTACATTTTTGATCGTTTAAATTATTTTAAAATTTTACTTAATATTTTTATTTCATTTTCATCTTTTAAGTTACAAATTTTACACACTTTGATTATTTAAAGTTTTACGTATTT
>JBBPBP010000002.1:30008733-30035676 GCA_037974735.1 Cicer chorassanicum
AAATTATGATACACTAATTATAATTTTTTGTATAAACTATAAAAATGATAAATATTTATTATTTATTACATAATTAAAGATGTTCTTTCACATCACACAAAAACATCTATCACGAATTAATTAGTTAAAAGATAAATATATATTTCATCAATAATGTGTATTATCTTATATATTTTTAGATAAAATTTTTGAAAAAAGAAATATATAATATATTAATTATAATTTTTTGAATAAATCACATACCTTCCAAATATTTGTAACTAGTCAAATAATTCAAAGATTGTCTTCCACAAATCAAATTTGTGTGTGTGTTAACGTGTCTCTAAATTACTTTAAATAAAATTAGAATAAAATTATACATCAGTTATAATTTACTACATAAATTACATATACATGAGACAACACTACAAGAAAAACAAATAGTTGCGGCAATTTTAAGGGCTAGCGGTGGCAATTCTAACCGCCGATATTTGTTACAGGTCAATTAGTTAAAATATATCTTTTATTAATTAAGTAGTTTAAATTATATAAGTAAATCTATTGATTCAGATATTTTAATATTTTCTTTTAAAACCCAAACAAAATCAAACTTATGTAGAATACTTTTAATATAAATTATACACGAGACAATTATTTGTTTTTGGTCAATAAGTTAAAAAGGGTCTTTCATAAATTAATTAATTAATTAAGAGAGAAATGTGTATTTTATTAATAGTGTGTCTATTGAATTTCTTGTATATAAAAATTTGCATAGCATTAAAATACACCAATTGTAATTTTTTGTATAAATGATAATATACGATACAAGTGTTTATCACAGATCAATTAGTTAAAAATTTGACTTTCCAAATTCAACTAGCTAAACAGAATTATTTATGTATTAGTAATTAATTGTTAATTTTGTTAAAGGGAGGAGTTGAATCCATGACCTCTTTGTCCTCCAACTCCCCCAAACCACCAAAATGTTAGTGCAAAAGTGATTTTAGCTACAACTCTCTAGTTGATATTTTGATGATAACAAAACAAACAAGTAAGAACAAAGAAGACAAAGAAGTATACTGATGACTATCTATTTAAAGGTAGCATAAATTATAAGAAAGTTAGATATCATGATCTAAGTGTTTTAAAAACAAAGAATATTATCATCTAATAAATAAATATTTATTTTCACTAATAGAAAAAATCATAATATAACAATAAGGATCATTGCAACAAACATATGATAATCTCTCGTCCGAGTCAAAACATTAAAGACAAAGAAAATACAAGTCAATGTTTGTCCCTCTAAAGATAAAGGAAAAGAGCGTTACAATGATTATCTGCCTCTGACCAAAAACTCATGTTGATCTTCTAACTTAAAGATCAAAAGAAGAAAGTTCCAAGTGAAGCATCTGATAAAGTCAATGTTTTGGTACAAGCTAGATCCTCTAGTTAACAAAGAAAGAAAAACTACTGAACAAGTTTATAGTGACTCTGAAAAATCTGTTGAAGTTGTGTTTGACGCTGTTAAACGTACTCTCAATGCACCTCTGTTGAATCTTCGGATACAAGATCACTCTGGTGATTCTATGTATGATAATCTTTGCATCCAATTTGATCGTGTGATAAAGCCATCGTCTAAAAAAATCAATGCTCTGATAAGAAGTCTACGATCCAACAACCTCTAGTCATCATAATGGACTTATACTCTGACTGAAGAAGTGCATGACATCCTCTAATAGTGATATCCTATAAGATTTGACTTCTTAATTGAAGATAAATTAAATCAATTATGAAGATATATATTCATATGTCTTAAAGACTAATTTACTCTAAATAGTGATTCAAGATCTCCAAAGGTAACATTCACAATTGATACTTTTCTCAATATTTAAGTAGAAATCGATCGATCAATCAATCTTAAAAGAGGAAGAGGAACATAATCCAGTTGGGTTTATTAGAGGCAGAGGAAGTCAGACGCTTGCTTCATCTCCAGAGGCAATTTTAATAGAGGCAACTGGTTAGCGGAAATTTGTGCATAAGCTTGCTCTCTTAATCAGTGGCAGACTTAGCAAAGTCTTGATTGCTTCATCAGAGGAAGACTTAGCAGAGTTTGGTGTGCTTCATTAGTGGCAGACTTAACAGAGTCTGGTTTGCTTCATCAGAGGCAAACTTAGTAGAGCCTGGTTTTCTTACTCAGAGGCAGACTTAGCAAAGTCTAGTTTTCCTCACCAGAGGGAGACTTTAGCATAGGCTTGCTTTCTTCATCAATTTTGATTGCTTAGACTTTAGCAGAGTCAATTTGATTGCTTTACCAGAGGCAGATTCAGCAAATACAATTTTGAGCATACTGAATTAGAGGCAAAATCATTTGTGGTAGTTCACTACTTGAACCATCAAAGCCAGTATATTAGAGGCATTTTATCACCAGTTTTGGAATATGGAATTTACCAAATCATTTTGACAAATCATCAGAGGATATGTCCTAATATTCTGCATAGTATTTTTGGTCTTGGAACTACACACTTAACATATATAGTTAGGGGATAATTGTACTTTATTTATATGTATTTGTTATCATCAAAACATTAAATAGAGGATTGTATTTAAAAATATTTTTTTCACTAACAGATTGTATTGAGACAAAATCTCTCTATAAATAGAGGACTAGATGTTACAACAGTCTATTGTGAACAAGTAAAAAAATCCTTGTGTCTCTTATCTCTCTCTCTTTCTCTATGTTACTCTAATCTAAGTGCTTTATGATTCAACTGTGTGTTACTAAACCTGTTTTATAACCATAAGTTGAATGATTTGATAAAGAACATATTTTTGGTTAAGTTAACGAAGTACTTTTTAGAAATGGAAAAACACAATTAAAACCTACCCCCTTTTTTGTCTTTTCCAGCTCCTTCACAAACCACCTTATGACTCCCAAGAGAAATATTTATTTCATGAGAAGTGCTAGGACCACTCTCTTTCTAATAGTCATTCTCTTATTGAGTGAAATCAATGTGGATCCTACACTTTGAAAATTGGGCGTACATAAAGTGATGTGATCCATTGGTGCACCCAGTAAGAATCATATTGGTTCAAATAAAAATCCCTATTACAGATGTTTTATTTGATGATAATAAATCAAGAGAACAAATCTCCTAACTGGTTACTTAAGTGGGCAAATTGTTTAAGAAATAGTAAGATACTATGTTATTGACTATCTGATATAAGTAACATAAGCAGTTGTCACTTAGTGATGAATATTTATGTGTAAAGTACATAAAACATATTGTCAACAAATGAATAAGTGAATATTTTCACAAATGAAAGAGCTAGTCATAATTTAAATTGTGTTGATCAAAGCTCTATGAAACTTTGATCGAAAGACGTTAATTCACAATACTATGTGAAACTTGTCCTCTAAATAAGAAGATAAATTTACATATACAGTGGTAGAAAAAATGGCTCTAGTCCAAGCCTCTAATGACTAAACATCTAAAATGATGAGCAAAAGAATCAAAATTGACAATGTACCTAAAAAATCAAGTGATCAATTGTATGATGAAAAACAACGAGCAAGACATTTATCTGGTTAACATTCTTCTGACTCTAAAGATCAACAAAGATCAATGATGCTCAAGACGCATCTACTGCAATGATCTAAAAAACACAGTTTTCGCTGGAACCACATTACTCTATAACAATATAAGATCACCAAGGAGAATCTGATATAAGTTAATGGTAATATGTTCCCTCTTGTGAATTAGTGTCACTTCCTCTATGATCAGATTATGTGACTCAACAACATGAGAATCAAAGAAAAATATCAAATTCTATTGAGAGAAGTACAACATATCCTGAAAGCATATAGAGCAAAAAATTGTAAAGTCAAACAACTACTTGTACGATTGAAGCAGACTATGCTCATCTCCAACGGCTCTTATTATGAACAAACATATTTCCGAGAGCTATAAAAAGAAACTTCTTCAAACTGAAATAGTTGATGATGATAATGTCCAACTAGTGATAACTCTGTCCAAGTGAGAATGTTGAGAGAAAAATATCTAAGACTTTGCTCATGACATTTGTATCATATGGAAAGTCTAAATGATCAATATAGAGAAAGATAAAACGATTTCGATACTTGAAAGAATATTTAATAAAAATACTTGAACATGAGACTTAATTGTAATACCTCTCTTAGGAGACTAATTAGATATATGTATAAATCAATTAAAAGTATAGTAACAAATTAGTTCATAATGAAGTGTGATACTTGAATTGATATAACATTTCAAATTGTACTATGCTCGCAATAAGATTTAGAATCCTAGAACAAACCTGTGTCATGTCAAACATAAACTTTTAAGATTGAATGTAAACATGCACGGTAGTGGAAACCTCATTTAGTTAAAGGGAAGTTTGGAGAGACAAGTAAACACTTAGTTTATAATACTATTGGTTTCCTGTTGAGACATTATAATACAGAAATCCTGAAACACCTGACTGTATAATGCTTAAAGCCTAGATAGGCCAAGTTAATAATACTTAGTGGATCAAGTATTTGACTGTGTTAGGGAAAATCTCTCTGTACGTGGAGGACTAGATGTAGCAATATTTGTTGTGAACTAGTATAAAAATCATTGTATGTTTTATTTCTCTCTTATGTCTTTACTTTTGCTTTCGGATTCTCGATGTCTTATCTTCCATCATTTTTATGTTTTAAATAAAAGGTAATCTTTTGATAAAGAATCTATTTTAAAATAACTAAGAAGATTTTAAAAATGATCAACACAATTCAAATTCCCATTTCTTGTATTTTCCAATACCTTCACAACCTAAGTCACTAACCTATTCTGTATAGAGAAATTTAAATAAAAGTACATAAACAATTATTTCAATTCATTTATATATACATACACATGTCAAAAGTACAAGATGTTTGTGGATCCATAGCATATCGTGAAATACACGTCAGGCCTAATATGTCTGAGTCTTTCACCATAGCATATCGTGAAAGACTCAGACACCAAAAGACACCATGTCTATACAAATAAGACAACATTGCAATTGGAGTAGAAAAGGGAACTCCATCTTCAGCTCTGAACTCCTATGTAAGAACTAGTTTTGTTTAAATACAAATACCTACTATTGATGTTTTAATGATAACAAAGCAAAAGAACAATTTTCGACTAACTTGTTACTTTAAGTTTGAAGAATATATATAGTTAAATTAGAACTTGTGCTATTAACTATCTACAATAGTTTCATAAGAAGTTGCGAGTTAGTCGCATTTTTGTGTGTGTTATTCATTAGAAGAAGCACCATGAGTACTATTAACTAGCAATCAATTAATTATAAAATGCTAATAGTAGAGTCAATTATAACTTAGGAAGATTATAACTAATCAAAGAAAATATAATTTTGGATCGAGCATTATATTTGTTTCACATGATTAGTGTTAAAAACACCCCCTAGTGAGTTATCGTCTAATCAATTTGGTCAAACAAATGAAACATAAGAAGTGTTGAACATACGTATGAGCTTTGCGATATCGAGAGATATAAAACTTTGTGTAAATCAACCAAGTATGTTTAAAGTGAACTCTTAACTGAGTTACTTTTAACTTGGGTAGATATATCGTTTTTATTGTAGTATCCTCTTATTTGAGAATTTGAATCCTAGGAAGACTTTGTGTGCACATCGACACGAAATCAAAGTGTTGTAATATAACCCGATAATGGCAACAACCTTTGTATGTATAAAAGGAATCCTAGAAAGGCAATGTATCAACTCAACTAAATAGGTGAGTGAAGCTAGGATTCTTGAGGAAATTCAAAGAATGTAATTCTAGTAGGTCTGAAGAGGCCTTAAATAATACTTAGTCTAGAGAAAAGAATACTTAACTCAAGAAGTGAGTGAAGCCAGTAGTCTTGAGGAATCCAAAGAATATATTTCTGGTAAGTTTGGAGAAGCTTCAAACAATACTTAGCTTAGAAAAGTTTTAAGAATATTCAAATCCTGAAGAGACGGAATTAAGAATACTACTGTGGATAGAAAAGCATTTGCTCAAAGAAATATTTTCTAAGTGTTTTAGAGTTAGAAATCAATTGTAACAATCTGCTTAGTAGAAGCAAAACACAATTCGGCTTAAGTGTTCCTCAAGCAATTTGCGGTTTTCAAGTTGTGTTGAAAATACTTGATTTGTAGGGTCAAGCTGTAGTTGCCTTCAACAATATGTGGTTTTCAGGTTGGTAGAAAAAGCTTGACTTGTAAGGTCAAGGTGTTTGTTTACCCAAAAATTATGCAGGTATCAGATTGTTTTCAGAAGATTGACTTGTAGGGTCATGTGTTGTGTAATTTAAGGATTTGAATTAGTGGTTAAATCCTTCTAAGTGAGGGACTGAATGTAGCTACCAAGTTGGTGGTGAGCCAAGATAAATCTGCTTGTGTCACTTTACTTCTGCACTATTTACTTTATTGTTGGCTCTGATTACTTAAGCCTGATTATTACTGCCTCTATTTTAGATAAAATCACCAACCAGAACCAATTCTTGAATAAATAATTAAAAAAGAATTCAACTTAATCTAACAGAATTCAATATCCCTTATTGTGTTTGCACCTTCACTCTCATAATCTATAAATTGAAGATCAATTGGAAGATGAAGGCGAGAGTTTTATATACAATCAATACTTACTTGTTCAAGTAAGCACGAGTCAAAAACTCTTCAAGCAAACGCCAACTCTCTACATTATATATGTGGATCATCATTTACTGAGTTTGTCTCTATTTATCTCAAATAAAGAGTTGAGAATCATTATCTCCCAAACACTTTTTATCATACACATTATTTGTAAATCAAGTCTATCTTTTATATAAGATTGAGTGTGACTGTAAAAAGCATTTCTAGTTTGAAAGGTGGTTGTAAAAATTATTTCTGGTTGAAAAGGTGGTTGTAAAAATCCTTTATGGGTCGAAAGATGGTTGTAAAAATCATTTCTTGTTTGAAAGTGGATGCAAAAATTATTTTCTTAATTTAAAGGTGAATGTTGTAGTTTATCAAGGTTTGATCAAGAGGAAATGTGCAAAAGAGAATGTTCTGGTTCTAAAGCACATGGTGAAAATCTCACAGTTGTGAAGATTGGACTAGCCTAGGTTGGGTGAACTAGTATACTTTTTGTGTCTAGTCTTTCTATCCCTTGTCTTTAATATTTGCACGCTCAAATCACACATCACTATCACTGTTTTGATTTAAAACATCTTAACTTCATATAAATTGTCTAGAATGTTCTGGTCAGTTGAGAGTTTACTAATAAACTTTTGAACACCAAGTCTAACCTTGAGTAAAGTTTCAATTATTGTGCAAAAACCAAACTTTAAAAGGATCATAATTCAAGCTCCCATTTTTTGTGACTATTCATTCCACTTCATAAGTTATTTATGTCTTATCTTCAATCGTTGTTTTACTTAGTTTTTCAAAAATGAAGATGAGATTTTGATAAAGAAGTAATTAATTGAAAAAGATTAAAATAATCAACACAATTCAAATTCTCATTTCTTGTATTTTCCAATACCTTCAATTGGTATCAGATTTTGGTCTCTTTTAATGGAGCACTATAATGTGGATTTTGTTCTTATTACCTTTGAGAACAGTGGTAAACAAGATGGATTTAGGAGATCCTAAATCTCAAACAAAGATGATTTTATGGAATCTAAAGCACCTATAATCTTGGTTGAAGATCTTAGAATCTAATGCAAGATTATATCTCCTTTCAGGTGCATGATCAAACATTTGGGTTGATATTTTTTAGTGGCGAAAAGAGTTGTTTTAATCACTCAAAAGCATTCAAACTAGGATTGTGGAAGACGTCGACTTTTGCTTCAAATGATTAAGGGATAAACTTGAAGAAGGGCATTACTCCTCGAGTAATGAGAGAGACGAAGTAATATTATATATTTGGAATTAGTGATTCAAACCTAACACGTAATTTACTATGCTTGTAAATAGTTTAGAAAGTCCTAGAACAACCATAAGATGTTATTTTTATGTAAATTTGTTTTACTTTTCAACCCTTTTGTAATAAATATTTTAGTTGTAATATTATTATAAATTGAATTTGTTATTCTTTTAGAAATGTGTTTTTACATAAATCTTTTTAATGTTATTTTCTTTCGTGTTTAACTTATTTTTATTTGATGTTTTTCTTTATGACTCATCTTTGCCCACATGTCTTAGGACATAAAGCAAAATCCTTGACAACATTGTACTAGAACCGATTTGGTTCTAATATCCTCATTACAACTAATGATGTAGTTTAACTTACCTCTCCATTTCTAAGACTTTCATATATTCGATTCAGATTTCCGTCGCACGTGGATGAAAAATCGTAACACATAACACAAAATACAACTATTTTTCCTCCTACTTTTAAAATTTAACATTTATCTCCAACATCATGAAAAATAATACTAATTCCTAATATTTATCCTTATTGGATCATAATGTTTTCCTTCCATCTCACTATATGTAAAATAGAGTTAACTTGATTAATAGTTTATCCGTCATCAAAAACAAGATGTTACAGAAATATTTTTTTCTTAATTAATGTTATAAAATCACATGAAAATTTAGTATGTTATCTTTTATATGATCCTAAACAAAACTCATTAGAATTTCAAAAATCTCTAGATAAAACTGATTGGAATAAAATGCGAATTAAAAATAATTCAACACTATAACTTTTATAGACATAAATGACTAATTTAATACGAAAAAAAGTTAAAAGAACTAATTTGATATTTTTACGTAACTTAAACGATTACCAGATATATTTTGCTTAAAAAGTATTTTTGACAATGTCTTCCCAAGAGCTAAGTAGCTCAAGTTAGGGCTTTCGGACTCAAAAAAACTTAGCTAAAAAGCCTCCGGCTCTAACTCCAATTTAGTTTTGTTTAGCATCAATATCGATTACGAGCCCATCTTTTCATTCTTTTTAGTACTCTCTTGTCATTTTTATTTGTTTTGTTTCATGAGGTTAAACTACGATTTACTCTTGTTTAGAGTTTGGATGGTTTAGCCCACTTTACTTTCATATAAATATAATTTATCATTCAAATTTCTTGTCATTTAAATTTTGTTTTCTATATTTCATTTACTCTATAGTTGTTTAATTTTATTGCTTTAAGTTAAATTTCATAGTCTCTTTGGTTTGATTTTATAAACTATTTTATTTGAAATCTATAAGTTATTTCTTCTTGATTAATGGTCTCTTTAGTCTTAAAATTTGATTTTCATTGTTATTATCTAAAATCAAAAATATTAAATAAATTGGCTTAAATATAAATTAAAAAAGAAATTGGTTTTGATAATTTAATAAACAACTTTGCATCTAAAAAAACTCAAACATAATTTCAAAAGGTCAATAAAAAATATAAAAAGGCAAAATTACATATATAATTTTTCACATATATAGTTTTAAATTGCAGTTTCCATCTGCAAATACAATTACAACATAAAGAAGATTTTCACAATAGCAACAAAATCATAATTGCAATCACATCAACCATATTTTGTGACACCATCAAATTTTAGAGTATGACGGACGCAATTAAGAATCATACCATCTCATCTCATTTCCACATGAATGCAAAACACATTTATCAAAATCACATAAAACTATATAAAACTATAGATTGAGACACCAATACATATTGCCAATATGTCAAACTCTAATCAAGTAAATGCTTAGTTCAGGACCCCCATGACCAACAGGGTTCATCATATAGAAAGCTTCAGAATCTTTAGACCCAACAACTCTCTCATATTTTGCTCTCATATACATAACCTCACCTTCATACTCACCACCTCCATTTCCATTACTTGGCATTGGCAAGACACCAGCACCCATTGAAATAGGTTCAACAGCTTTCAATATTTTCCATTCCTCTGACCCACATTCATGCCTATATGCATAACCACATTTCCTTCCATTGCAATAAGTCCTCCAAATTGGTTCCTCAAGTAACTTCAAACCCTTTTTCTTTCCTCCTCCTACTTTCTTCTCACACTCTAAAGCAATTCTCACTATTCCAGAAGCCATTTCTCTAACTAAAACACTTGTTGGTGTTGCTAGCTTAATCAAGAATGCAGGGCATAATTTTGAGTCCTCTTGGAATGCAAAATGGACATGTCCACGACGGTATCCGAAAAGGGTACCCACCATTCGTGTTCCAAGGGAGCTTGAATTATATTTGGTGAAAACTGTTAGTGCTGACTTCAACTTGGACTTTGAATGCTTCTTCTTTTCAAGTGCAGCAAGTTCTAGTGGCATTTGAATTCTAAGGTAATTACGACGAAGATGATGATGGTGATGATCTTGTTCTTTGTCATCACCATCACCATCTTCAGGGAAATGGGATGATGAACTTATGTTGAGGATTTCTTCATCATCATCATCATCCAAAGCCTTCTTTTTCCAATGGAAATATCTTCTAGAAAATGAGAAAGAAGAGTCATGGGGTGATTTAGCTGCCATTATAGTCTTCATAATTAAAGAAAAAAGAAACTTCTCAAAAGGTGTTTTCTTTTTTAGGAATCACATGACCATTATCATAACAAAAGATGTAGTGTATGTTTGTGCCTTGTGAGTAGTAGTGTGTTTAAAAGGGTGATTTTGGTTTGGTTTATTGTAACACCTTTTTGTGATATGTTACCCCAAGAGAATAGGACAAAGGGAAGGTAAGCGGCCACCACCTACCTGTTGGGGAAAAAGGAACTGGAGATTTTGAGGGCAACAACAAATAAGAATTGAAATAGACAGGTGAAGTTTGATGATTTTGTTATGTGTGTGAGTGAGATATGGTTTTGGTGTGATTTCTTTGTCAAAACAAAAAAGGGTAGGAAGAGGGGATTGACTTATTACTCCGACTTGCACTGGAGACAGTTAACGGCAGGTAAAGCCACGCCTACCTTACCCACCTTCCACTGGATTTTGGTGAAGGATGAATACAACCAACCACATCATATATATTCCCATTCTTTACATATTAATAAATGTTTTCTCCTCATGCATTAGTTTAATGGTAACGGTTTGACATTATAATTTTAAGGATATAGTTTGAATTTGCATTGGATAGTTGTAAACTGATAATTAATGTGACACACCCGTGTCTTTTAAAAAAAAAATTATAATCATAATAATATAATAAATAAATAATTAAAACCAATCCCACTCTTTTCCATTTTACCTTCATTTTCTCACTCACCACTTCACTCCTTCTTCTTCTCTACCTCCCTCTCGGCCAGCAACCACTCCCCCCATTTCCCCTTTGTCATTTTTTTTTCTTCTTTCTTTTTCTTTTCTTCTTCTTCCTCTTCCTATCTCTTAAAGTCACAAGCAAGCTTCCTCATTTTTTTCACAAGTTCTTAGGTATAAAATTTTGGCTTAGGGTTTGAGCTCTAAGGAAGGAGAAGGGTACCAATTTATTTAGAGTTGTTATTGAGACTCTTTGAGGTAAATCACAACTCTTATGTTAATAATAAATCTCTAGGAAATGTAGTTTTGTTTCAAAATCTTATTTTGTGCTTAGAGTAGATTTAATGAATTTTTATGGTTTTCTAGAGTTAGTTAAACTTTAGATTAATTTTCCTAAAGTCTTAAGAATATTTTTGATACTCAGATTTGTCAGCTGAGGACCTGCCGGCTACTCTGAAAGTTGTTGGAGAACAAACGTAGCTGATTCTCCGTAGTAGTGAGTTGACGACGGTTATCGTCATTTATTTTTACGCTATATTTATTATTTTACTCGTTTTCGATGTTAAAATATTTATTTAAAAATTTGGGAAACACACCCTTTGAAATTTTATCTCGACTTCGTCATTTATTTATTTTAATGCTCTTTATTATATAATATGTTATTAATTCGATATACGTATGCGTTAATAGTATTTAAATTGTGAACTGTTATGCAATTGAATATATTTTCCGTGAATTACGATGAATTGAAAGATGATTTTAAATACGTGTTTTGGGAAATCGTTGCTATGATTATTAAATCTTTAACGGCGTTAGGTGCACCTAGTTACCTCGTTTTGATTAGGGAGAGTTACCCGTTAGATGGAGCCGCCCCTATGTGAAATGTCATCCATAGGAGGAGAGGGCTATCAATGAGAGGTAAGCTCTCTAATTGATGCGTGATGATGCGATGCGAGATTGAGAGGAGAGGGCTATCTGTTAGATGGAGCCACCCCTAAGGGAAAGGCCACCCTTAGGAGGAAAGGGCTATGAATGAGATGAAGCTGTCTCTCGGTTCTCAATAATTAGTATTTTTACTTGTTTGATTTTCTATGATGATTTTAATGTTATTCATTTTGATTTCGCTTCACTATTAATTGGATTTTTAATATTCTTATCCGAACGGTTAAATTATAAATTTAGATGATTTTATTACGTGAATAACATAATCGTCTCAAGGTTGTAAAATAGTTATTCGTGCCTTTTTGTGTTTCCCTTCTAGTTGATGGTGATTGTTGTCTCCTCACTAAGTCTTTGAGACTTACTCCTTCATGTTGTTTATTTTTCAGATTCACAGACAGCTGAGTAGCAAGCTGATAGTAGGCTCAAATCTCGGTCATGTTTTGTTTTGGTAGGCCTCTTTGATCGAGGACCATTTTTTTGTAAAATCTGTTGAGTCATATGTATTTTGCAGCTATTGGAGTTTAGATAGTCTTTTGGGTAATGTACTGAATGTTTAGATTATGTTGTTTGAATTCGGCTGAATTTGAAGTTTAAACAGGGATTTTGTAAATTTGGGAATGTTGAAATTACAGAGGATACTCTGTCGAAATTTCGTGAAAAATTATATATATATATATTTTTTGAAATGATTATTCAGAACTATTTATTTGGTAAATTGTTAAGTTAGTTGATAGACTTGCAAAGCTAGGGGTATAGCTTGTGCACCGGTCACGGCGTTTAGTTTTTGGGTCGTGACATAATGTCATCGTTATAATAATAATTTTTCCTTTCTCCAATCTCTTTACATAAAAAAAAAAGTTAAAAAAATTATAAATCAAATGAATTATAGGTGAATTTTTATGTGACTTTATCGTTATTAAATACATTAGTGAATTTATCGTTATTATAGGTGCAAAATGAATTATACTTTCTCTATCTCATAATATATGATTTATTTACAAAAAAAAAAAAAAATTTGCCCTAGTATAATTGACTCTTTTAATTTTAAGGTTATATTAAATTATTATTTTTTAATTATACTATTTAATTAATATTAAATACACTCATTCAATTCAATATATTTCACTTTAAATTTTTTATAATATTAAATAAAGTTATACTTGATAAGCGGAACTTTAATAAAAATATAATTATTTTTTTCACTTATGTACTTCTCTTAATCCATGTGAAATGGTCAATCACATTATGTACTATGGAATAGAGGAATAATAATTTGAAAATAACGTATATACTATTAATTAGACCGTAAGAAATAAATAATTAATATTAATTTAAAAAATAAAATTCATTTTAGGACAAACTTTTATAAATGTAATACTCATATGACATGTTAGAACAGTCACATAAAATTAAAAAGTGTAATCTGATGGCAATTTGGGTCTGAAGATAGATATTAAAAAGGCTTTGATCCCTAGATTAGAATTTTTCTTATTAACGTTTTAGAAGCTTTTGGTTTTGGTTCTACATTGTGTAAGTTGATTAAAAAATATCTAAAGTTCTGTAAAGCTTTCTTTTCTAGTGAATGGCAGAGTTGTTGGCTTCTTCAATTATACTAGAGGTGTGAGGCAAGGTAATCCCTTGTATCCACTTCTCTTCTGTTTGACAGAAGATGTTTTGAGTAGAGGTTTGATGCATCTTGTGGATCTTATAAGTATTGATTGTATTAATTACTGATCCTAGGGGAGTTTCTATTCCTAACCATGTTTTATTTGTTGATGACATTGTGGGTTTTTTCAAAGGTAACAAAAAAAACGTCTAAGTTGTCCATAAACTTATTCAAGACTATAATTCTTATTCGGGTCAATGGATTAGTCCCAAAAAGTGTAAACATTTTCATGATGATATTCCAAATGCTATACTACAAACAATTTGTGCCATTCTTAGTTTTGCATTAACTAGTGCTCATTTCATCTATTTAGCAGTGATAATTTTTATTAATAAGCAACTTATCCATTTGCAACCTATTGTTGATAAGATCAAGAACAAATTGCCCTCTTGAAAAGGTAGTTTTATTTTTTTAATGGAAAAAGTTCAACTTGTTAAATCTATGATTCATGGCATGTTGATTTACAGATTAAAGATTTACCAACGGCTGAAAACTCTTTTAAAGATATTGACAAATGGGCCAGAAATTTTTATTTGGTCCGATTGCATAGACACGAAGAAGCTTATCACTTTCTTGGAACAAATTGTGCCCCGCTTAGAGTGTGGTGGATTAGGCCGCAAAAGTATTGTGAAGATCAAAGTAGACTGCCTTAAGTTATTTTGGGATATCTTAACCAAGGACAATCAAAGTGCAAGAGTTCTTAGAATCAAATTATATATCAATAACCATCATGTTGCTAGTTATATAAATCTTCCATTTGGCCTAATTTACGGAATATGTTGTTGGATTAAATATGCCTACAATAATAGGTCAACATCCTTCAATAGGGTTTAGTAGGGTAAACTCATCTTGGTTTTGCTTGTTTGGCAATAAATATAAGTCTACTAATCATCTTTTTTGTGGTATATTATGGAAAAGGTTTAGGGTTTACTATATTTTGTAGTTGCAAACAAATTCTACTCCCCTTAATGAAATTCTCAATGTTTGCAACTAGAATTGGAGTAAACAAATCAATGTTCTTATCATTTCTTTTATCACAAAGATTCTTTGGATGATTTGGAAGTGCAAGAATTTTATTAGGTTTGCAGACAAAGTCATTCTATGCAACAAGTGATTAATATCATAAGTGGTGAGGTATCTTTGTCAACTAACCACTCCAAAGGTAGTATGTATTAGGGCTGGACAGATGTGATGAACCCGCCCAGCCCGCAGCGGGTGAGGTGAATTCGGCGGGTTGGACCAGGCCCAACGGGTCAGACGGGTAGTATTGGAGGGTTTATAAGTGTAGGCACGGGCGGGTTTGGGTCATGGATTTTAGACCGTCGGTGATTGACCCGCCTAAATACAGTTTATAATTATTATTATAATTAATTATAATTTTAAGTGTTGGACTAGATTCTTACCAAGCCCCATTTGATCCAACCCAAAAAAATAACTCAACCCTAATTTCAACACTCAGACTCACACACAACCCTAATTTCATTCTTTCACCAGTCATTCTCTCGAATCATAATTCTCTCATCACACACAGAACTCAACACTCAAGTCACACCAACGAACCCTAATTTTATCAAGTCTCAACGGCGGCCAACGTCAACTCCAAGTTATCACTTACTATCTCTTATTTCTCAACTCTCTAATTTCTCGTTCTAAACTTTTAAATCTAGTGTTTAAAAAATGCGTTTTTTCATCTTTATCGTTTTAAATCTGTTAATCTTGTGCTCATCTATCTAGCCCTTGTTCTTATTTTTGTATTAGGATTTTTATTTCTTTTTGTCAAGATTAGGGTTTTGGTTTAGCTATTGTTTTTGCTTTTGATTTTTCTAGAGTTTGATTTTTTTTCACGTTGTTTTCTGTATTAGGATTTTGATTTCACTTTTTTTTTTTTGAATTATTAAGATTGTGTTTTCATCTCCTTTTTTTTCATCTTTGTTATAAATCTCTGATTCAGTTTGATGGTTTAAGATTTTTGTTCAAAAATTTATATTTATTTACTTTTCTTATCTTCTAATTCACTTTGATGATTAGGATTGTTCTAAACTTTTCAATCTCGTGTTTAAAAACTGCGTTTTTTTCATCTTTGTTATATTAAATCTGTTAATCTTGTTCTAATCTATCTCGCACTCGTTCTTATTTTTGAATTAGGGTTTTTAATTTCTCTTTACCATGATTAGGGTTTGGATTTAGCTATAGTTTCTGCTTCTGGGTTTTCTAGAGTGTGATTTTATTTGCATGTTGTTTTATGTATTAGGATTTTGATTTAGTTTTTTTCTTTTGTATGATTAAGGTCGTGTTTTCATCTCATTTTTGTATCTTTGTTAAAAATATTCTGATTCAGTTTGATGGTTTAGGATTGTTGTTAAAAAAATTATATTTATTTACTTTTTTTTATCTACTAATTTTTTTTGTATGACTAACTTAAAACTATGTTTTGCTTCATTATCTCTGCAACTTTGTCTGCTGGTTTGCACAAATTTATCTCTACATTTTCCAGATTTGAGAGGTAAAATATATTATTAAATTTATTTATTTTTGTATATTTTAAAATTTTGTTGATATGATTTCATATAACTAATTTTTTTTTTGTTCCATTATCTCTGCTTATTGGTTTTCACATCTGCGAGGTAATATTCTTTTATTTATGTTATGTTATAATATTTATTGGTTTGCTTTTTTTTTTTTATAATATTTTTGCTGCATAATGGTAATTAATAATTTCAAATCACAGTTCTTAATGTTCTTGGCTTGTGGCTGGGAAAGATGGATCAACAAGACAGTAACAGTAGCAAGCAAAGGGTGATTGTAGAGCAAGAGCACTATAAGTTTGTGCTTCTATTTTTTTTCTTTAGTTTGATGCTTACATATTTTTTTATGCTTCTCATTAATGTGAGTGTAAGTGTATATATATATCTCAAAAGTATGCTGTCATTTTATGTTTATAAATGTATGTTTTCATTTTAAGTTGAGTTTAAAATGCATGTTTCTTTAATTTAGGTGTATTGTATGCTTTATTTTTAACTTGTAAACGTATGTTTATTTTTTTCTAAATGTAACTAATGTTTGAGTTGTTCTTAATGCATGCTTATTTTTTGTAGGTTTAAATATGTTTTTAGCCCTTGTAAATATAATTTTTTATTTTATTTTGGTCCTCGTAATTTTTTTTTGTTTACATCCCTGTAATATCAAAAAAAAAATCATTTTTAGTCCTTAACGATAAGTGGACGTTACAAAAACGTTAATTGACAAAGGGAAGCAGTTTTTGGTCCCTGTAAATATAACATTTTTCAGTTTTAGTCCCTGAAAAATATTTTTTTGAATTTCATCCCTGCAATATTCAAAAATCTCCTTAAATATAAAATAACATACAATTGATCTTTATTAATAATAAAGTTATGCCAAGTAATGTTTAAAATATTTCACTTCAATAATTTAAAATTTATTAATCTTCTGTTTTATTTATTTATTATTATTAAATTAAATTTCATTTTCTGTTTCAAAAAATATTGCAGGGATGAAATTCAAAAAAATATTTTTCAAGGACTAAAACAGAAAAAGTGTTATATTTAGAGGGACCAAAAACTGCTTCCCTTTGTCAATTAATGTTTTTGTAAAGTCCACTTAACGTTAAGGACCAAAAATAAATTTTTTTGATAATACAGGGATGTAAACCAAAAAAAAATTACGAGGACCAAAATCAGAAAATGTTATATTTATAGGGACCAAAAACAAATTTAAACCTTTTTTGTAATTATATTCTTGGTTAATATATCATTTTTATGTTTCTATTTGAAGTTTATATATCTTTCAAATGTATGCTATCTTTTTATACTTATGAATGAATGTTTTCTTCTTAACTCGTATTTTTCTTTTTAAGTTGTGTTGAAAGTTTCTAGTTCTTTAATTCAAGTGTATGATTTCATTTTAACTTGAGTTTGATGTTTATGCTTTTTCTTCAAATGTTTGCTTCTTTTGTATGCATTTGTTTTAATTTTCTTGTACGCTTTATTTTTATCTTGTAAAAGTATGTTTATTTTTTTATAAATGTAACTAGGGTTTTCAGTTTTATTTTTTGTAAATATATTTTTGGGTAATATATCATTTTTATGTTTGTTTTTCTTCAAATGTTTGCTTCCTTTGTATACATTTGTTTTAATTTCCTTGTACGCTTTATTTTTAACTTGTCAAAGCATGTTTATTTTTTCTAAATGTAACTAGTGCTTTAGTTTTTTTTAATGCATGTTTATTTTTTGTAAATATATTTTGAGTAATATATCATTTTTATGTTTCTATTTCATGTTTATAAATCTTTCAAATGTATGCTATCTTTTTATGCTTATAAATGAATGCTATCTTTTTAACTTGTATTTTTCTTTTTAAGATGTGTTTAATTAATATTAGTTTAAAGTTTTTTGTTCTTTAATTCAAGTGTATACTTTCATTTTAACTTGTGTTTGATGTTAAAAGTATGTTTCTTTTTTTCTAAATGTAACTAGTGCTTCTTTTTTTTGCTTAATGTAACTAGTGATTCAGTTTTTCTTAATGCATGCTTCTATTTATTTGCAATGCTTCAGTTTTTCTAATGTATGCGTAATTTTTTTTTCTTATACACCATTTTAAATTTATTTGGATTCTTTATTTATAACTTGTAATGTATGTTAATTTTTTTTCTTATACATACTTTTAAATTTTTAAATGTATTATATACATGCTTAAGTTTTTGTTGATGCATGTTTCTCCAATATATGCTTCTGTTTGTTATATGTTTTTTTCTTTTTCTTAATGGTTACTTTTTTCAATATTATTCTACTATTTTTTAATGAGTACAGTGTGCTAGTTACACATTAGACATTGTATTATAATTACCCTCAATGGGTTGAATAAGTCTAGTGTGTGTGAAACACAATAGACGGTTGAATTATAACCACTTACAAATGAATTAAACTCCCTTATAGGTTAAATTAAAGTCCCTTAAATACTTATAACTCACCTTAAATGTTCAATTACAGCCACATAAATAATAGAGTAATACAATCCTTGAATGTTAAATTACATCCACTTAAAATTTTAATACACCCTCTTAAAATTTTATTAGAACCCTTTAAAAGTCAATAAACTTAAAATAAATAATTCAATGTGGTTGGTATTTGGTTATTAAGGCTCCTTCATGATTTTAGTGATGAACCAACCTAGTCAAAATTTACCAACTCTAAATATCAACACTACTGAAGCTGGTGCAGTAGTAACAACTGCAGTTGCTGGACCTGAATTGGCTAACTATCAAGCTAAAACGAAGAGGAGCTAATGCAAGTGGTCCTCGGCAGTCCTCTAAATGTTGGGAACACTTTAACAAAAGTGCTTCTAGTGAAGTGGAGGTACAATATGTCGCGTGTAAATACTGCCACAAAATATACTTGTGTGACTCTCAAACTCACGGCACCTCCAACCACAACTACCCTCTTACCAAATGTGCAAAAAAAATTGTTGTTGTATCTGATGACCCCATCCAAACTATTCTTACATTTACTATTGTAGAAAGATCTGGTTTGGTTTCAACAAGTAGTAAATTTAACCTTCAAACTTGTCGTAGGGCATTGTCTATTTTTGTGATTTAGGATTAACAACCATTCTAAGTTGTGGAAGGTGAAGGATTTAAATATATGTTGAGAACATAACAGCCACAATTTACAATATCGTCTAGACGAGTTGTAGCTAGGGATAGTTTTTAGTTGTTTTTGAAGGAAAAAGTAAGGTTGAAAGCTTTTTTTGAGTCTGATTGCAATAGGGTAGCTCTTACAACAAATTGTTGGACTTCAATCCAAAACCTTAACTAGTTGACCCTTACAACACACTTTGTTGATAATGATTGGAATTCTCAAAAAATGATTATTAGTTTCACAATAATCTCAAATCATAGGGGTGACACAGTTGGTAAGAAGATTGCAGAGGTTTTAAAGGATTGGGGAATTCGGAATGTGTCAACTATAACCGTTGATAATGCATCATCCAATGATGTAGCTGTTGCTTTTTTGAAAAAAAAAATATAAATAATGTGGATGGTTTAATGGGGGATGGGGAACATTTCCACATGAGGTGTGCTGCTCATATTCTGAATTTAGTTGTAACTGATGGCTTGAAAAAAAAATTGGCAATCTCTGGCATTAGAAATGTTGTTAGATTTGTAAGATCTTCACCTCATAGGGCTACCAAGTTTAAGGAATGTGTTCAATTAGCTAGAATATATTGTAAAAAATTGCTATCTCTTGATGTTTCAACTCGTTGGAATTCAACCTACTTAATGCTTTAGGCTGCAGAGAAGTTTCAAGTAGTTTTTGGGAAGCTTGAGGTTGAGGAGTCAAGTTATAAGGATTTCTTTGGAGAAGATGGTCCCCCAACTAGTTCTAATTGGGATACAGCTAGGGCGTTTGCAACTTTTTGAAGTTATTTTATGAGGCAACTAGAGTGTTTTCCTCCTCACAACATGAGGTTATACATGCAGCTTTTCACCAATTGTCTGCAATCTATTGTGAGCTGCAAAATGCCTCTTTGAATTTGAACACCATTTTTGCAGGTGTGGTTGGGGATATGTTAGCAAAATATGATAAGTATTGGTGTAGTATTACAAACATTAATAAGTTGCTATATTTTGGGGTAATTTTCGATCCACGGTATAAGTTCAAATATGTTGAGTGGTGCTTTCAAGATATGTATGCAACTAAATCAGAGGTGGCTACTGAATTGATCACATTAATTAAAGAAGATCTAACTACAATTGGTATAAAAAAGTCCATGACAAAAAAAAATAATTCACCACAACTAACTCCCATGGCTGTTGACAATGTTTCCCATGATGAAACCTCTGTTGTTGCTGCTCACATATGGCTAGAGCACAAGCTTTTGAAGACCATTTGAAAGAGAAAGACCCCATTGACCAATAAAATGAGCTTGAGGGATATTATTCTAGTAAGTGTGTGAAGACGAGTGAAAAGTTTGATATTCTTGCTTGGTGGAAACATAATGCAACTCAGGACACAATCTTATCTCTTATAGCCAAAGATATTTTGGCTACACCGGTCTCTACAGTTTCTTCTGAAAGTGCTTTTAGCACTGGTGGCAAAGTCACCAAGACCTTTAGAAGCTCTCTAAAGCCAGAAATGGATGAAGCATTAATCTGCACTCATAATTGGTTAAAACCTTCACTCACTTATTTCAAAGACTTAAATCTTAGTGAAGATGTTGATCTTTCTGAAGAAATTATTAAAGGTAAAATTATTTATGTATCTTTTAACTGTTTGAACTTCCTAATATATTTATATGTTCATAATATAGTCTAATGTTTATTATTTTGTTAATTATTTCAGAGTTTCAAGGAATGTCAATAGGAAATGCAACTAGTGCAAGTGGCTCATCATCACAACCACCTAGTTGTGGTTGAATAAAATTATTGTATGTCATATTCTTTTTTATTGTTACTAATTTGAAATGATTCTGTCAATCTTGTGACAGTACTAACTAATTCTGCCAAACTTTTCAGATCTAGACTTTTTTGAATTTTTTGAAGTCACACAAACTTAAACTCAAATATTGACTTGGCTCTATGACTATTAACACAAGTTTTTTGGGAATGGTATAAAGTGTTGTTCATAAGTTATTATTGTTATATCTTATTATTTTTTTATCTGTTCGTTTGATTTTATAAATTTAAGTTAGATTAGTGTAGTTGTGTATGGACCAAAACTACATGTAACCAAAACTATTAAATGCCAGCAATTGCTAGTAACCAAAATTGTTAGTAACCACAACTACCTGTTATAGATATATGTTAGCATATATTAGCATTTCTGTTATAAGCAAGTACACAAGTTTAATTTGTTATTCTTATATAATTACCCTTTTATTTCCCAACAGCTAGTGCATGATATTCTAAGATTGATTTTGCTGCAAGTTATAGAAGAACAAGATTTTTATCATATGTATGTTACCTTTTATCTTAAGTCAATTGTGAACAATTAGAATTTTATTTTTAATAAAATTAAAGTACTGAGCATGAATATTGGTTCTCTAGGTTGCTGGAATTCTTGTAGATTGCTTGGTGTTAAATCTTTATTTAACATTAGCTAAGTTAGTAGCAGCAATTTATATTATTTTGAACAACATATATGGGTATGTCAACTTGATTTCTTAGTTTGACTTTATTGTTGATTCAAAATGGTTTATCTAACCATGTTGATTGCATTATTTTTTATTCAAACTAGGCTGTTATACATGAAACTAAGCTAAAGTGAATTTGCCATTATCAAGTCTGGAATTTTTCAATGTTGATTGCAAACAAGGTATTGAATTATTTATCCTTTGGCACACATTAGCAACATTTTTACAATGATTATTGAATACTAATATTTGCTCTAATTTTTTAGGTTGGCAATGGGAACAAATTGGAAACATATATTGATATTTGTATTGTCATAGAGTCTATTTAAACTATCAATATTTTTTCAAAAAGTGTGTATTAATATTATACTTTATCTATAAATTGAATTTGAAAGTGTGTATTAATATTAGACTTTATCTATTACTTGAATTTGGCTGAGTTGTTGTTGCAAAACTAAGTTGTTGTACTTGAAAAACAAAGTCTGCATAAAACTTGTAATTGTATGTTATGTGATTGAAGTTTATTTTTACTAATCGTGAATGTAATTTAAATGGGACATAGTAGCTTAAGTTTAAAGGAAAAAAATGAATACAAATTTTGACTTTAAATGGCTAAAAAATGGCCTTATAATTGATAACAAACTACTACTTTCATAAGAAATCACAAAAAAAAAAAATTGTTAGTTTTTTTTTTATAAACATGTTATTGGGTCAAAAAATTTAAATGGTCCAAACAATGATTCAACCTGATTGTAACCACCCGTTTAACCCGCGATCCGTTGTACCCGCAACCCCACAAAACCCGTTTCAACCGCAGTTTGGGCCAGTTGGTGTTTTTGGCCCAAACCCGCCCTACCCGAACCGTTGTCCAGCCCTAGTATGTATTCATCAAATCGTGAGTTTCAAAATTTCAAGGTTTTTGATGTCATATGTCATCCTTCTTCAATTTCCAAAATAATTCAAGTGAATTGTTATTGTCCTCCTTTATCTTGGGTGAACTGTAAGAATTATGGAGCATTTAAAAGTTGTCTTGGACCAATGTTGGTTCTTCGAATTGTACCATTGAATTTTGGCATAATCCCCACAAGTGTCTTTGTTCTTATTTATTTAATAATAATATTTATTAGTGCTGTAAATGATAGAAAGTAATTGTAAGGTGTCAAAATAGTTAGGATGTCATCTCCACCATGTCATGCCTTTGCACTCTAATTTTATTTTTTGTTTTAAAAAATAAAATGAGCACTTCAAACACAGAGTAGCCTCACTTTAGTTAAATAAACTACAAAATCTTGAAGAAAACATAGTGACTACACCACATCACTCTTTGTTCAATCTCATTATATATAATTATCTAACACTTACTATATTGCAAGAATAACCCTAAAATTTTCATTTTCAACTTTAGAAATTATTCAATATTCGTAATTTAATTAATAATATTTAAATAATTAATCAATATGAATGTAATTATGTAAAAATAAGCGGACCAAATATGCAATTATGTAGGAAGAAAGGGTGAAAAGTTGGAGATCAAAATTTGTAACATCACAATACAGGAAAAAGAATGATAGATCTATTTGAAAGCCAAAATTTCAGGATTACAATATAAGGAGCTAGCAAAGCACAAACTAAATGCCTAAACTTGCTTTTATGTAATGAGCGTCTACAAAAGATATTTTACACAAACATTTAACTACATGAATCAGGGTAGAATCTAGGAGGGATTGATGAAGTAGAATCTATATCTACTAATCACATTCTGCAAGTTACGATATTGCCAGTGATTCAACCTGGTCTTTCTGTCTTTTATACTCCTTGTATCGTTTGAAAAAGTAACCAAGATAATCGAAATCTATCGGGGACATCTTTGCCTGTTTATCATGCAAAAAAATCAATAGTCATGTATATCGTTTTAATAAGAAAGCAAAACAAGCATAAAAAAAAGGAAATATATTACCTGAATTAGCCCCCACAAAGCCCAGAAAAGGTGTGAAGCCAGTGCATATGTATTTGCCTCAATATACAAAGCTTCAAGATCCTTCTGAGGCACCTGTGTTATGAATTGGTATTAAAGATCTTACAGAAATAAACGACAAATGGAGAAGAAAAGAACCTAAATTACTGACACCATCGCCAATATTTTACATATCCTCGTGTGCATGTGTTTTCTAAGTAGGTAGTATAATTAGCAAGAAATATGCAGCAGGTAAATCAAGTCCAAATCAAGTTTCAAAAAGAGTTGGGAATGAAAGCAGTTATGTGGGAAAGAGACACCAGTTTTAAATAGCAGATACATCAGCCTCTTGACCAACTGCAAAGCAAGCCTAATGAAACAACTGAAGGGTTGCAGCCTACGAGTGACCAAACAATAAATCACTGCCACTAGCTAAATAATTTTCTTAAGTATCAATTTGACATTTTCCATAACTACCCAAAAAGAGAATAATGGCTGACAGGTAAGTGAGTTTTGTAGCAAGTATGAAGAAGAGTTAACCAATGTTATCCAATTATCCTCTCCCCTCCCCAGCCCAGAAATAAAAATAAAAAGATGCCTTTCAAATACTAAGCGGCACTGAAATGGTTTATTAATCACTGACCGTACAAACCTAAATAATTGACTGACTGACATCATGGCCATAGTTGATAATCTGGAACAATGAAATAAAATGCAATTTTAAATATTAATCGTCCTCAATATGATTAGTACCTCTTGAGGTCTTTCAGGCTGTAAGTAATGCCTGAAGAAATGAAACTGTTCATTCCTATTTGGGTACCTGCATGACAAAATATTGATTAACTAAGAAATTAATCATGACCAAGTAAAGCCAGAAAAGCAAGCATAAAGAACTTACAAGGAGAAATCACATTCAAAACCAGCATATTCTGCAAAGTGGTTCCCTATATCAAAGCCTCTGTAGTTGTATGATGCATATTCATAATCAATGAAGTAAAGTTTATCTGGACATTTTTCAGAACAAATCAAAGATTAAAAACTCAGATGAATCAATAAATAAGTTTTTTTGCAAAAATTTTAGGGTGGGGGGATGGTGCCCCAGTCCAAAGTAGAGAAGACCTAGGCTCATTGAGCACTTACTATGGGATTTACATTTGCCTCCCACCAATGGTACTAAGCATTCTCTGTTTATATGAGAATGTTACATTATTTATGATGTGGAATGCCCATTCCTGAGGGATGTCAGTCTCCTTATGACTGTTATAAACTAATAGAATATATTCACATCATAAATTCCTGTTACCAAACAACCTCAGCAACTTGTAGTTCCCGGTTAATCTTGCATACTTAATTTTTCCTGCTTTAGTTTAACTACTCAAAAATGAAAATGGTAGATATTATACCAACCTCGTGATCCTACCTACAGGTGACCTTTTTACTAAACCATTTAGCAACCATTAAAGAAACACGTGGATATTACATCTTTTTAACTTAAAATGCAACACCATTACTTGCTCCCTAATCAGTAATAAGTAAATTGCAGTATGGTTGGATCATTGAGTCATGTCTTTCCAACATCCACACAGTTTAGAAAGAAGAACAACAAATGAAACATAATTGTCGGTCTCCTTATAATTGAGGTTGTTGAAGTTGTGGGATTTTAGAGAAAAGGAGGAGAGAAAATAATAAGGGTTTGAATATTATTGATAATAGCTTAATGCTGACTTGATTACAAAAGACTCAATATTAATCTCTATTTATAGAGAAACATAGACTCAATCCTAAATCAGGAATAAATCATAATAATAATGAGAGATATTCTAAGATATCTCTATGATTATAAATTGATTCTAGTAAATAACTCAAGATACTCTAATATAATATAAAAGATATTATAAGATATTTTATAATATTCTAACACTCCCCCTCAAGCTAAAGCTTACTAAGCTTTAGCTTGTTACAAGAAAACAATGTATTGCTCCGCAAAATAATAAAAAAGATGGAAAAGCAACTCAGAGATGCAGGTGAAGTCGGAGAAAATTGCTATAAATATAGCCTAGCCAAATAGCCGGAATGATCATCAGCCTGAGATAAATTCATGGCAAGCAATTGAACAAAGCAAGGTCCGTCCTTCTAAAAAAATGCATTTGGAAGCTTCAAACCAATAATATCGGAGACTCAATATTTAAACTGGAATATGCTTCAAGGAGAGAGCAGCATGCTTCAGGGAGAGAATGGTAAGGCCAGTACATCTGGGACAAAGATGGGGCCAGTGCATTCTAATGAAACCATGATCGATAAAAAACGGCGGCAGTAGCAGACAGGGCAATTCCAGCTGCAACGGCAGGCAGCAGCAACAGACGGGGCAGCAGCGACATTTGTGGACAGAAGTGACAGCAATTGAGAGGCGTCAAAACGCGCCGTCACACGCTGTGGAGACAGCGGCGCGTGAGATCTACTTGCATGAGAGATTAGCAGCGCGTGAGATCTACTTGCATGAGAGATTAGCAGCGCGTGAGAGCGCATGTGACGGTTTTTTTGGCGACACGCATTCGAGCATGACCTGATCTGGAGATGACGACGTTCGCAGGAAAATTCGCAGGAAATAGTGGCAGCAGCGGCAGTAGCGAACTGAACGAAAAACGAGTGAAACGTGTCGGAATGTTGGAAAAGAGAAACTATGATTATATTCCCTAACTGTTGGGAACTCGGCAGCGGAATAGAGGCGAGATCAATCAAGGAGGATCGAAATAGGCTCTAGATACCATGTTGAAGTTGTGGGATTTTAGAGAAAAGGAGGAGAGAAAATAATAAGGGTTTGAATATTATTGATAATAGCTTAATGCTGACTTGATTACAAAAGACTCAATATTAATCTCTATTTATAGAGAAACATAGACTCAATCCTAAATCAGGAATAAATCATAATAATAATGAGAGATATTCTAAGATATCTCTATGATTATAAATTGATTCTAGTAAATAACTCAAGATACTCTA
>JBBPBP010000002.1:30045318-30096740 GCA_037974735.1 Cicer chorassanicum
AAAAAAAAAAAAAAAAAAAAAAGATTTCCTTCAATTTTCAATTCTTCTACTCCTCAATCTCATCAACTCTAATATATAAAGCAAAAAGCTCTCCTACTAATATTACACCAACTCTAATATAAAGACATATGAGACATTGTACCAAAAAAAGACATATGAGACAAAAGCTAAAATAGATTTTGCAATACTCCTTCATCATGAAAAAGCCAAAAAACTGCAACCTTCCCCCAATTCAATCTGAAACAGCAAGTCTGAAGCACCAAAACAATTGTAGCTACCTTTAATTAGTTGTGAACACTATAATTATACCACCCAATGTAACCGAACCTAACACACTCCCAATTTCATATTTTTGCAGCAAAATGAAACACAACTTGAGCTTAAATATGTACACTACCAAACAATCAATGTTAGAAATCAATTAATAACAACTTTGCATCTCCATCACTGCCAAACACAGGATTTGAAAATGTTCTTCTATAGGCATCACCAAGACCTTCCAAGGGTAATGTAAATTAGTATGTGCTTCTAGCATGTGCAGAAAAAGTGATTTAAGCTACTCACAAATTTTGAATCCTTCAAAAATGTGTCAAAGAAGAATAAAAAGAAGTCACTTCTAGTTTTTGAAGCAATAACACAAATGCAGCAAAACTGAAGTCTTGAAGCAAAAAAATCACCGATTCCTGAATTCCAAATCAGAAGATATAGATACATATGCGTTTTTTAATGGAGAAAGGATGAGATAGAGAGAGGAGAATTGAATGGTGTGTTTGCGGGATTCCAAATAGCAAATTTTGAAATTTGAAAATGTGAGAAGAGTGTACGAAAAGCTTCTTTGAGTTGTGCTATAACTAGGAATTGTTAATATTATAATATTTGGTGTATGACACTTGGGAAAAATCGTTTAATGCTTTAATGTAGTTATTAATTAATGTGTACTTTTGGCATGATTGGCACATTAGTGAGTTGTTTTAGAGTATAGATTGGGACTTGTGTGCCAAAAAAAGAAAATTTGGGGCTTGGATTTTTGGTATTATGCTACTCTTTATTGTTAATTGTAAGACTCATTTTTACTTTTTCTGTCACCTAATATAAGATTATTTACAAATATCAAATATGGATTAATATTTTATTATAAAAACTCTCCTATTAAATTGATCAATAAAAAATATAATAATTTTTCCCTTATGATATTAATAATTGTAGGGATAGTCCTAAGGGCATTTGTTAAGAACCTAAAAGTATAAATGAAATTTTTGAAATTGTGTATTTAGTTCATTAGAATTGTAAAAGTTAAAATTTTCCACTTAAAAGTTTTTGTTTATTTCTTTTTTTTGTTTCTTTAACAAGTTCTCATAAAAATAATAATTTTTGACAAATTTATTATTCTAACAATATTTTTTACTACTTGTGATTTTGTCATGGTTCCTATAATAAAGGATAGAAGGAGTATGACTTTTGATTTTTGCTAATTAGTCACATGACTTTTGGTAATATGTCATGTATGAGTCATGTGATTAATTAACTATTATGAAAATAACTTATTAATAAATGATGTCAATAAGCCTCTCGACACTAATTGTGTACTAGGGTTTGTAGTGGCATCATCCAAGTTCTTCTTGGTTCTCACCTTCTAGCATTTTTTGATTTCTATCTTCAAATTCTTCAGGCTTCTTCTAAGTTTTCTTGATCTCTCCACTCATTATTGGATCTCTTCTTCCTCAACCAGTATTTTCCCTTACCTTCTATTTTGTGTTATTTATTCTCTACCCTTGAGTTCTATTTTGGATTATGGTGTTGATTGCTCTGCAATTTTAATTATTTCCTCTAAAATCATGTTTGGGAAGATCTAATCATGGAAGAATGGATTGTAGGAATGCATTCCAACTTCCCAAGATACTCCATGACATGCAATATTTCACCTTTAGTATTAGACTTGTTTTCCTCACCACTAAAGCCACCTCCACCTACTGGATTTTTCCTTCACTTACAAATCTAACTAAGTCACGTCCACCTTCAAAGTCACCATGATCGACTCTTAATTTATTTCTTTCTCTTTTGTCTAGTTAAAGCATAAGTAGTAGTATTGTTATTGTTGTTTGTGCGACCTCGCTATTTGTTGTTTTGCAGTCAAGTTTGAGGCACCCATTTGTCCCATTGGTGAGACCTAAGTAACTAATCTTGATTACATTATAAATACACGAATAAATTTGAGTCAAACAGATAAGAATACATGAAATCATATATATATATATATTGTTAGATTGCTTGGGGTTCTATGTTGGGCCCACTCTTTGTCACCTTAGGAAAATTGACTTATCAATTGTCTTTCTAGGCCCTATGATGGACCTTTATATAGAATAGGAGAGGGCCAAGAATTATTTTTCCCGTGGCACATTTAGTTCTGGTTGAGGCTTTATTTACCCGGTATAACTGGGCTCGGAAATTCGCAGCATTGCGGCCTGACTCATCATAAGTTGGAGTGATGAATCCTGGCCCTCTCGAGCCTTGTAGCAATTTTCCGATTGAATTAAGAAAATTACAAACTTGTCTGTTCCGTTTCACATTTCCCGCCAAATATAACTGAAATAAGATTCAAGAACGTTCTAAAAACCACGCAACAGTCAGGTTTCGCCGATTCCTGTTTCACGCTCCTTTCACGGGCACGTGATCATTCTTTAACCACCGCATCTAAACCGCTCCATCACTCATAGTTTTGCGCATAAATACCTTTACCTCCTCATTTCTTTCATTTTTATTTGCATTCTCTCTGAAGGGAACCCTTCTCTTACTGGCCTTCTCACTCTTCTCTCTCCGCCATGGACATCTCTTTGCGATTCACAATGTTCTTCGCAATCTTGATCCTCGCAATGCTCTGCAACCCAAGGGGGACCGCCATTGAAGGACTGGAAGCAAGCTTCACACCTTCCACAACGGCAACTACACCGTCGACTCCACAAGAACTCCAAGAACACTCATTCTTCTCTCACACAGCACTCCTCCCTCCGATCTTGTCCCATCTCGACTTCCACGAGCTAGCCACGACGGCTCCTTCAATCTCTGACTCTGCAACCTCTGTCTGGATCGGTCCTTCTACGATCTTCACTCCATTAGACGCCTCCATTTGCACCTGCTTCTCTTGCTCTTTCTCTAACCTCCTTCGTGAGCACTTCCTGGTCTCTTCACAATTGATTATATGCGAAGACTTGCTTTTGGTACCAAGATCGAGACCTTGAGTCCAGGCCGTTGCATCACCCTCACCTCTGATTCGGTCAATAGAAAGACTTGCACAACTGGTAGTGCTAAGGTCTTTATCGGAGAGGTGGAGATCACGCAACCTGATCTCTTCAACAACGGCATGGTGGTTATTCATGGCCTTCAAGGTTTCATCTCTCCGCTCTCTCCGTTTTCTTGCGACGTGGAGAGGATGACCTCGCTCTCATCCCTTTCCATCCAGATCATCATTCTGGTCAACATATCCAGACTTCCGGCTTTGTGCAACCTGCTATAATGCTCCTGATGCTCAGAGATGCCATGCTCCGGCTCCGTAACAATGGCTTCAGTATCCTAGCCCTCGCTATGAAGGTGAAGTACGCTGAGCTTGTCACTCTTAACAATACAATATGACGGTCTTCGTCGTTGACGACCTTTCGATCTTCTCCGGTTCTCACTCTTATATCATATGGTTCTCACTCTTATAGCAACGTCAGGTTCCACATTGTGCCGAACCATTTCTTGTCGATCGCGGATCTAGAGAAGCTTCCGATGGGGACTGCTCCGCGACATTGGAACGAGGCCAACCGCTGCTTATCACAACCTCTGGTGCCGGTGGAGGTTTGACCTCGACGCCGATGAGGATTAAGGTGTCGGACATCATCCGCAATGTCAAGATCGTGGTGCACAGTGTATACTTGCCATTTCCACATATTAATCATGTGGTTGCGGCTTACGACAGTATCCTAGGAGGCTCAGGAGGATATCAGACAATGGAAGGAACGTGTGCTGCTCTGGATGGGCATGGAGATTGTGGTGAGTCTCGATGCCTCAGGTCAAGCCAATGGTGGAGATCGAAGATCACCATGGCCTGTAATTAATCCTAAAAGTGTTGCTGTGGTGACACGTCTCCGTTTATTTGTTGTCTTTTTTGTGGTTAGTCAAAGACAGAAGAAAGGGGCCGAGGAAGGGGAACCCCTTCGAGTACCAATCTGGTCCATGTGCTGGTCATTCTAAAATTTAGTCAGACTATAGCCTGGGAAAAATTACATATAGAATGTAGATCATATAAAATGAAGGATGATCTAGGGTAAGGCATGGGTGAGGGATTAATAAATTGGCTCGTACCAGGTAGGAAAAGGCGTAACCCCACTCTAAAAGTCGTTCGGTTCCCCTCGGCGAGGTTGAAAAAGCTCTTCACAATAGGAGCAAAAAGAAGAATTGTCAAGGTTGTCAGCATATCTGCACTGCACCCGGCTCAGCTCAAGGTGCAATCCAAGAAAAGTGAGAAGAGCAGGCGAAAGCAAGGTGCGAAGCACTAGTGACATCCTCAAGGCAACGAGTTATGAGCTCCTAACGGGTAGGAAAACAGAGAATAGATGAAGTTGCAATTGCTCCTGTTGAATGAGTTTCAGTTGGAAGAGGGGGCATTAGCGGTTTAGGAATCGATCTAGCTGCATCTCCTAGAGATGGAGATGCGGCAAAATCGTATGAACCGTACTCGTCTGCTTCTTTTTCCTCTCCTAAATCTCATTCATTTCAATTCCATTTGCATTTGGTTATGTTTATGGTTATCCACGCCATGATGTACTGGAATTCCTCCTAAATGAAGCATTCGAATGCATTTCCCTTCTTGACTCCGAACAACATGCTCTATTAGAGACGAGTTGCTTTACGCCCTTGTTTTGAGTTATCTTTTTGCTCTTCATAGGTCTCCCCGAACTCAGAAGGTGTTATTTTGGAAGATGTTGCCTTTGACTAGTGTTTTTAAAAGGTAGCTTATCCGAGTTAACTCAAGAGATGGCTCTGCCGTGACGTAAACAACGTATATTCTGGTTAATCTTACTTTATTTAGTCCTTTTACATGCCTGCCCCTCATCCTTTGGTTGCCTATCTAGCCACTCCTTTCTTTAGTATTCGAGGTCGGCTCTTAAAAGAGCTCATTCGGCAGCGTCGTACGTGACATTCATTCTTATCCTTATTTCTTTGTATTCGTTATCTGGAGTAGCGAGCTAGCGAAGGAAGGGAAGCTCCGCACAAGGAAGCGAAATTTGGTTGTATCCCTAGCTTGTTTTTAGTGAGCGAAGCGAACGTGTACTGTTGAGTAAAGGCATCCGTTGTTGGCACCGACCCCTCTAAGCTCTGGCACATCACAAGCCATCTTACTTAATATCTTATAAATAGGAGGAAGGGGCAATGTCAATTGAATAAGCGTATCAAAGAGAATGAGGTCTAGCGCCCCAGAATACAATCGAGAAAAAGCAATAGAACAAGGTGGGAATACAATATAACAAATGGGTAAGACAACCAAGGGCAATTCAACGGCTTTATGAGATAATCGGTATACTTTCTGCGTAGGCAGGCCCAACATTATCCAATCAATGTAGTTGGCAGAACAAAGGAAACATGAATGAGAGAAGTTTAAGAGGAAGATCTAAGTACCGAGAGGGAAATGGAGCTCGAATCTGTAGTAAGCAGTACCCTTCGCAACGGCTCGAAGAAACGTGATTATACCCCATATCGTCAGGAGATTGAGATGATTGACCGAGAGTACTTATGAAACCCGACATTGAACTAAGGGTTTTATCTGCGATCTCCTGCCACAGAACACTCAGCTTACAAATGCTTGAGAGGCGCGATAGAGGGGCGCCTTTAAAGCTGCATTGAATAACCTGTGAAGTGTTTTTCCTCTCTAAAACCCTAAAGCAGGGGGTCTTCCAAGTATGGTATCAGAGCTGACTAGCCACACCCGGCCTGAGCTGCCATCTCTTTCTCTTGGTCAAAATGCATTTCCGCTCCTAAAGGAAACACTCTTGCTCGCCACAAAAAAGAAATTTCGGCACATTCATCAAGCTTAGGAAAGTCGGTAATTCCTTCATGAATGCGCAGGGGATTCAGAGTAAGACTAGCAGCTTCTTCAATAGCAACTCTAATGTCAAAGCTGAAAAATTTCATTGCCTCTAGCACTAGCATCCGATTAAAGCATTGATGCTTAGACTCATCCTTAGGCTATTATTTTCGAATGCGGGAAGTGGCATCTTTATCGAGAGTTGAAGTAATTCCCCCAGCCCCAGTTTAGAGATTTTGTTAACGGGGTCATGCTCTTTGTGATAGCGTTGATCGTAAATCCCTTAGCTTTCGAGGGATTCGGAGAGGTCTACGAACCTGTGCTTCAGCTTTCGGTGGCGGGCTTTCGTCATCAATCACTGTCTGGGCTGGGCCGTCGTTGTAAAGACACGCATCCGTACAGATAATATGCCTATACTCCTTTAAAAAAGGGCAAGGCTTATTGTTGACAAATACCCAGTTTATCCCTTCTCATCAACGTATTTGAAGCATTGATGAAGGGTGGAAGGTACCACGTTGTGGATCCAAGCAGGAAGTTAAGGAGGTGTCACCGTCAATCACGTAAAAGTGACCTCAGTCTTCAGATCCCATGTTTGGCACACACAAGAGACAAATCTTGCTGATGGCTCTTTGCGAGTCGGCATTGTACCCCGGAATAGTCACCTTGGTCTGACTTAGTCGGCTCGTAGGAAGGAATTCCTAGATCGGTTAGGCCCGCAGTGGCATCACGTTGATGGAGGCCCCAGGGTCCCGCGGCAGCCTTCTTTCTTTCGCTGATGTCACCGGTGAGATAAAGAGGCCGCTTATGTATGCTTCTTCCTGTCCAGCAAGATGTCTTTTGTCGAGAAGGTTATATCTGCACTCTAGACTTTCTTCATTGGTGCTTCCATGTACTCTCATCTTCGATGCTTTGAACTTCCACCCTGTGGACATGTAGGGCATACTTTTCTTTGCTTCCTTCCTACTACAAAGTTGCTTTCTTTATAGGCTAAAGCCTCCTATCTACGGTAGCTGACGCAGCAAGACCCAAGGAATCGTATATGGAGTCTCTTTCGCTGGGGCAAAGCAAAGAGGGAGGACTTTCGGAAGAAGGCGTCGTCCGCTGATGATCTTGAGGTTGGGAGGCAGGTCAGGGGGAGAACTAATGCTTGTGGATAGCCCGCGAATACTCCTTACTTAGGCTTTCCCCCCGGAAGAGCTGATGCTACTTACTAAGAGACTTCTGTTAGTGAGGAAAGAACTATAGGCTTTAACCTAAAAACAGAGTCAGGAATTTCGTAACAATCTAGTCCCTCCTGAAATAAGACAACGCAGGTGGTGGAGTGAGTCTAGAGTAGAATAAGACTCCCTCTTAGACTCTCAACTCATACCAGGGCAGGCAGGGAAAGAGTAAGACTACCGATACCGAGTGTAACACCCTTTATTTTAATTAATTAATTTAAAATCCTTAGTTTTGTTTATGCTGTTTTATTAATTCAGTGTGATAATTATTTATTGGATGTTCAATTATTTGATGAAGTATTTTTATATTAATTATTTAATTATTGAGATTTTTATTATTAACTAATTAAAACTCGTAGAGATTTCTGTTTTAGAGTGAACAATGACCAAGTCAATTTTGACTAAGTCAAAATTGAATCACCCACACTACTACCTTTGATAACTATATTTTATTTTTAATAGTATTTAGTTAATAGGACTGTGCCTTTTCCCTTGTGTCCATTCAAATGTGTAACTAGCAAGAATAAATACATGAATGTCAATTAATTCTTAACAGTTGGTCATTGAATGGTATTATTTCAATTGAATTCCTTATTCATGAGTGCAATTAAACTCAATGAAGAGAATTATTCCTTCTCTTGGATCAGTTCCATGCCTCCTTTATTAGTCACATACACCTCTCATTCGTAGGACACGATTAAACTTGCAGTAGAGAAAAAGAAGTCATAATCACTCACACGCCATTACCAACGTTTCATTTATCTCAAATATTTTCTAAGCCACTCAAACAACCACCATCACATTCCCTCGCATTCCGACCAAAGTTCTAAACTTTCGTTCCTTCATCTTGGTGAGATTTTCGAGGACTATATAGTGTCGCCTGGAAGGAAAGCACTCAAGGTAAGGGCTTTTCTCCATGCAAGGTTAGGCCGAATATTAAATTAATAATTTGTAAGATATTTATATAATGTCTTGATGTGTTAAAAGAAAAATGTTGATTCTATGTTTGCCTTAAATAATTTAATTATAATATTTTGTTTTTATGATAATATGGTTACCTCGATAAAATTAATTTTAAAAATTTTGATTTTTATTATTATAACATGAGTAATATGCTTGTTGTCATATATTTGATGTAAAGTTACAATTTTTCTGTTGTCTAGGTATATTTAATTATAAAGTTATAATTTTTATTATGATCTCATGAGTAATATGTTTGTTATAATGTTTTTAATTTAAAGTTTCGATTTTTGTGCTATTTTATTTCAAAGTTTTGATTTTTGTGAATATTATATGAGTCTTGAGAGAATTGATGAAAAGTTCTAATTTTTAATTGTGATAACATGATTAAGTTGATTTTTGTAACTGGTTATTTGTGTTTTAAATATTATTATCTTTGTGGTTGCCTAAGTGGCTAGTGATTTATGGTTTGAATAGTTCTCTCTTTGTGGTTGCCTAAGTGGCTGGTTATTCGTGTTATGACATTTTCTTTGTGGTTGCCTAAGTGGCTAGTGATTTGTAAATTTCGAGCATCATTATCATTTCATGACATATCATATGCATCTTTGTGGACGCCTGTGTGGCTGGTTATATCCGGATCATATATGTTTAGGAGCATGCACAATTTGCAATTCATTTTATTGTTATTTTTATTTTGATCTAATTATTTGCTCTAAGGTGAGTTGCTACTCGATTTATTTAGATGTCTTTTTATGACTTTTGATACATCCCTGTGAATGATAAAAAAAAAACAAAAAAATCAGTTTCTCTAAATCTTTTATTACAAAAAGATTTTATATTTATATTTTATGATTATTAACTTATTATCTGGTTTAATTTTTGCCGTGGGATGAACTGACCCCTTACACCAACATTTAGGTACTAAGGATCTCGAAGAGTTGCGTGAATGATGTTTGCTTGGCGCACGCGCGTGGGGAAAAGGGGTACTTTAATTAAAAATAATAATATTTGTAGTGATAAACCCGATGTGGTACATTTTTAAAGTTTATTTATTTTTCGTCAATTTTAAATAGAAATGCGGAGGTGAGGTCCTTCCGCTAGGAAAAATCTAAATCAGTTGTTTTATTTCACTTAAGGAGAATTTATTCTATTTTAGGACGTAAGTGACCATTTTCTACAATTATCAAATTATTTTTATGAGAATAATTACATCCAGTAAAATTTGCGTTGTACTATTTCATAAAAAAAAATTGAAATCAATTTATTTACTAGTGAAATTTTATTAATCACATGATCAACTACTTTCTGTTTAAAAAAAAAATTATGTCATTTTTGAAAGAAAACAAATATTTTTAAGTAATGTCTTGGATCAAAATCCGGGGCGTTACACCGAGTCGGGGTTGGATCACAGGATATATGGTTGGTCTCTATGCCTGTTTCACTTCGTAGCATTAAGGGGACAATGCTATGAGGGAAATCAACTAGGAACGCGATGTCTTCCCAAAAAATTTCGAGTGTCGACTGTCTTCTTGTATCGGGTGAAGAGAAGGGGGTGCTAGGCTTAGTAGGGCTCAAACCTACAATATTACCGTTATGAGCGGTACGTTTCAACCAATTAAACTATAATCCCATACGGATCTCTACATGCAATTCGCTCACTTCGGGAAGCCACACCCAGCCTCGGAAAGAGTAGGCCTTTGCTCTATCTGTTTCTTCCTCTTCCCAGGAATGAACAATTGGATAAAAAAATGATTTTTTTTCTTGGTTTGTATATATATATATATATATATATATATATATATATATATATATAATAAAATTAAGATAAAGCAAGCGACCCTTTCGTGACTCAAACTGTCGGTACGCTTTCCAGCTCGCAACGACTCAAACGGGCGGGGGCTATCTATTTGCTTGCAAAGCGGGCTGTTCGCCTTTTGGATTCGGAAAGGGCTCACCTATTTGATTCAAAAGGCGCTACTAAACTACTCTAGTACAACTAGCTTTAGTAGTACAACAGAATGTCGTTCACCCCGCAATCCCTTCTTCCTCAAGAGCTCCCTATTCTCTAGCAGCCCCTTCTTTCACAGCTCCTTCTCAAGCACTTGCCATTGTTTGGAAATTAGCATTGCCACATTCTTCGATTATTGGCGCATCAATTCCTTGCCTTTTCTCTCATTGCTGCTTGAAGTCCAGTCTTTTAAGTGAAATCCCAAAAATGGAAAGTAAGTAGTAATTGTCGGGATGGAAAGCTACTCTTCAACGATTTATTTAAGCGCTATGCACCTAAGCTCAGTCTTTCTGGCAGCTATCTTGCTAAACCTAAATTCTTGCAGTTCCTTTTTCTTCTCTCTTTATGCTCGAAATTGTACTCATTCGACATCTAATTTCTTGGGTTGGGCATACCTTCTTTAGCTCATGATGTTTTGTTGCATGTAACACCCTATTTTTCATAAGATCAACTGCATTTTGAACCATATGTACTGTTACTTTTGTAGGATCGTTTAGAGAAAGTTCCTATGTTGAGTTGGAGTGAATGCTTAGTCCATAAAGGCCCTAAAAGGACATTACTTGGTCAACAAGTCACAAAAACATAGTTGGGAAACATTTCTTGATAAAGGACTTAAGCAACATTTTCTAAGTGTTGGGATTTATGATCTATAGAGATAGATCTATGAAGTTGTTTGATCTTAGTCAACTTACATATGATAGCATCATGCTGATTTGCCTTGGAGACAAATTTCTATCTCATCACTTGAGAAAGAATACATGAGAATGATTTCCTTTGAAATTGGAATTAATATGTACATCACTAAATGTATTAGACCATATATCTTATATCCTTGGAGTATAACAAAAAGGTACCAGTTTATTTTTAGTGAAGGTCACTAAATTATAATTGAGAATGTCCTTTCATTTTCTAATTAACTAAAGACATATTCTTGATAGACATCATTGTAAGGTGTTACGTTGACACTACTTCAAAATCGATAAAAGTAATTTAAGATCACAGTTTGGATTATGTTTTGCATATATTGTGATACTTTGACATGGACGAGTTTCATATCAGGGATAATTTGTAATTCTCTTATATAGTTGGGTACATCTACTTCTAATGTATTAGAAGGTGTTTGGATGAAGAAGTTCTTTTGAACTTGATATAGATTCTACCTTTACAAACTTCATTAATCTCGTTTTGATGATGAAGTAAATGTGTAAGGTAAATAATCTTGATCTCGCCAATATTCCAAACATTTACTTAGTTGCTTATATCTCAGTTGATAGATGATCAAAAGAGAGAAATGTACATATGCAGAATGACTACACAAAACAATATGTTAAATGAGTCTCTTGTTAAGTAGTAGCATGATACTCATAATAGATCAATATGTGTCATGTTGATGCTTGATTGGCTCTAGTGCTAGTAGGAGATTGTTGGTGTATGTGTCATTAGCTATTCTCAAGCGATCATAGTGAGTAGTCCATCGACTTGAAGTCACTATGATCCTTATATGGGGAGTTATAGAATTTAAGACCATTAAACGTTGTCTGTAACAGGACAATCATAAATGTGGTTATTGAGCCGACAATAAACCATGTGGAAGGGTGTGAATGATATAGATAGAATTCGTCCATTCTACATAACAATAGTTATGTCTCAGGCCACTTGATAGAATGAGATCGTGGAAATGCATGACCATACTAGAATGGACAAATATGATATTGGGTCCATTGGTTTAACGTGTCTACTCTAGAATCGAGAAATAAAGAATTGAACATTGCAAGAATGACACATATTATAATTTGCGTTCAATTAGACATTTGGATGAAGGAACAATTAGTGCGCAATAAATAGTGGTCGCGGTAAGATTTAAATCGTATCACTGATTTTCTCATGATTTGGGTAGCAATAAATAGATGTCAATCATTATTTATAATATTTTATATTACATAAACTATATATAACTAGATGTTGACCCTCACTTTGAGCTGGTGGATTTCATATAATATTAATTTAGATGAATTGTTAATATAATCCATGAAATAAATACATTTTTTAAATAATTTTTCAAAATTTTAAATGGTCCATTACATTAGTCGTTTTTAATTTGTCAATTTAGTCTCCAATAATTATTTCTAGAGACTAATGTTATTGAATCTTTTCAAAATCAATATCATTTTCACATTTCGTTAGTTTCAACAACTATATTCACAATTCTCTACCATTTTTGAAGTTAAAGTGGTGATTCTTTCATATTATCTTATTAAGACAAAATGTAATTTTTGTTGAGTTAGTGTATTTATTAAGAATCTAGTATCCATATTCATGTAATATCACCATGACCAAAAATTTGGAAGATCAAAGAATATTCAAAGTTTTTTATGAAAAAGAAATAGAAACGATCGTCTATTTTCCTTGGAGTAGACACAAAAAGGGAAAATAAAATATATGATTTAAAAAGAAAATGTTGTATGTGAAAACTTTAACTTTGGAACCATTAATAATGATGTACAATTTATAAAAAAAATAAATAAATAATAGTGTGTACACAAAGACACATTAAATGATACTTGATTAGAGGAAAATGACTAAACCAAATAATATTTGGAGTTTGTCATTATATTATATTTTGTAATATTCGTGTATAATTTATTAAAAACATATGTTGACAAAATTCGATTTCAATAGCCTATCGCCATGATATTTATATAGACAAATGTTAGTTGTTAATATGTATGTAATTTGTTCATGAATTCAAAACGGTATTACAAAAGAAGTTACATGTTATAGATTTCACACAACTAACTATGTGGTTTCATTGCTCAATTGTTGATAGCAAAAGTTTTGGCTACATAAGAGGTTGAATGTGGCAAAACACATTAATATATATATATATATATATATACATGGGGACGTGGCCAATATAAGAGGAATAGTGAGCCGATGAGAAATTATGTTATGTAAGAAGAAGTTGACGAATGCAATTATTGAAATGGGATGTTATGAAACTATATGGTCATATGAAGAGAAATGCAATATCAAAATATTAAATTGTAGTTAAGTGAAGAAAAGAGGTAGTACATGCTCAAAAAACAAAAGGATGGTAGAAATGTAGATAAAAGAAGACATAGAGAAGATAGAATTTGGAGGTTGACACATTGAATATTTGGTTGATGTGGAACATAGAAAATCACATGACACATATATAGATGATGTGTCATCAGCACAAGAACCTTATGAGCTGATTTAATATATTATAAATAAATATGTAATATTATTACCATTTCAGTGACAATCTATAAGGATCACAGACAGTGGAACAAATTATTAAATTAAATAAGATTTAATTTAATTAGATGTTAATCATATTAAATATGATTTGATACATTAACCTATATTATAATCTATTCAATTGAATTTGGTTTGATTAAAAAAATGAGAGTTGACAATTAATTAAATTAAATAAAGAAGGGAAAAGTTCAACTTCTTGTGTCTTAATTGTGTTTAATGTAAACAAACAGGCTAATTTATTAGATTTGTTGGTACAATGTGTATTTTAACACTTTATATTTGGAGAAGATTAAATGTTGGTGCAACTTGCACATTGTTAATGTATGAGTTTATGCACTCATATCATGAAACATTAAACTTCAAATTTTTTCAAATAAATTCAAATCAAAATCACTAATTTTTGACTTAAAATAACTTAAAATAAGTTTTTGTTATAAATAATACAACTAAATTGGTTTTAAAACCGTTTTTTTTAAATAACTTAAAAATTGATTTTAATACCAATATTTAAAAAAATTATTGAAAAATCGGTTTTAAACAACTCAGTGAAAATCGATTTGAATTGGTTTTAATAAAAACTAGTTTAAAACCAATTCAAACATATTAAATTAGTTTATAATTATAAATCGGTTGAACTATAACTGATTCAAAAATTAACTAAAATTTTTAAAAAATAATTTTTAAAAACTGAATTAAATCATTAATGTGATGCAATTAAGTTTAATTTTTAAACTATAAATATCCCGACTTTTAAGGCCAAAAGTCACCATTTTTAGATTGAGAATCACAATTTTGAGATAAAAATTGTGGTTGAAACCAAAATTACCATAGTGATATTTCGTTTGATATTACTGCACTATAGAACTTTGGCAGAATTGAAACATGTTGCGTCAACTTAAACCCAAACCCAATAACTCCAATATTTTTCTTCTTCTTTATATCTATTATATTTATTACATTTTTATTTGGATTCCATTACTGTCTATGAAATTGGTAAGCATTAGTTCACGGTTGACCATCCATAAAAATAGTTGGCCATATAATTCATTTAAAAAATGTCATAAAAAAAGACTCACATTGAAAAATAAATCTAAACTATTGTTCATATTAGTAAGAAATCAAATATAATAATAAAAAAAATTAAAAATAAAGAATACATATAAGATAGATAATAATTTTATTATCTTTTCTCTTTTACTTTGCTTTTCATGACACCACAACATACTTTAAAATGCAAGAGAAGAGAGATAAGAAAATTTCCATTTAAAAAAAGACACATGTCGCATAAGCATTGGGGGATCCACGTGTATAATTTATGTTTTTTGACTCGCGTATATTTTATATTTGAAAAAACCCAAAGAATGCAGTTTCCATATTTATTCCAAACAGACCAAAACCCGGAAACAGCGACCCACAATAGTCTCTCTCACCCTCTCTCTCTCTCCCCCTCTCTCTTACACACATATAGATATAAATATACTGCGAATTTGACGTGAATTGCGTATAAATATCCAACATTGCAACAGTGTGTAAAAATTGGTAACACTTGCTAACGTTATAAAAATACTTTAGCGTATTTTTCAATAATTTTCCAAACTATCTCGTTTGATTTCAATTGTACAAGAATCCTCAATGGGTCTGGTTTCAGACACAGTGGACTCCGTCAAGTCCATTAAATTCAGAGAAGCTTTGCACCAACTCATCACTCTTGGTATGCCTTTCCCATTCTTCTTCATTTCATTATTTTTGTTTTATGAATTCATTATTAATATTCTTAATTATATAACACAATATGGTTGATTCAACAGATTTTTTTCTTTTATATTCTCTTTTCAATTTTCTTTTTCAAACATACACTTTGAAATATATAGACGAAGTTACTGTTGTTAATAATTTTTTTATTAATATCATTATTTTTTTCTTTCTTGCAAAATTAATTCAGGGTTGATTGTAACATCAGCACTAGTAATATGGAAAGGGTTAATGTGCATATCTGGAAGTGAATCTCCTGTTGTTGTTGTTCTTTCTGGAAGCATGGAACCTGGTTTTAAACGAGTCAGTATTATTAAACACCATTTATTTAAAATTAATTTATTAAAATAAATAAATTATGGTTTGCTCCCGAGAATGTGAATAATTAATTAGTTCTATTATTGTTTTGATATTTGAGACTTAAGTTGTATAGGTTATTTGGCTTGTGGTTGATTTTCTCTTACAGGGTGACATTTTGTTGTTGCATACTAACAAGGATCCCATTCGTGCAGGAGACATTGTTGTTTTCAATATAGACGTACGTGCGATTCCTTTTTCATATAGGTTCCATGAATTTATTATATTTGTCAATCCACTATTATAATTTGGTTTAATTGCAAAATTATTCTCTCTATTTTGAATTCCTACACTTTTTGTCTCTCTGCTTTATTGCAATTTTACGAGTATTAACGAGTTTTATTGTAATTTTATGAGTATTAATCATCGTATTATATTATATGTCACATCATTTAAAATATGTTACGTCATAATTTTTTAGTAAAAAAATCGAGGAATAGACCAAAACTGTTAGATTCCAAAATAGATAAACCAATTTTGTGAATTAGTGAAAATAGAAGACTAAAACTACAATTAAATTATTTAATTTTGTTATGTATTATGAAGTATAAGGTGCTTTGAAATGTTTTTCTATGATCATTTGGAGGTTTTGGTCTTTCTGTGATAGGTTTATTTATCTTTGATGTGCTTGCCTCCATATATTTTGCTAATAAATATCTGCTCATTTTACAGGGACGTGATATTCCAATTGTTCACCGCGTAATTGAGGTTTGTTTGACATATATGTCATTTTAATTATATTTAGATGATTGATTCTCCATGGTTCATTGAATCAGTAAAGCTGAAACTCTAATAAGTCCCTATTTGTGCTTACTATTTGAACTTCTACATTTTACAAATAGTTTACATTTTTTTCCACATATTGATTTTCTGCCTCAATCTATAGATATCACTTATAATTTGTTAATGTTATTTTATTTTAGGTCCACGAGCGTCAAGATACAGAACAAATATATTTACTCACTAAAGGTATAATGAAAAAGATTTTGTGTAAATTATAAAATCTCTATATTATATTCCAATTGTTCGTTTATGATCCTCTTAATATAAAGAAAGAAATATCTAGCCAGTTTTTCTCTTTCTATTTTATAGTCACTATCACATTTAGTACTTGAAGTTTTTAATTGATTTTCATTGTGTAAGTTGATTGTTTTGGCTTTGTCAACTCCTTTGCATCCAATGACCAAACCTACTCATTTCTTTACATGGTTACTTATTTCAGGAGACAATAATGATATGGATGACAGGGTTTTATACAACCATGGCCAGAATTGGTTGGAGAAAAAGCATATTTTGGGAAAAGCTATCGGGTATATAATTTTTATATTCTAATTTTTTTTAAGTTGTAATAAATGGATGAAAACTTCTAAAAGTGATTTATTATTATTATTATTATTATTATTATTATTATTATTATTATTATTTATTAAAATTATTTTTAAAATAAGCTATAACAAACCCCATAATTGATTTGCATTAGTTTTACTGGAAGAAAATAGGTGGTGACCTTTGAAAGGGTGTAATACTATTTTCCAAAGATGATTCATTCATTTGTTTCATTTATGGAGGGGTGAGAAAAAAGGAGGCTATTTATTGTTTAGTCCTGTTTGCTATTTATTTGTTGAAACACAACCTTGTCGCAAAATTCATTATTCTAAATGTATATGATTGTTGTTAAAGTGTTTGCATATCGTGAGAAATTTGGGAAAGAGTAAAAAGTATATTTTATAAAATAATATAGAACAATTGAAAAAGGAGAAGACCTTAAGATAAGAGCTATTTAATATATGGAATGTGATATAAATTTTCTATCAATGAACAATATTCTTCTGTACTACTAATAAAATAAAATTTCTATACTCAAAAGTCAGAATTAGTTCCTATCCCTTAATTACCCCCGAAATGACTCACTCCTAAATGTATTTGCTTTTGCTTCTGATGTGATATTATGTTTCAGAATACATGATTTTCTTTTGTGTAATATGTTAAACCACATTGAACTTTCTGCAGATTCGTACCTTATGCTGGTTGGGCTACAATAATCATGTCTGAAATTCCTATTATCAAGGTTTGTTCTTTTGGAAGTTTTATTTTCACCCAGGAAAAAAATATTAAAATTCTTCCCCTTTCCTTTTAAATGAAAGGTAAGGAATCAAGAAAGGATCGGAAATTTTTCATGTTCATGCTTTTTTTTCTTCATGAAATATCTACAAAATAACGGAACCTTTTATCTAAACTAAAGGAAGATATCATTGCTGGTTCTAAGGGGCTGTATCACATTAGAATTTGAAAGAATTTTAAGAGACTTTTTTGTGATGAAAAAGTTTTGAGATATTCAATCAAAATTTTAATGTAATAAAAATAAGTCTCAAGATGTTCGATTATGATTGTTTGGATTTTTTAAGCAAAATATAAAAATCTAGTGGTATTCAATCAAGATTTTTTATAACTTACAAAAAGTCTGTCAAATTTTTATGGATTATTTTCAAAAATGAATTTTATGAGATTTTTTAATGAATTTTTAGTAGAAAAAAGTCTTTTTCTATAATATGAGATTTCTATGGGTTCTCATTTTTTATTTCTTTTATTTACTCTCTCTTTCCCTCTCTCTTTCTCTCTCTTCCCTATATTTTCAATTTTCAACAACACTGAATTAATTCAACTCTTCAATGGCGAACAATCCAAATTTGACTCTAATGACGCTGATTCTATGACCCGATTCAACTGATCTCGCAAACCTATCTCGATTCCCTAATTCTCAAACTCTCTCAACTTCTCTATATTTTCCTCTTTCATATACCTTTTTTCATTATGTCCTTAGTTCGTAATGCATTTTCATCTCTTTATTTTTCATGTCTCTTTTCTCTGTCCTCTACTCTTTTTCCATGACATAAGATTATTGTTTTTCATCTGTCCTCATTTCTACAAAAATATGTATGTATATTTTTATTCTTAATGCATGTCTAAATGAAATTTTAAAGAATCATTATAAAGATAATATCAAAAAATCAAAATATTTTTTACACTTTTTATTAGACAAACAACATTTTTTTTATGGATAATAAATTAGTTGTTATCTTATTTTGTAAGAAAATTGCAAAGATAAATCATGTAGTTTTATATTGAGAAAATTGCATTCTCCTTACTAATATATGATTAAACTACACATACATTCTCTTTAGAAGAGTTGTTCGTGTCATTTAAATAAGAATTGAGAGGTGTGTGCAATTTTTCCAATAAATAAGGGTTTGATTTAAAAGATAGAAGAGATGTGTGTTATTTAAATATACATTAAGAGAGGTGAGTGCAATTTTCCTTTTAATATATAAGATTCATTTTCATGTGGTCTATCTATCTAATTACATGTAAACTTTTACATGTAAATTTTCCTTACTGATATATGACTAAATATGACTAAATGAAGTCACACTCTTTCTTTCATATTTTAAGATAAGAATTTTGTTTAAAAAAATAATCAAAATCAGCTTTTAAATTTGGATCGTCTCATCTTAATCTGATGATCAAAATCTTAGAATCGCGTATAATTAAACTGCACCCAATCCAAATTCTAACATAATATTGTATAATAAATTTTTTATTAATTGAAAATATTTTTTCAGTCCCTATAAATATAACATTATTTATTTTTAGTGGTTGTAAAAAAATTAATTTATTTTTACTTTTTTTAAATATATTATTTATTATTTTTTGGTCTTGTTATTTTATTTTAATCTCTGCAATATTTATTTATGTTGGAATTGATCTCATTTGAATGTTAATTCTCCCTTATTTTGTTGCAGTATATACTCGTAGGGGTAATGGCACTGCTGGTATTGACAACAAAGGAATAGATTAAGAAATAATCATACAATGTAAAAGAATCTCAGAATATTTTTATACAAATAATTTAGATTTAATTCCTATCCTCCTTATTGAAGTGAAGCCAGTTCATTTCATTAACATGTTTGTTTTATGGGTTCTTTTAAAAATCAATTTACATTTTAAATTTAAGAAGTGAACATATAAATTTGACAATTATTTACAAGAGATATACTTTAAATGTTTATTTAATTTATCTTAAAAATAAATTATATATTATTACTATTATCATTATTATTATGTTTTTTATTATTCTGTCATAGAATGTCTTTTATTTTTATATAAAAAAAAATACTGTACTCTGTTTTATGTGGTTCCTTTAGTGCCCCCCATTGATTCGTTTTTAGGTGAATAAATATTGACAACCAGGGGGATGGGTGAGGCATTTCACGGCTCTCTCATTGGTTTGTTAGCAAAAATCATCGTGCTATCATTTTATTTATTTATTTTTGGTTTATACGATAAATACTAAAAAAAAGAATGTGTCTCCATTCAATAATTGTTAGTTTAATTCAAATGTAATGTGTTAGTACTACTGCCGCAGCAGTCAATTCTCCGCCTCTAATTCTTCTTCTTAATCATATTTATCACATTATAGAAGATAAGTGATTGATGACCATTTTTTAGTTCAAAATCACCCCTATGCATCATTTGTTTTCAATCTTTTATTTAAATAAATAATTTTTATATAGATCTATTTTTTCTTTTTGTTTTTCCGTTATCTTGTCAACTTAGTGCAAAGTTGTTTTTGAAGCTATTGAATAAAGTGTGATAACAAAGGTTTTAACTTTTACGTTTTGAAGTACTAAACATTGGGAAAAGGTGAGTGATTGGATGTTGGAAGTGATATGAGTTGACAGTGTTATGAATAGTGCAAATAATGTTCTTTGGATGAAATTGATTAGGTTTTGCAACCACGAACATGTTCAATTCCAAATTGGTTAGAGATATTTCCATGACACCTTACAAAAAGATTTTGGGAATTTGTGATGAAGTATTAAGGAGTACGAGAATGTGAGATATAAACTAATTTCAAAATTGGATGTTAGAAAAGTGAAGTGGCTAATGCTTGATTTTATAGGAAAGGCTATAAACTTGAATGTATTGTGGAATGTGTGGAGTTAAAAGAAGTAACTCAAAGTCATAGGACAATGCAGAGAAGTAAATGTGGGTTTGTGAAATACTTATTGTGTGAAGATGTAGGATTAGGTCTTGATGACGATTAAGACGAAATTAGAATGAACGTTTGAGGTGATTGTTCCTTGATTGCATTCTCCTTATTGATATTATTCAGGCATATGTTAAGGGTGATTAGTATTACGAGGAGAAAGACCTAACTTACGATAAGAATAAGATATGTTTTGAGCAGAATGATTACTTTTTCGGGTAAAAGAATGCGTATTTGGAGGAAAGCTCCAACGAGTAAGGAAAACTGGAGGTTAGAATAAATTCTCTAAGAGGATTAAGTAATGAGGGTAACTGGAGAAACTATGGAATGGTTAAGGTGTACATATATACCTGCTTGTATTGAGTTGACCTTACCTTGTGATGTGTAAATGATTGAATTGTCGAAAATTGTTCTAAAAATGAATCAAACAACTAGTGGAGGTAGGTGAAGCATAATGGAAAAGGGAGCGTTCCAGTGGATGTTGGTCAATAAAGAGGGTGACATGACAATAGTAAGGTAGTAGATGTAGCAGTTGGGATCGGGACAGTCTGATGAGTCTTTCCTCTCTTAGATGTTAAGGATTGAATATTTGGATTAAGAAATAGTTCATGGGTATGAGTTGTAGCTCGGGAGTAAGTGGTACTAAATCTTAAGGAAGAAATGATTTAAATAAAAAATCATATGGATTCGAGGTTTTAGTCATAAGACAAATGATCAATTATAACTTTTGGGGGAAGAATTCAAGTTGAATTTGTTGAAGTATAGGATCAAGGATGGGAGATTAGAATTAGAAGAACTTTATAGAGATATACGAGCTTGATGTTACGAAAGGCATATTGACAAGAAGTTGTTACAAAAGCTTGATCCTCAAATGAGTGATTGGACTAAGAGAAAGTTGGAGATCTTGTGGTGTAAGTTTGGAGATCTTTGGTGTAGGTTTGGGTCCACAGGGGACTTGTAGCTTGTGGGTGGTATTCTTGAGTTAGAGTAAATACTATCTAACTTAAAGAATGTGATTTTAGGGTTATGAACTCCAAGAGTAATTTTGTAGGAGTGATGTTCAAAGGGAATGAGAAGATTTCGATGTGACAGATAGGGTGAGTGAGTCATTCTCAGGATGTTTTCTAATGTCAGTTTTTAGGACGAAACTATTTTTTGGCGGGTAGAATGTAAGAATCGAGAATTTCCTTAACCAAATATCTATTTGAAATTAAATTTATATTAATTGTTGGTACACATTTTATTATTTTAACCAACAACTAGATATATATGGACTTAATCTAGCCTCATTTTAGTCATGATTTGATCTTACTATTCTAAGTATTTGATGTTGAAAAATATTTATATGTGTGTGTAGCTTTATATGATTTATTTATATTAAGCTTTTACAACTCTAAGATATGTAATATGTAGAAATAGAATAACATTTTAAATTAATTGAGTACGAGTTATAGAAATTAAAGGAGCTTATTCACTTATAAAAGTTATTTTATCATATCTTGTATTAATATTTATTTTACCTATGTAGTAAAATGATATATATCCTAGTAATTTCATTAAATGAAGAACGTTTGATCATTTTACCTGAGTGATATACAAATTTCATACATAAGTAATCTTGTAGCTCAGTTGGTAAAATGAATTTGTCGCTTTGGTGCAAGGACCTAGGTTCAAATTTAAGGAATTTGAGGTGCAAGAAGATAAGTTGCAATACACTTGGGATGTGGATTGCAATAACACTTAAAAAGTGTTGCACCCTTTCCCCATTTAGTGATCTTGAAACTGATTTAATTCTGAGCATGTAACATATTCAGTCAAAACAATGTAGGGACACAATAATCTATGAGTCATGTGTGAATTGTAAGAAACATTTTATTATTTACTTGTTTATTTTTTGCACTATTTTATTAAACGTGAATATGATTTCATTTAGAAAGCATTATAATCATCCATTTAGAATGATATGTGATGTTAGGACTTCAAAAAAAAAATTTATCTACTTTTGAATTAGTTTAAATATAATTTTTCATTGATAGGTTGTTTTTATAATTTTGATAGTAATTTAATAGTAGAAAATATTGTTACCTTATGTCTAATCAAATTAATTAAAAAGGTTAGTTTTGTTTTAAAAAAATATTTTTAGATGTTATAATTTGGTAGAAAGGATTTTTAAAATGTTGGGAAATTGAAGAAAATATTTATGGTTGTAGAAATGGTTTTTAGCGTGTAGAAAATTCTTCATAAATCAGTCCCATTGCATGATTTGTTTTAATTTATTGGTTTTGAATTCCATCTTGAGACGAATTGCGTTTTGTTCTTAAATGTGTTGTCTATCTCCACTTTTCAATATTTTATAAGTTCATTTGATCCTTCGTTCGTTACAAACTACTACTTTGAACAATTTTGCTGTGTTTTTTGTTTTCCAAACAAATCTGATTGTCTATATAATAAACTGAATTTTCTGTAGTGATTTTTATGAAAGTAAAAATACGAGAATGTTCATTTATGTGTTGATTTATTATATATCAAAATTTATTTTGTTTAGAAAAGTTTTGACATGTGATTTGTGAAGTTGAAAATGTAAATTCTAGTTGACTTTGTTTAGTATTTTAATGATAACTAAAAGATTATTTGTTATTTCTCAATGATTCTTTTTGGGATAAAAATTAGACTTATTTATCTATATTTTGAACATGGACTTTACAAAGTTTTAAGTAGTGTTTATATGGTAAAATGGGTTACAAGCTGACCAAATAGAAGGTGTCCCTTTTGTACATCTGAAGCCTTTTCGTAGAAACTGAAACACGTACCTTACTGTTTGTTAAATTAAAAACTATTTTTGAAAACTCTACATGCTAAGTTTTGTATAGAGTATTTATTTGCTAATTTTTGACATTGTTTGCCACAGGAATAAAATCGGGGAAGTTTATGTTAAAGTGTAGAAATTTACTTTTGAAACATAAACATGAAATTTTGGTATTAGTAGTTTGATTTTAAAATAATTTTAAATTTAAGAAATAGAATGATGCATGAATACTTTAAGAGTATGATAGATTTTATGTGTGGTATTGATATTTATTTTGGAAATTTACTTTGATTATGAACTTAAATATTATTTGTAACTACTTATTACAAAAAATTCAAATAAGTTATTTAGTGACATAAACCTTAGGGAACCTCAAAATCTTGAGTAAGGTTAGGAGTAGATGATTTTGATACTAAGTGAGTGGTGAATTAGTTTGTGGAGGTATAAAGTATACAAAATCAAGATTGTTACATAAAGATTATAATAACAACGCTCCCAATCGATAAGAACATCACTCCATTCGCTTTCCTATTTGAAATAAGGGTGCTATAATTTTATTGCGCTAACATGTGATAGATATTCCATAATGTTGTTTATGTTGTATTTGAGTACATGCTTTGTATGAGTTATACGTCTTTTTTATTTATAGTTGAATTGCATATGTATGTGTTGAGTTAATTAGTAATAAAAGGTTACTAATGCTATTTGGATGACCTTGTTTCTAAACCAACCAGGTTTAGGAGAAGTCCAAGACAAAACTCATATATTTTTTTGTGGGTATTCTTATTTGAGTTATTAACAAACATGAATCCTTCTTGCATACATAATGTGTCTCATACCATTACTCAAGTGCAGTATTGGACACAAAACTACAAGCAAGAATATTTGAGTTGACTAAGCGAGACAATTTTACCTTGCAAGGTGTTTGATATAATTGGTATGTGGGGTGTTGGAAATCTTGGGATCATTTGCATTGACATATAGACGAACAAATAAGAACTTGTCATATTGGCTGTTTGTTAATTGTGTTGATGTGTTGTACATTAACACAATCTATTATCATGGAATGCAAATGGGAAGATCAATGACATACTTTAGAAATCTTGAAGTTAATTGCAAACACACATCAAACATATTGATCAATGATATTTTACATAATGAAAATCCATGAATTACTCTCGTGCAGTAGAGAAAAGAAGAAATGATTTAAACTAAATTAAACATAATTTTGGAGCATACAAATATGATTTTTTTATATCCTGTTTTTGCCTCCAGATTGCCTTTATTTGTAGACAAAATCATGTCATTTGGTGAAGACAAACAACTCTCAGTGAGTTCAATAACAAAGTTTTCGTTCACTTAACGAACACATGTTTTATTTTGACCCTGTGGGAAGTGATGTTCCTCTTCACATTTCCGTTTGGGTTCAAATATCAACAACCACACAGTTTCAAAAAAAAATTAAAAATTTTTATTTCGTGGAAACAAGCACACATTGTCACACTAATCGGAGTTGACTCTATACAATCCCAATTTATAAGTCGCCTAAAATGTCAAAGATCAACATAAATAAACTACTATCTACTATTTTGTGGCATTTCGATGACTCCATCTCTTCCTCGTTGTCAACTGCTTTATCTGTTGTCATATCATCATATACCTACAAACGTATTGTGTAAGTAACCACAGAGAAAACAAACGAATGTGAGTCATTATTCTCAAAGATATAATCAACTGGAGTAAGGTAAATTAAATGCATAGTCAATATCACAATCATATAAAAAATACCAATATCAACCATGCATGATAACATGACAAGAATCTAATCATCAACTACTTTGTATTCGATCCTTCTTAGTATGAGTTGATACGGATAGAGAAAACACCTAATTCCCCACAAATAAGAGTGTATATTTAGGGTGATTCAATATTCAATAGAACACCTCAGTGGTTCCCCACCTTTACGTAAGATCTTCCTACTAATAACGCCCTCAAGGTCTCCTCGATTGTCGATATTTGATTTTGTTATTGAACAACCCCCCAACATGCCCTACTATATCATTGCAACTTATATCATGCAGGACATAACATTCATCATCAACAATCAATATATAACAACACTAATCTCATATATGCGACTAATCGTCTTATATTGTACCCAAATGTTAATCGATTACTCCACTTACCTTAATCGTTTAATCTCATTCTTATCTATTAATACTATTGATTATTCAATTAGCTATCTTTAAAACAGTTTCTAATTAAGTCCAGCTATCCTATATTGATGTCTAAGTATCGAAACATCGAAAAATTAGCACAACTAACTCTAATTGCTTAAAAACTAATAAAACACATGGGTGATACATTGAACACTATATATGTGAGAGGATCCATATGCCCAATTCTTAAGATTTTTGGAGAAGATGTATTAGTGTCCAAACCACTTGTGTAGTTGCTCTTTACTCAATATGATGATCCCTCGAACCTTGTCATGACCAAAAAGTGGTATTAGAGCCATTTGTTTGATGTGACCGACTCCTTCTATTGAAAGTCTTTCTGACAATGGTGATCAGGTGGCGTGTCTCGTTCATGTGTTGTTAATGGACATGCAAGTATAATTGGATAAAAAAAACTTCCACTAGAGGTGGTGGATACGTAGATGAATGAATGAACTTACACTTGAGAGATAAATTTTTGGTATATCAAGTATGAGTAAGAGTCTCACATTGTACTAAAAAATGGATGTTGAACATTATTTAGGTGATAGGACCCTTGTATCCAATGTCTTATGTTTTGGGTGACGATATGATGTCCAAGCCACTTGTGTGAAAACTCTTACACAATGTGATGATCCGTTGGATTCTCTCATGATTCAACACAAAGTGTGAATGTGAACAAATTTGAGAAGATGAATGGAACTTCTACATCTAAGTAGGCATGAGATTAGTTGGAGTATGGTCATACTGGAGGAACAAAGTAAAAAATGTTTTGTTCCAATCCTTGAGAAGAATGTATGAGTTGCTAAAATGGATGACACTAAGAAGGTTGTGGTATACTTCATGTTGCAACCAAGTCAGTCCACAAATAATAGCCCATAATTTGTTTTGAAGATTACAAAGCATAAAAGAATAATTTATCCTATAATGTTTGTCTATGTGTGCGAATGAAAATATTCAAAGACTCTAAGAATATGATTTGATAACACAAGACTAAAGAACAATGTGTCTGGTGCAATACAAACACATCATGTGATTACATGTGTACAATAAATGGAGAAGGCACCGACTTGTCTTAAAGGGCAACATCTGGTACAGAAGTGTATTCAATACACTAGAGCGACATATGTTAATATATTAAATATTTTATATTATTTACAAAGTATAATTTGGGTGCTAACATATCTATGTCGAATGAGCCAAATTTCATAAAAGCCAATTTGGAAACATCATCATTTGTTCATACTAAAGTAGCTAGGCTTTCTTGGAAAATGTTCTATATTAGATAACAAAATTATTTCTTCAATGAACAAATAAAGTCTACTCCAACATTGAAGAAACTACAGATTTTCAACTAACTATGAACAATTGTCAACTAATTCAAAAATGATTGAATATACAAACTCAACAACTTGAAAAATATTTTGGGAACAAATAATCACAAGACTTTCAATCATCTTAATATTGGAAAGTGTGAAAAAATCAGTTATGTTTTAAAAGCAATTGAGAGCAAGTGAACCGAATTGAAAAACACATCTTTTTTTTGTTAAGAAAGTTTTTCATCATTGTACTTTAACTTAATTTTTTGTATCTGTTCTTTTGAAAGCATTATCTTTGTAACTTCAAATTTGATTTGAAAAGGGTATTTGGCCCGAAAATGGCTGTTTTTCTCAAGGGCTAAAGGGAATCATGCTAGAACTTGAGAAGACTAAGTATTTTCAAGGTTGACAAGGATATACTCTAGTGTTTATAAATCAGATGATTTATTGGAAATTTCTTCAAGATTAAAAGAACTAGACATAGCTACAAGGTGGAAATATATATCAATGTCTTCATTTCTTTTCTCATTGCTTGCATTTATATTTGAAAATCCTTTACGAACTGTGTGCTTATAAAAAGGTTTATAGTACTTTGATTTAAGAAAGGATTTCAAAACTAGTGTTTTGAAAAACATTTTGTAATCAACACAATTCAAACCCTCATTTCTTATGTTTTTTTACCAGGTTCACTTCACTTGAGTGTATATTCTTACTAATATGATTAAACAATATGATGGTCATGCGTACTATAACATAAGTTATGAATTATTGAAAGAAATTGTGCACAATAGGTAGATCAGACATTGCAAGTTAAAACTTTCATGAAAGAATGTGCTGACAAGAGAAAGGGGAAGAAAGAAAGATAGGCTTGAACTTAATATAAACAAAGGTTAAATATACGCTAGAATCCTCAAAAAGAAAAGGAGAATGGTAAGAAAACACAAAAAGATGAAAGAAAGACCAAGATAAGAGAAAACTTCAAGGAGAATGGTAAGAAAACACAAAAAGATGAAAGAAAGACCAAGATAAAAGAAAACTTCAATGTGAGAAATGGGGTCATTATGTTGATGAGTGTTAACATGAGAACAAAAAGTAGGTCACATGTATTTATGATAAAGAAAACATTGCCCATGATTATTCTGACTCAGATTTTGTAGTTTTAATATCTATAGTCAATGATTAAACTCCTCATAAAAGAGGCTTGATGTCTTGATATTGAATGTTAAATCACATTATTAGACACAAAGAGCCGATTTTGATCCATGAAGGAAAATAAAGATTTGATTGGCCGACAATAGTTGATGAATGTGTGAGGGATGTTGTAATCAAAATAAATTAGGATGAATATGCTAGCCATGAAGGGTAGACGTGCAACATTACTTGACAACTTCCTATACCCCTCAGCACTATGGGTTACTAGAGAGAAGAGATATGACTACTCTAGATATGGAAAAAAGCATGATAAGGAAAAGGAATGTGTCACTCTCTTTCAAGGGTGAGGATATTACAATTGCACCCTATCTTCTAAAAATTGTCCAACAAAGAGGCTGGCGCGAAAGGTGTAGGAGGAAACATGGACTATCAAGAAACCAATTTTAAGTCATTAAGAGTGTTTGGTTCATTGTGTTTCAAGCATGCCACTAATGCAAAAAGAAAGAAATTGGAGGATAAAAGGGAACACATAGACTATATAATTCAACTATTAAAAAAAGACATTAGTAGATATGTCATAATGAAAAAATCAGAATCATGGGACTGAAACAATAAGAGGAGTTGAGTCAAATCAATAACTTTCATATTGTTGAAATATTATCAAAATGGATATGAAGAGGATGCGTTTTTATAGATCAAACCAAATCTTAGAGACCTCAAAGGGAAAGACAAATGCCATCCAGATATGTAGAGATATGTAGGTTGCGAGTTGTTTCTTAATATTCCAATAACTTACCAAGATTACTTGGTCCATTTTTTCTTACCTAGCTAATGTGGAACCAATTGGGCATGAAGAAGTTATGAAGAAACAATCCCATAAGACAAAAATTGATGGGAGAAATGCAGGGAAGTGGAAAGAATCAAACATAAATCTTTATGATCAAATTGTCAACATAAGGCAAGATTAGTGGTAGGGGGATTCCTGCAAAAGCAGTGCCTAGTTTACTTAAAGTATTTGCACTAGTGGACAAAATTGAGTTAGCACGACTAGTAGTTGTAGCGACAAGTGAAACAAAGGTTTTTTTAATTTTATTTTATCTCTATTTGATGCCAAATATGTATTTCTCCAATGGTCAACTAGAAGAAAAGGTCTATGTCACTCAACTACATGGATTTGAGAGCAAAGATAGACAAGATAAGGTGTAAGAACTATTTAAGACTTTGTATGGTCTTAAACAATCTCCTTGTACATGGCATAAAATAATCGACTCAACCTTTCTACAACATTTTTTCTCCAAATATTCAGTAGAACATGGTGTCTATGTGACAATTAATGAAGGATTAGCCTAATAATATCAAAGAAATTACAAATTTAAAAAAATAGATGACATGAGAATTCAACATAACATATTTGGGAAGATTGAATATTGTATTTGCATGGTTTGTAAAATCATTGTGCATTTCTGTTTGCTTAAATTAATATATAAATGAAAATGTTAAAATCATGAGAATTGCAAAATGTGAAAACCGTAAGCAAAACACAAGTTGTAAAATGTGGAGAAAATAAGAAAAACTAGGGAAAAAACAGCAACATAAAACTTGTAGAAAAAAGAGTTCACACTACATTACTTGACTAAAAAGTACAACACAATTATATAGAGCAAAACTACAAGTTTGCTTGTTTAACTAGATTAAAAATCAACAATGAATAGTAACCATAATTGCTTTTTGTTCACTCAACTTATCACACATCCAACACTCCAAAAGGTATTGGTCTTTCACCTAACCATGACAAGTATAAAATAAATAATAAAAAAATAAACGCATAATACAATTTAAAAGTATGTTAGTAAAGTCTCAAATTCTAACACTCCTCCTTGAGATTTTTCTTGAATACTCCAAGCTTTGATCTCAACTCTTCAAACTTTCCCTTGGAAAAAGCTTTGGTCATTATGTCTACAATATGAATTTTTGAATTGCAATGCTCTGAACTTACTTCCTTTGATTTTGTTGCTTCTCTAATATCATGATATGTCGCCTTAATTTGTTTGGTTCTTCCATGCTGAACAAGATTCTTTGTTATAGCAATAGCATATTTGTGATCAACCTATATGACAGTAGCTTTGCTTTGAACTTGTCTCACATATGATAAATCTTCCGTAGCCAAATAACTTGATTTGTTGTTGCTGTAGCAAAAATATATTCAACTTCAGCTAAGGATTGGACCACCACATCCTATTTCTTTGAATTCCATGAAAAAACAACACTGCCAAACGAGAAAACATAGCCAAACGTACTCTTGGCATTATCTACACTTCATGTCCAATCACTATCTGCATAAATTTAGAGGTCTCCCTTTTCATTTGTACCTTTTAAGTACCTTAAACTCTATTTATTGTACCAAGGTTAAATTGGCGTGGAAAATGCATGAACTTGGAAAGTAAGCTAGCAACAAACTTATATCTGGTTTGGTTGCTAAAAGATACAAAAAACTTCCAATGGTTGCTAAAAGATACCATCATCCTTTGACAATTTTTCATTCGCAACCAATGGTGTTGAAATATGCTTACATATCTCCATGTGAATTATTTTTCGAATACATTCAAAGCATATTTCTTTTGTGAAATGAAGATTCCAACACTTGATTGAAAGAAAATATTTCATTTCACCCAAATATGTCACCTCAAAATCATTCTCCATATCGTGCTTGAATTGATTTAGAAAATTGGATTCATTTCCTATAACCAACAAATCATCAAAATACAAGGACACTATGAGCTGCACTTCATTGGCCTATTTGCATGCAAAGTAGCCTTATTTTCACTTCTTTTAAAACCATTTTGCATAAGATAATCATCAATTCTAGTATACCAAGCTCTCGGATCCTATTTTAGGTCAATGAGGGCATTGTGAAGCTTGTAAAATTTATTTTCACTTCCTGCAACATTAAAACCTTTAGGTTGGTCAAAATAAATGTCTCCATCAAGCAATCCATCTAAGAATGCCGATTTAACATCAACATGATAAAAAAAGTTTCCATCCCAATGTTCCTACCAAGGCAACGAACAATATAATTGTATCATGCCTTGCAATAGGTGCAAAAGTATCTAAAAAATCAACGCCATGTTGTTAAAAATAACCTTTTACCCCCAATTTTGCCTTAAGTTTATTTACAAAACCATTTGGGTTGAGTTTGATTTTATAAAGCCACTTAACACCAATCACCTTTAAATTTTTGGTTTGCCTGAGCAGCCAAGTATTATTTTTCTCTATCATCTTCATCTCCTTCTGCACGACAGCTTTCTAGTCCTCAATATTAACAGTTTTAGCATATCCTGCAGGCTCTAAAGTAGTTATATTACACCTAGCATAAATGCCATCCAAGGTTCTAGTATCCAGGTTAGAAAATCAACATCTCTAGATTGTATATTCAGCACCCTTTGGAGTTACTACTGTACCCAAAAAACATATGAACTTCAAACTTTATTTCTAGTTTATCTCTCTTCACATTTGGAACATGAGTATAACACACACAACCAAATATTTTTAAATATTCTACAAAAGGCTTCCTTTCAAACCATGCTTCAAAGGGTGTTTTTCCCTTCATTACTTTGGTAGGCAACAAATTTAGCAAGTGCACTAAGGTGTTTACAACCTTAACCTTAAAAGTTTTGGGAATGCCTTTCTCAAAAAACAAACACGGAGCCATCTCCATGATTGTCATGTTCTTCCTTTCACTCACTCTATTTTGTTGAGGAGTGTAAGGAATAGTAAATTGATATTGGATTCTAGCTTGCTCACAAAAAGATTTAAATTCTCCTGTTGTATACGTAGTTCCATTAGCAAATTTGAGCTTTTTAATTTGACAATTAGCTTCTTTTTCAACCATAAGTTTGAATCTCTAAAATGTATCAAACACATCTAAATTCTACCTTAGAAAAAAAATACCTAGATCATCCTTGTAAAATCATCTATAAATAACAAAAAAATACTTGCTTTCATTTAAAGGCGTTGTTGGCATAGAACCACACACATCACTCTGTATGAGATGTAATTTTTTAGAAGCTCTTTAGGTTGATACAGTAGGAAATGACAATCTTCTTTGTTTCCCAAACTGGCATACATCACATACATCAACAACATCATTAATGATTGGTAAATTTTCAACAAATAATTAGAACTCATTTGCTTCAAGCTTGAGTAACTAAAGTGACCCAACCTTTTTATGCCACAAAGAAGAATCATCAACTGTACTTGGAAAAACATGCGTGGTTGTTTTTTTCCACTCTATTGGAAAGCTTTTACCTCTCATTTTAACATTCACTAACTTAGATCCTAAAGGATCAATAATAGTGCATCTCATATCTTTGAAATGAAACAAATAGTTCTTTTTCCATCATATGCCCCACATTTAGAAGACTTTGATTTATTTCAGGTACAAATAAAATATTTGAAATATATTTGATACCTAAAGGAGTTTCAACAAGCACAACTCTTTTTTCCTTCGACATTAACATGTTTTTTGTTTCCAATGCTAACTTTAGATTAGAAGGACTTATCGAGTTCTTAAAAACATTGACATTATGAGTCATATGGTTGGTGCACCCATTTTTTATTAGCCATGCTTCCTTGCTACTGCTGGTTGAATAGAAAGAAACCATAAACAATTGTTCGTCACCAAGTAGAAAGAAACCATAAACAATTGGGCTTGTTTCCCCTATGATTTGTTTTGTTTTTGCAAACTTTTTCCACATCACCAAGTAGATTGTAGGCTCTACATTTAACTAATGGCCTATACCGACAATACTTATCTAAATAAGTATCTTTTTTGTAATAATGGCAAGGTGGAAAATTCTTTTTCTAGCATTCTCCTTTGTTGTTGACCTCCTCCTTTTTTTCCTTTTCTTTTCTTCTCACCAAAAGGCTTTTTTCCAAAACTGTTGCAGCTTTGGTTTTTGCCTTTGGTGTTGGCCGCAAGAGCACGTTAAACATTTCCATCCATCCTCAAAGATCTTATATGCTCAATAGCTTGCAAAGCATTAACAATCTCAACGAGTATGATTTTAGAAAAATCCTTATTTTCTTCGAGATATGAGATTTTTGCTTCAAACCTCTTCATAATACACATTAGAATTTTTTCCACATCTCTTTGATCATTGAGGTCCTATCTCAGTAATCTGATTTGTGTAACAATCTTCGAAATTCTGTTAGAAAATTATTTAATAGTTTATGTTTCTTTCATTTTTAGTGCTTCGAATTTTCTTTTGAAGTTCAACATTTACATTTTTGTTCTTTCACTCCCTTGGAACTCCTCCTTCAGTTTGTCTCAAGCTTCTAGGGTAATTTTAAGATTCAAGACCTTGATAAATATATCATCATGTAGTGTTTCATGTATTATAGCAAGTGCTCTAGTTTCTTTTGCCACTTCCTCGTTGTGATTTCTTATTTGAGCTAATGTTGAGTTGTTTGGGAGAAGTGGTTGGTTACTGCCATTTTCTCCCACATCCCATAAAGTTTGAGCTCTCAAATAAATTTTCATTTTTGCAGCCCACAAATGATTGTTTTTCCCTTTAAACACATGAGGTGGAGGTAAAGAACCATCGTTGATTTGTTTCAAAGCCATTTATGGTGTTTAAAAGATTTTTGCGAATGTTTGCTTGCTGGTTTTTTAACACTCACAAAGTTTCTTGCTAGTTTTGTTTTCTCACAATTTTCATTAAGATCAATGAAGTTTTAGATACCATGTAAGATAAACACAAGTTGCTATAAAATGTGAAGAAAATAAGAAGAAAAATCGCAACATAAAACTTGTAGAAAAAAAGTTCTTACTACATTACTTGAATAAAAAGTACAACACAATTATATAGAGCAAAGCTACAAGCTTGCTTGTTTGAATAGAATCAAAATCTGCAATGAATGGTAACCATCATTGTTTTTTGTTCACACAACTTACTGAAGGTGCAAACACAAAAAGGTGGGTTGAATTGTATTTGTCTAAGTTGGATTCTTTTTAATTATTTATTCAATAATTGGTTCGGGTTTGGTGATTTTAACTAAAACAGAGGAAGTAACAATTAGGCTTACGTAACTAGAGACAATAGTAAAGTAAACAGGGAAGAAGTTAAGTGACATAAGTAGATTTATCCTAGTTCACCACCAACATTGTAGCTATATTCAATCCCTTCACTTAAAAGAATTTAACCACTAATTCAAATCCTTGAATTACACAACATCTGACCTTACAAGTCTTCTCAAAACAACCTTACACCTGCAACTTTTTGAGGAAAACAAACACATTGACCCTACAAGTCAAGTCTTCTCCACACAACTTGAAACCATAAATTGTTGAAGGCAACTACACCTTGACCCTACAAGTCAAGTCTTCTCAACACAACTTGAAAACCACAAATTGCTTGAAGAACACTAAAGCCATTATCTGGTTGGGTTACACAAGTTTGGAACGAATTGTGTTTCGCTTTAGTTAAGCATATTGTTACAATTGATTTCACACACTAAAACACTCAGAAGATATTTCTTTGAGCAAATACTTCTCTAGAATTGTATGGATTTCTAAGTTTATGAGTTCTTACTTTCTTCTTCAGCCTTGAGTATCTATTTGTAGAATAGATTAGGGTTTCACTTTTGTCCTTGTAAAATCTGGATCATATCTTTCTTGTGAACAAATTCTGAATGTATCTTCTTGTGAAAAAATTATGAGTGTATCTTCTTGTAAATAATTATGAGTGTTTCTTCAAGTGAATAATTTTGAGCGTATCTTTTTGTGAATAATTCTGAGTGTAAACAATATTTTGACCATATCTTTTTGTGAACAATTTTTTGACTATATCTTCTTGTGAACAATATTTTGACCATATCTTCTTGTGAACAATATTTTGGCCATATCTTCTCGTGAATAGTATTTTGGTCATCTCTTCTCGTGAATAATATTTTGACCATATATTTTTGTGAACAATATTTTGACCATATCTTATTGTGAATAGTATTTTGGCCATATCTTCTTGTGAACAATATTTTTACCATACCTTTTTTTCACTTTGGTAAAAAATTTCCTTCAATTATAATTTTAAATCGTATCTAATTTCAAATTGTGTTCAAACACTTATTCACACGAATCTTCCTTCATACTCTTGATTGATTGGAGTTGGAATGGATTCGGGTTTGTTCTTGAATATTCAGAAATTCTGATTCGGCTAAGTTATTTCTTTAGAATGAATTCTTTCAATAAAAGTCGTTGACTTTTCATCACAACCATTGACTTTCTTGTTCGAGTGAGATGTTGTGTTCTTGGATAATAAAAGTCAGAAGTAGAATTGCGTGACTTAGAATTAGTGGCTAGTTTTACCTAAAAGTTGAAGTGAAGATAGCAATGTGGTTAGAGGTAAAAACAATATTTCACAATGATGGTAAAACACGTTTTTGTAATTTTGTGGGGTTAATTTAAAGCTGGCAAAATGAATGGATATGGATTTGGATTGTAATGTATGGATGAAAATAATCAATTCATCCATTTACAATCCACCAAAAATTCTATAAAAAAAATACAATCAACTTCATCCATTAAAAATAAAAATCATCAAATCTATCTTTTACCACATTTTAATGGATGATTATCCATCCAGTCCACTTAATAATATTTTTAATATTATAATAAACTATATACCTACAATAATAATAATGGTAATAATAATGGTTTTTATTTATTGTAAAATAAATAAATAACTATTTTTATTATTGTTAAAATTAATTAATTTATTATTTTTAAAAACTATTTTCTTTTAAAAATATTTTCAGTATTTTTTAATATTTTAAAAAACTATTTTTCTATTATTTTTAAAAATATTTTTTATTATTCTTAAATAGGTAATTAATTTATTAGTTAATAATAGCGGTGGTGGCCGGAAGTGGTGCTCTGGCAGCCACCACGGCCAGCAGCGGTGGTCCGACAACGGGTCACCACCAACCTATTTAAATTAATAATGCATAAATTATTATTCTTTTAAAATAAAAAAAGTTAAATTTGTTTTTCATTTCAGCAAAAAAAATTGGTTTTTTTTTATTAAAAAAATATTGTTTTTCAAAAATATTATATTTTATATTAAAAATAAATCATAATTTAAATTCTGTTTTTTAAAAATAATAAAGACATTAGTAATTAAAATAATATTTAAAAAGTATGATTTTTCTAAAAACAGTTTTTAAAATAATAAATTTTAAATGAATTTATAAAAAACATTAGAAAACAATTTTTAAAATAGTTTTATAATAAAAATAATTTTTTGAAATAAATATATAATATATTCTTAAAATTATATATATGTTTTTAAAATGCAATCATTCGATTTTTTAAAATAAACTATGTGATCTATTGGATTTTGAAAAAAAGTTGGATTGAATCCAATCGATTAAAATTTATATTAGGTAGTGGATAGATAGAATTGATGATGGATAATTGGATCAAATCGTCACCATAGACTAATTCAATCAAAGGGGAAGAGTATTGGAGGAGAAATTGTTATTCATTTGGTTTGTTTGTATTTGGACAATTTGAAAGGCTAGAAATCAAAGCAGTTTTCAAAATTGGATTTTTTTTATCTCAACAATTTTAGAATATGCAAAGATTTTGTCATGGAATTGGCTAAAGCGATCGGGTTTCGTTACTCCTTATCTCAGTGGATCTCGAATTCAAGAGTGTGCTTAGGATGTAGAAGTTGAAAGTGTTCTTCAATCGGTAAAAACGAAGTGATGAGGTCGAAGGTTGGAGGAACTTTTATGGCCAACAAATGACTATTTGGTGTGGAAATAATTGTGGTTGAAATCTGTACAGAAGTGGTTTCATGTTGCAATTTAAATACAGTAACAGTTTTGGATAATATGCAGGTTGTGGTAGCAGGTCCGAATGTGAACAGATAGATCTATGTGCAGAGTAGTTCCTAGTTGTGTGTTGGCAAATCTGGAGCAGCTCCTTTTGAATTACATTGCTCTGTGAGGTTGTGTGTGTTGGAGTAGATGTTGTTGGGGTAATTAAGGCATTCTGTGCTGGATAATATTGGAGGCAGGTTATTGGTTTTATTGTACTGCGATGGATTGAATTATTTTCAACATTGATTCTACTATGCAAAATTTCATTACATAATTGTGTTACGCATAATTGGTTGGAGATTATTGATCAAGTAGCTTTGAAGCATGTAAAGTATGAGGTTGATTTTGGCAAGCAAGCACATACTGACACATCCAGTGCCAGTTTAACTTTGCATGAGTGGGGCTTATGCTTTTCATACTGGATGTTACCTCTGGGGTGCTAGGCTTAACAAGATAGCATATCATGTGGTGAACGACTTTTTGATACTTCTTTGCTATAAGGAGGGTGATGCAACATGAAGAACTATTTTGAAACTATTTATTGTTTTTGGTGTATTAGCTTGTACTGCCCATGTATATGCTCTAACTTGAGACTTTGAAGTTTTCTTAGCATAGTTTTGGCACCACTTGTGCTAACTGCTAAGACTAGTGCTTATAATTCAATTAGCCTTTTCAAAAAAATTAATTTTATACGGTGCATACTCTCTTTCAAGAACCAATTTATCATCAAATATATATTTGTTTGACTAATTATCATCAAATATATTCTTAAGGGCTAATTTAATATTTATATAAATGAGACCATTATATATCATGACACATCTTTAGAAAAATCAAAGACAAAAGTTCCAATTGAAAACATGAATTATACTCTTCTTTGACCCGTTAAATATTGTCATTTCACATACATATGAAAGACTTAGATTAGTAAAAATAAACATTTCAGAAAGTAATGTGCCATTGACATTTCTCAAAGGTAGAAAGCAGCGAATCACCAGATATGGGGACTGATATCACCCCATGAAAAATGCATTCAGAGAGAAACATTTCAGAATCTACATACGAAATCCTATCACTATAAGCATTGTCCCAAAACTCGTAAGTAAAAACAATCACCTGATTAATAGAAGAAAGAATCACATAGCAACTCAGTTGTATTATGTGCTCATATTTATCTACCTGATATATATGAAAATATACATACATAATGAAGTGTCAAACTGTGCTTTATATGTCATAAAAATATGATGTTATCAGTTTTCATATAACAGACATCAAATGCAGCTCCAAATGTATAAGAAATGATTTTCGAGAGATTCGGCGTAACTGCGTAAACATATAGCACTAGTTTAAATAAAAGTATTAGGTTACTATTTTGTCGAAAAAACAGTACCAGGTTACTAATTTATATATCAACATGAGTGCTACTCACTCAGTGAAAAGGAAAAATCTACCTTCTCCCTTAATGAATTAAACCAACAGACATAATCAACATGAAAGTAAACTTCGATCATGTATGTGTTCACTGATGACATCAATTACTCCACATAAATGATGCTCAGTAAACATAATTTCCTCATGCTGATGGACTGTCATGTTTGCATTGAGCGGATCCTTCTATCTTTCTTACCCTTCTTCTTCAATCCATAAACACGCTATCCTAAAGTTCACCCACATTCTGTTCTTCTATTCATGCTGTATAATTAGAGCTAACCGTGATAACTCAATACACAAGTCCCCAATTTGCAGCAATAAAACAGACAGAATTACCAAAGCAACATAACTACAATAAGTAATGCAATCAATCAAAAGGAAAATTTGGGAACTTAAGTGAGGCAATGCAATCATATCTCTCACATAAATAATCATCTTTAAGATGAAAATGAAGATCCAATAGAGATATACTTAATGAAATTTGAGTGCTAACAATCCCAACAAAGTGATTTATTAGTAACTGCTTCACTAATTACTGAGTGAAAAAATAAGTTGTACATTCTATAATATCATCACACGCAGTTTAGTTCTTGCATCTACATGAAAAGGCAAGACAACGATAAAATTAAACCTTGTTTCAAACTCGTATCAATGCACCAAATCAAACTTCCGAAGCATATCGCAGTGAGGCGTTTCCCTGATATATCCCCACTGGCGTCTCTGCAACTCAAACTGACAATTCTGGCGAAGAATACCAAAGTATTCCCTCTCAACTTTTGCCTCAATCGTAGCACGCTCGCGGCTTTCCAACGGATAATCTTGTTCAAACTTTGCCGACTTAACATAGTAGTTAACACCCTTAGTGGTAGTAAGCCTGTGTTCATAAGGATAGTTCTGCGAAAGAGTATAAACCGGATCCGATGAAGGCAAAAAGTTAACAAGCAAAATAAGAAGCACCGGAAGCACCTGAATCAAAGCACGAACATTGAATCCGCCGGAACCATTATCAGCAGCAGCCTGCCTATGACCCATCCCTGGTCCACCAAAACTAAACCCACCAAAATTAGCAGCAGGTGCCATTCCTCCAAAGAAGAAATTCCTGAATATTTCCTCAGCATCAATATCAGCTTCATAGTAACCATTATAACCTCTAGCAGAAGCCGGCCTTGCAGCAGCGCGCCTCTCGTATACCACTTCATCTTCTCCAGAAACATCATACTTCCTCTTACTCTCCTCATTACCAAGACACTGAAACGCCTTCGAAACCGCCTTAAATGCTTCCTCCGCTCCAGGAGCTTTGTTCTTGTCAGGATGAACCTTCAAGGACAGCTTCCTATATGATTTTCTAACATCATCCACCGTGCAACTCTTCTCCAACCCTAAAATATCATAATAATTCTTCTTCCTCTTAATTTCTCTTATAATTGTTACTTGCTCTTCAGTGTATGTTGTTGAGGAGGATGAGGATGGCCCTGGCGCCGGAGCGGAAGGCCTTCGGCGAATTGAAGGTTGATCGGAGTTATTCGGCGACTCAGCAGCTGGTGGGGGATGATCCCCTGCATCGCTGTCTATCGTGGACAACAGATCGTCGATTGGAAGGGTGGGGTCCAATCGGCGAGCTTTGTTAAGAAACTTCAAAGCACGATTACGATCGCCTTTTTCTAACGCTTCTTTACCGATTTTCAAGCTTTTCAATGCGTCGTCCTTGTTCCCATCCATTTTTCAATAACGGAAAATCCAACGGATCTGTTATTTTGTATCTGGTAAAATAGCACGTGATTTCGATTTGGATAATTTAAGCGATTAAAAGATGAAGAAAAATATGAAAAAGGGATTGTAAAAATATGAATTGAAATGCGAAATTGAAGAGAAGGGAAGAATTGAACTTACAGATGGAGACAGAAGACGAAGTTGGAAAAATTGGTAGTTTGTAGATCGAGAATGGAGTGAGATAGGGTTTCATATGGAGATATGATAGGTATTGTCGTTCATGTTTATTGTGCCCTTTTGATGCGTTTGATCTTCTACTCTGATAACCATTTTCTCTTATTTCGTTTATATAAGTCGTCTCGGGTCGTCTCACTCACTACGCGTATTTATAAAAAGTACTCTTATCATACATTTGTACATTGATATATTTTGGTATGGCTTTGATTAATTAGTGTAATCAAGTTATATATATATTTAATACTGTTAAAAAATTTAAGTTTTACATTTTGAATTTCTTTTAATTTATTATGATTTTTAATTATGCAAATAATTTATATAATTGTTAGTTATTAAAATTAATAAATAAATATATGAGTATTATTGATTTAGTCAATTTTTAATATGCAATATATAAATGTTGTCGTGAATGAGTAGTAAAAAATTAATTTAATTATTGGTTAAAATTTTGATTTTCATAGTACCACAAACATTGTCATGTATAATATATTAGATGCTTTAAAAATTTTATTTTGGTGCTTAGAGTAGATTTAAATGATTGTTATGGTTTCTTAGAGTTAGTTAAACTTTAGAATAATTTTCTATAGTCTTGAGAATATTTTTTATACGCAAATTTGTTAGTTGGGGTCATGTCTGCTACTCGGGGAGTTGTTGGAGAACAAACTTAGTTGATTCTTTATAGTTGTGAGTAGCCGACAACCATTGTCACATATTATTATTATGTTATAATTATTATTTTACTCGTTTTCTATGTTAAAAGTATTTATTTAAAATGTTGGAGAAAACACAACCTTTGAATTTATCTCGATTTCGCCCTTTATTTATTTTCATGGTATTTGTTATATAATATGTTTGTAGTTTGATTTATTTATGAGTTATAAAGCATTTAAATATCGAATTGATGTACAATTGAATATGTTTTCCATGAGTTACGATGAAATGATTTTTAAATATGTGTTCTAGAAATCGTTGTTCTAATTATGAAATCGTGGTGGTAGGTGCACCTAGTTACATCGTTTTGATTGGGGTGAGTTAACCGTTAGATGCAGCCGCCCCCTGTGAGAGATGTTATCCTTAGGAGGAGAGGGCTATCAACGAGATGTAAGCTCCCTAATTGATGTGTTGTCATGCGTTGCGGGATTGAGAGGAGAGAGTTATCCGTTAAATGGAGCCGCCCCTAAGGGAAATCCCAGTCTTAGAAGGAGATGACTACAATGAGATGAAGTCGTCTCTTGGTTTCCAAAAATTTATGTTTTTACTTGTTTCATTTTCTATGATATTTTTAAGGTTTCTCATTTTGATTTCACTTATGTATTAATTGAATTTTAAATAGTTCTACCTGAATGGCTAAATTATTAGTTTAATGATATTATCATGTGTATACTTTACTTGAGAAGTATCTATATTTCAAGTAGTATTGTTTAACATAATTGCCACAAGTTGTAAAACAATCATTTGTGCCTTTTTGTGTTTCTCTTCTAGTTGGTAGTGGTTGTTCTCTCCCACTAAGTCTTGTGACTTACCCCTTCATGTTGTTCATTTTTTTTCCAGATTCACATGCAGCTGAGTAGCAAGCTGCAAGTAGATTCAAGTCTCAATCACTAATTTTTGGTAGGCCTATTTGATGGAGGCCCTTTTTGTAAAGTTTGTTGAGTCGTGATGTATTTTGCAGCTATTATGAGTCTAGAAAGTCTTTTGGCAAATGTATATTAAAAATTTAGATTGTGTTATTTGAAATATGACTGATTTAAACGTTTGAAACAAGAATTTATGAATTTGGAAACGTTGAAGTTACAGATGATGCTCTATCAAAATCTCAAGAAAAATTATATATTTTATTTGAAATGGTTATTAAGAACTATTTAATTGCCTAATTATTAAGTTAGTTGATAGGTTTGCCAAGCTAGGAGTATAGCTTGTGCGCCGGTCACGACGTTCAGTTATTGGGTCGTGACAAAGTTGATATCAAAGCTCGGTTATAGGTCCTAATAGCTACAAACATAGGGTGATAATAGATTCTTGTCAGTAAATTGTGGACCCGAGCATAACTTACTAACAAGGGACTATTAGCACTTTATGAGAGTCTCATTTGTTGTCCAAATTTTTGTTTGAATTCATAATCAATATCTTTCCACATTTTCATATCGTCTTGTTCAATATTTGATCAATGTTCTTTCATTAGGTGTGAATGCCACCCAAGACTAGGAATCGTACTAAAGGGAAACTATTGATGAGTCAATTGCCTAAGTCCAAGGCGATCGTCAACGAGGTCATATTTCAGTTCGTGCTCGAAATTGGCGTAGATCTAATGTTGGCGGACGTGGCTTGGATGCCGATGGTGAGGTGCCTAGGAGGAGGCGCTGAAATTTAGCCATGGAAGAGTTTTTCACTGGGCTACGGGGATTACAACAGGTTGTTCAACAACTTGTTGGGGTTGTGGTCGGAAAAAACATGAGGGTAATCAAAGACATTAAAATCTCAATGATCAACAAAAGGTTAGACAAGTTTAGCAATCGACGACTGCTGCAACCAGAGGTATTGAGGTTACTTTACCAGACTTCATGAAGCTTGTGTTGGGTATTGGGCTCCCTTCCTATGTGGAGAAAGGCCCAAATATTGTAGTCCATGTGTCTCACTTATTTAAGTGGAGAGTGGTCTAATTAGGGTTGGAAGAGAGAGACTATTTTGAGAGAAAAGGCAACCACCAAAAGAGAAAAGAGAAGAGTAAACCCTATTCCCGATTTTGTTAAATCAGTCTCAGAAAAACATCGATTGCGCATTCCTTAACCGTTGGATCGGGCTGAAATTTGGACAGTAGGTTCACAACATTCGGGGATTCATTTTCAACGGTCGGATCAGCGAAACGACTTCTGGAGTGGGAGGAATCGAGCTCGCATAGTAGCAGGTTTTTTAGATGTTTTACTTCTTCTTGCTTTTCATTTGTAAGCTTTAGTGCTTTGTTATTTTGGCTGGTTGTAGGCACACTTTGTGCATCTTTTTGAGACTCTCTTGTACCCTTATTTGATTATAGCGGAGCTATTTCATTGGTCTGGACGACCCGTGGTTTTTACCCTTGTATTGAGGGGGTTTCCACGTTAAAATATCGGTGTTCTTTACGCTCTTTTATTTTGATTAATTTGCCGCCATATATTTGTTGTTGCTCCTCACGGGTTCTTGCAAGTTGGGGGAATTTTATATCCGCTGCGTATTACTTGTTATTGTGTTTCTGTGTTTATTCCCCATCAGAGTGGCATTAGAGCTCTTGGTTAAAGGATTATTTGACTTGCTTGAATGATGGAGGCAAATATGAATATAAAGATGGTATGCTTGAATGGTACTAACTACCATTTGTGGAAGGGCAAGATGAAAGATTTGTTATTTGTGAAGAAAATGCATCTTCCTATTTTTGGTTCTAAAAAGCCGGATACTAAATCTAAGGAAGACAGAGAATTTGAACATCAACAGGTATATGGTTTTGTTAGGCAATATGTAGAAGATAATGTTTATAATCATATTGCTAATGAGACAAATGCAAATGCTATGTGGGATAAGATACAGACTTTGTTCGCCTCTAAATTAGGGAATAATAAATTATTCTTACTGAGCAATTTCATAAGTTTGAAGTATAAGGAGGGAACGTCTATTTCGGACCACTAGAGTGAATTTCAGGGGCTCCTTGATCAAATGTTTGGAATGGGTATCAAATTTGATGATGAGCTATTGAGATTATTTTTACTGTTATCTTTACCAGAGTCTTGGGAGACATTTCGGGTTTCTATAACGAGTTCAGCTCCTAATGGTGTTGTTTCTTTGGAAACGGCTAAGGGTGGTGTTTTGAATGAGGAGATGAGAAGGAAGGCACAGGGTTCTTCATCTCAATCTGAAGTTCTTGTCACTGAAAATAGGGGGAGAAGTCAGAAAAAAGAACCGAAAGGTGGTAGAGAAAATAGCAGAAGCAAGTCCAAGTCTAGATACAAAAATGTGGAGTGTCATTATTGTCATAAAACAAGGGCACATACAGAAGAATTATTTTCTGTGGAAAAAGGAGAACGAAGGCAAGAAAGGTAAGCAGAAATAAAGGGGTCGTGATGATGATAGTGATGATGACCGTGTTACTACTGCTACTAGTGATGATCTTGTTATTCTCCGTGACTATGAGTCAATTAATCTTGTATCTGATGAGAGCATGTGGATAATTGATAGTGGTGCTACACTACATGTTACACTGAGGAATGAGTTCTTCATATCTTATACTTCAGGTGATTTTGGAGTTTTGAAGATAGGTAATGATGGGGTATCTAAGGTAATTGGTGTTGGTGATGTATCCTTGCAAACCAACATGGGAATGCAATTGTTGCTTAAAGGAGTCAAACATGCTTCAGATGTTCGCTTCAATTTGATTTTTGTGCATATGCTTGATGAAAGTGGTTTTGATAATCATTTTGCTTCTGGAAAGTGGAAACTCAGTAAAGGTAACTTGGTTGTGGCTAGAGGGGAGAAAATTAGTAAACTGTATTGGACAAAAGTTTTAGTTGCAAAAGACAGTGTGAATGCCGTGGATACAGAATCATCTTTGTGGCACCGAAGGCTTAGCCATATCAATGAAAAGGGGTTAAATTGTTGTGCTTCCAGGATTGAAAAATGTAGATTTGGAGAAATATTCTCACTGCATAATTGGTAAATAAACTAGAGTATCCTTCAAAAGGCATCCACCCTCTAGAAAGTCAGAGTTGCTTCAGTTGGTGCATTCTAGCGTCTGTGGCCCTTTAAAGGTAAAATCTTTTAGTGGTGCACTTTATTTTGTTACTTTTATTGATGACTGTTCCAGGAAACTATGGGTCTATGTTTTGAAGACAAAAGACCAAGTGTTGGAGAAATTCAAACAATTTCATGCTTTGGTTGAGAGGCAGACAGGCAAGAAGCTGAAACGTGTTCGTACTGACAACGGTGGTGAGTATTGTGGACCCTTTGATGTCTATTGCAAACAACAGGGTATAACACATGAAAAGACTCCTCCTAAAACTCCTTTGCTGAATGGTTTAGCAGAAAGGATGAATCGGACACTTGTTGAGAGAGTGAGGTGTATGCTCTCTGAAGCTAAGTTGCCTAAACATTATTGGGGTGAGGCACTGTACACGGCGGTGCATGTTATTAATCTTACTCCTACTGTCGCTTTGAATAGTGAGGTACCAAACAAGGTATGGTTTGGGAAGAATGTCAAGTATGATCACTTGAGAGTCTTTGGTTGCAAGGCTTTTGTGCATGTTCCGAAGGATGAAAGATCCAAGTTGGATGCAAAGTCAAAGCAATGTATTTTCATTGGTTATGGTGAGGATGCATTTGGCTACAAGTTGTACGATCCTATAAACAAAAAGGTTATTAGAAGTCGTGATGTAGTGTTCATGGAAGACCAAACTATTGAAGACATTGATAAGGTGGAGAAGACTACACCTCAGAGAGATAACGTCTTATCTGATGGTGATCCATTTCAGTCACCTGTTCCTGATTTGGATACTACTGATGGTAATGATCAGAATGATGAGCCACATGATTGTGTTGATGATCATCGACTTAGAGATGAGGTAAATATTCCAACTAGTGAAGATCATGAGTTGTCACACGATGAGAATCTTAATGATGCTTCTGAATCATCTCTAACCCAACTCAGGAGGTCTAAGAGGCAGAGACAACCATCTACAAGGTATGTTTCTGATGAGTATGTGAATTTGACTGATGAAGGGGAACCTGAGTGTTTTCGAGAGGCCATGGAGAGTGAAGAAAGTCAAAAGTGGTTGGATGCAATGAATGATGAGATGAAATCCCTGCATGATAATCACACTTATGATTTGGTGAAGTTTCCAAAAGGCAAAAGGGCTTTGGAAAATAGGTGGATCTATAGAGTGAAACTTGAGAGTAACTCAAAGTCTCCGAGGTATAAAGCCAGATTAGTGGTGAAAGGTTTTCGTGAAAGAAAGGGTGTTGATTTTAATGAGATTTTCTCACCTGTGGTAAAAATGTCATCAATTAGAACCGTGTTGAGTTTGGCAGCTACTCTTGACTTAGAGGTAGAGCAAATGGATGTAAAAACGGCTTTCCTTCATGGTGATTTGGAGGAAGAGATTTACATGAAGCAACCTGATGGTTTTCTTGTTGAAGGCAAGGAAGACTATGTGTGTAGATTAAGAAAGAGTCTGTACGGTTTGAAGCAAGCTCCAAGGCAGTGGTACAAAAAGTTTGAGTCTGTTATGTGTGACCAAGGATACATGAAGACTACTTCTGACCATTGTGTATTTGTTAGAAAATTTTCTAACGATGATTTCATTATCCTGTTATTATATGTTGATGACATACTTATTGTTGGAAAAAATATTTCCAAGATTGACAGGTTAAAGAAGCAGTTGGGCGAGTCATTTGCCATGAAAGACATGGGAGCAGCTAAACAGATTCTTGGCATAAGAATCATGCGTGACAGAAAGGAGAAGAAACTTTGGATGTCACAAGAACATTATATTGAGAGAGTGTTGCAAAGGTTTCAAATGGAAAACTCTAAGGTTGTAAGTACTCCTCTTGCTGCTCATTTTAAGTTGAGTTCTAAACAAAGTCCTTCTAGTGAAGATGAGAAAAGAGACATGGAACGAGTTCCTTATGCTTCTGCTGTGCGTAGTTTGATGTATGCAATGGTGTGTACAACACCAAATATTGCGCATGTTGTTGGTACAGTCAGTAGATTTTTGTCAAATCCAGGTAGAGAGCATTGGAATGCTGTAAAATGGATTTTGAGGTATCTTCGTGGTACTACATGTATGAGGCTTTGTTTTGGAGGTGACAAACCTATTTTGGTGGGGTACTCCGACTCAAATATGGCTGGAGATATTGACTCAAGAAAGTCAACTTCAGGCTACATGATTAAATTTGCAGATGGAGTTGTGGCTTGGCAGTCTAGATTACAGAAATGTGTAGCATTGTCTACAACTGAGGCAGAGTTCATTGCCATTACCGAAGCATGCAAAGATTTGATTTGGTTGAAGAAATTCTTGCAGGAGCTTGGGTTTATTCAGGATAAATATGTATTATTTGTCGATAGTCAAAGTGCTATTCATCTTGGTAACAATTCGACGTTTCATAGCAGGTCCAAACACATTGATGTGAGGTATCATTGGATACGTGATGTTTTGGAAGCTAAGTTGTTGGAGTTGGCTAAAGTTCATACTGACTATAATGGTTCTGATATGATGACTAAAGCATTACCAAGAGGGAAGTTTGAAACTTATTGTGATATCGTCGGTTTGGCGATTATCTCCACATAGTTGTGAGGGGGAGATGTGTTGGGTATTGGGCTCCCTTCCTATGTGAAGAAAGGCCCAAATATTGTAGTCCATATGTCTCACTTATTTAAGTGGAGAGTGATCTAATTAGGGTTGGAAGAGAGAGACTATTTTGAGAGAAAAGGCAACCACCAAAAGAGAAAAGAGAAGAGTAAACCCTATTCCCGATTTTGTTAAATCAGTATCAGAAAAATATCGATTGCGCATCCGTTAACCGTTGGATCGGGCTGAAATTTGGACAGCAGGTTTGCAACATTCAGGGCTTCGGTTTCAACGGTCGGATCGGCGAAACGACTTCTGGAGTGGGAGGAATCGAGTTCGCACAGTAGCAGGTTTTTTAGATGTTTTACTTCTTCTTGCTTTTCATTTGTAAGCTTTAGTGCTTTGTTATTTTGGCTGGTTGTATGCACACTTTGTGCATCTTTTTGAGACTCTCTTGTACCCTAATTTGATTATAGTGAAGCTATTTCTTTGGTCTGGACGACCCGTGGTTTTTACCCTTGTATTGAGGGGTTTTCCACGTTAAAATATCGGTGTTCTTTACGCTCTTTTATTTTAATTAATTTAATGCCATATATTTGTTGTTGCTCCTCACGGGTTCTTACAAGTTGGGGGAATTTTATATCCGCTGCGTATTACTTGTTATTGTGTTTCTGTGTTTATTCCCCATCAGCTTGAACCCCCTACTTTTTCTGGGTTTAGTGCGGCTAAGGATCCACAAAAATTCATTGATGATCTGGAGAGGCTTTGGAGAGCATTGGATTGTTCTACGGTAAGAGTGGTGGAATTGACATCATTTAAGCTAATAAGTGTGACACGTGATTGGTTTGATATAAATTATTTGAATATTGAATTGTTATACAATTGAATATGTTTTCCATGAGTTATGATGAGATGAGAAATGATTTTTAAACGTGTTTTGGAAATCGTTGTTATAATTATGAAATCGTTAACAGTAGTAGGTGCACCTAGTTATATTGTTTTGATTGGGGAGAGTTAACCGTTAGATGGAGTCGCCCATAAGAGAGATGTCATCCTTATGAGGATAGGGCTATAACCGAGGTGCACCCTAATTGATGCGTTATGATGCATTGCAGGATTGAGAGAAAAGGGTTATCCGTTAGATGGGCCGCCTCTAAGGGAAATGGCACCCTTAGGAGGAGAGGGCTATCAATGAGATGTAGTTGCCTCTTAGTTCCCAAAAATTTATCTTCTTACTTGTTTGATTTTTTACGATATTTTAAGGTTGCTCATTTTGATTTCACTTCTGTATGAATGGCATTTTAAATATTTATACCTGAACGGCTAAATTATAAGTTTAATAATTTTATCATGTGTATACTTTACTTGAGAATTATCTATATTTTAGATAGCATTGTTTAACATAATTCCCACAAGATTGTAAAACAATTATTCGTGTCTTTTTGTGTTGCCCTTCTAGTTGGTGGTGGTTGTTGTCTTCTCACTAAGTCTTTGTGACTTACCCCTTCATGTTGTTTATTGTTTTAGATTCACAGGCAACTAAGTAGCAAGTTGTTTGTAGATTCAAGTCTCGACCATATTTTTTTGGTAGGCCTCTTTGATTGATGACCCTTTTTGTAAAGTCTGTTGAGTCGTAATGTATTTTGCAGCTATTTTGAGTCTAGGAAATCTTTTTGGGAAATGTATTAAATATTTCAATTATCCTCTTTGGAGATGTGACTGAGTTAAAAGTGTAAACATGAATTTTATAAATTTGAAAACGTTGAAGTTAGAGAGGATACTCTGTCGAAATTTCGAGAAAAATTATATATTTTCGAAATGGTTATTTAGAACTATTTATTTGTTTAATTGTTAAGTTAGTTGATAGACTTGTCAGGCTAGGAGTATAGCTTGTGCACTGGTCACGACGTTTAGTTTTCGGACCGTGACAATATAGTTATGTTTATGTTTTAAATAATTCATTAAATAATACAAAGCTTATTTTATTATGATATGATTAAATTTTTAAAGAATTATTAATGAGATAATTTTTCCATACTTAGCACACTAAGTAGAGTTGATTAAGAACATCTTAAAACTATTTCCTTATTTTATATTATTGAGTTTTTATAACTCACTATATTGTTGGAGTGATGTTTCAAGGTTTTAGCAATGAAGAACCCAAGAATATATCTAGATTACTCCTTGAGCTTTTTAATGTTGGGGCGAAGTCGTCACCGGATGACAGTCAAAATCTTAATCTTATGAATTGTTTCAATTTATAAAATCTTTAATATATATGTAATTTGCACCAGTACATTAATTGCTTACTTTTTCATTCTAATCAAATTTAAATTTTATGTTTCTCAACTATTTTATTTTACTTTAAGTATATTTAAAATTTCAAAATTTGCAATATTTTTTTTAAAACCTTGTTTAAAAGTGGCCGGTTACAGCATAATTGTTCATTGTAAATTAGGTGACTAAAATCATATAATTAATAAATCCAGGGGTTAAAAGTGCATTTATGCCTTATAATTATTTATCAAACTAATTTACATATATTAGATAGCCTAGAATACAAAATCCTCTTGATGATCTGCCAAAATAATTAATCATGGAATTTGAAATAATTAAAAAAAGTTTATAACAAATTATTAATTATTAATTTAATAAATAAAAATAATTAAAAAAATAGAATTATATTAATAAAATCAAACAAAATACACTTAATATAAAAAGAAATACATCAAAGTTAATGCAGTTGAGTAGATGTACCAAAATAAATAATGTGTTATATTATTTTAACAACTCATTCTTATTTTGCATACAACTTAACAACTTCATTATCTTTTGTTAACAACTTCCTCCTATTTTTCCTCTGGATCTATTAAATGAAAAATAATAAAACTAAATTATATTAATAAAATCAAACAAAATACATTACATTGAAAAAATATACATTACATTGGAAAAAAAAACACATCAAATTTTAATTAACGATGTCCACTTAAATATCCTCCAGTTTCACTAGATTGTAGTCGAACTCGTCTAACTCTTTGAACGAGTTGATGTTGTTCAGTTGTTCTGGTTAATCCTCATTTTGATCATTATCTTTATCGTAATTTGTACGTGGAATTGGAGGACATCTAGAAAGAAATTGTTGCTTAAAATTTGATGTATTTTTTTCAATGTAATGTACTTTTTTCAATTTAATATATTTTGTTTGAATTTATTAACTTAATTTAATTTTTTATTACTTTTTTATTTATTAGATCAGAAGAAAAAATAGGAGAGAGTTGTTAACAAAATAGAATGTAGTTACAAGGATGTCACCTCCTATTAGAAGAAAAAAAAAACAGACTATTTAGATAGATGTCAAGTGGTAATTTATAATTAGAAAAAAAAAGTAAATAGATAGATACCCAATAATACAATATGAATACAAGCTCTTAAATGATTTGACTACTAAATAAATATTGGAATATCAAATGCACAGAATTTAAATTGGACATTTATGATAAAAAACTTTAATATAATTTTGTTTCTTTATTTTTTAATTAATATTTGTTTTGCTCTTTTATCTTTTAAAAGTGGTGTATTTGAGTCATTCTCATTATAACTCTTTCAAATAACTGTATAACTATTATCATGAACTATTGAGATTAAATCTTGGATCAATTATAAAGTTATGT
>JBBPBP010000002.1:30096787-30110937 GCA_037974735.1 Cicer chorassanicum
CTAAATATATCAGTTATAAAATATAAAAGACCAAAATAAAGATAAATGACTAAAATAAATATTAGTTAAACAATAGTGACAATTTTAGTGTCTAGAAAGATGTAGAGTAGTAAAAAGACTTAAGTTTTATAATTAGTAAAAAAGAAAATATAAAAATGGCTGAAAAGATAAAAATTATTGTAGAAACTAAAAATCAAACCAAATATTTATAAAAAAGGTAATTTATTTATTATAATTTAAATTAAGATAATTACATAAATCGAATAATTATTCAAAAATAAAACAAAGTAATAAAGAGTTTATATTAATTAATTAAAAAAATAAAAGATTTAGTAAATTGATTAAGTTAGTTAATTAATTAATTAACATTTATTTAGTAAAAAATTACTTTTATAGACATTTTATCCATTAACAAAATTATTCTATTTTTCTTCTTTCTTTTAAATCTACCTTACTTTTCACTTATTTATATCTTGTCAACCATTTTGTAAATTATCTTTCTCTTCGCAATTTCTTTAGAAATCCAGAAGCAAGGCCAATACGTTAACTAACTATGATTTTGTCTGTAACTGATTCTAGAAACCGAAAGGCGAAAAATACACTATTGTCTCTGTTGTGTCGCTCGTGTACAAAATGAAACCAAGAAAAAAGAAAATAAAATAAAAATCAACGTCCCTCTTTTTTAATTATTATTTTGTAATCGTAAATGTAAAAAAAAAAAATAAAGATCAACATTTAATACAAAATTTGACATTTTTATAGAGTCAACTTTATCTTATATATTTATTTATAGGGTGAGAATAATAATTATTAATTGATTAGTAAAGTTCTTAGTGATTAAGGCTTTCTGGCGTGTGCGGATTCCATATATAATTTTGCAGCATATGGGATGGGAATACTCACACTGACAGTATAGAAACAGCTATAGTATTTCCAACTCATTCATTCACAATTTCACCCTTATTACGGAAGGTACGTAAATACTGAAAATATTTCTCCTTCAATTCTTTTTCCTTGTTTGAAATAAGCGACCAAAGCACATTTATTCATTCATCCATTCCCCGTGTGGCTGTGGCTGTGTCTGTGCATTCAAATCAATTTTTTTATTTTTTATTTTTATTTATTTTCCATCATTTTCTTTGATTTTGCACGAGGCCACAACACCATTTCTTGAAGCGCTACTTCTTTTTCTTTTGATTTCAGATTTTGTAGTGGACTGGTAGCTGGTAAGTAAGTAGTTGCTTTCTGTTATTCAAGGATCTATTTTCTTGCAATCACCACCTTCTTCTACTTCCTCTTTACTAATTGATACCTCAAGATTTCGCGATTCTGCATTTTTTTATTTAAATTTTCAATATAGTATGGCAGACATGTTAGTGCATGTTTTGATTTTGGTTTTTGTGAGAGTCACCTAGAAGTATACATTTGATTTTGATATGTTTGAATGTTGTCTTAATATTGTTTCTATGATGGATTCTAGCTTTAAACGTGGCTTTTACTCACAAATTTATTGGACATGAATTTATCCAATGATGAATCATTTTATATTCAACTAATTTTTAATCAAAATCTATTTTACAAAATTAACTCATTCAAAATTAATTTTTGCTATGGTAATGTGTGTTTAGTTATGTCGTGGAAAAAATTGATTTAAGGTAAAAGTGGGTTGAATGTAAAATGTTTTTTGTTTGAATATATTTACATAGAAGTGAGTTGAAAAATAAATCTGAGGATAAAAATCATGATTTGAGTTAAATGTTACAAATCCTAGTTTCAATTAAGTTAGAATCAGTGCTACAGGGAAAATCAATTTCACTCAAGGGCATCCAAACATGTCAAAATCAATTCTATACATTTGGAATCGATTTTGAAGCATCCAAAATTGAAACCCAACATAAACTTCATTTGTCGTCTTCTTTGTGAGTTTTATCTGCATATCTTGAAAAAGTGATCCATATAGCCTTTACTGCAGTTTAAAAAATAAATATTGTTTTTCATTGCACATTAAAATTGCTTTGCACCTTGAAGGCTGATTTGTGATTATTTTAGTTCAACAACAAGGCAGAGTAGCATGGCAGAAACGAGTATAATAGGTCGAACTAGAAGTGATGCATCAGTAGCAGGTGCAGCGGAGACACTTCGTGCTCAACAACAACTTCTGCAGAAGCTGTACGCAGAGTTGGATGATGAAAGGGAATCCTCAGCCACTGCAGCCAGAGAAGCAATGGATATGATACTGCGTTTACAAGGAGAGAAGGCTGCAGTTGAGATGGAGGCAAGTCAGTTCAAGAGAATGGCAGAAGGGAAGATAGGCCACGCAGAAGCCATCATCGAAGCTTTCGAAGAACTTTTGTATGACAAGGAAATGGAAACAGCATCTCTGAAGTTTCAATTGCAGGCTTACAAAGACAAACTTGTGAGCTTTGGGTGTGTTCTCAATGCAAGTGAGTTTCAGAATGCAAACTCAAATACAAGTGATGAAAGTAGTGGCACGGTTATAAGAAGGCTGCAATCATTGCCGCCTATTCCGTTTAAAAATATTATGACCTTGAGAGAGAGTGTTACTCGGAAGATGGAAAGATCACCTAGTCTGGCTCCGGTTTCGGGTGACAAGGAACCTAGCTTGGTGTTTGGCAGTGGAACTATTGATTCGTACTGGAACAAGATAAAGATGTTACATGAACAAGTGAAAGTGATTTCAGATTGTTATAATAATAAAGGAACAAACTTGAAAAGTAGAGGAGGGAGGTCAAGTTCAACATTTTCACAAGCTAGCAGTAAGATAACCTGTGAGTGTGACCAAGAACACAGATTGGACACTACCAAATACAATGAAGTAGCAAATCACGGTGAAAGTGTGCGAGACAGTAAAGCACTTGCCGATCATCGTTGCTCGACTAAGGTCCTGGATGTATTTGAAGTCCCACTAGCCATAAAAAAGCATGAAGTCAGTGATAATGAAGGGAGAAAAAGGCTTGAGAAATGGAATACTGTGACAGATAATATATTAACAAAATCAGAATCTGTGTCTGACGGAGTGGTTGAATCACCTTTTAAATTCAACGCTGGCAAGAAAAAAGGCACAGTGAGTTTCGTTCGCCAGAAGAAAGAAAGGATGGGTGTGGATTGTAATTCTCAAGCTGAAGTTCGTCAGAGAATCGCGAGGCTTCAGAGGCAGAAAATTAGTAGGACTCATGAGATTACCCATGGTGTTGAATTAGGGGATGGTGATGAACAGTTGAGGCTGTTGAAGGACATACAAATTAACCTGAAATTAATACAGACAGAAATGAAAAGCTGGAAAACAAAAAATGCAACTCCTGTGGATAATGCAGTGTCTTTTGATATTCTCCAAGAGGTAAAGTATATACAATCTAGTGTTTTAAAAACAGAAAATAAATTCCTATTGCCTGCATACACGCATGGATCTTTTTATTTGATTCACAATACATTGCATTTATTTGATTTCTTGCATTGTTGGTATTCTTTCTGGTTTTTGAAATACAAAGAACTAATGATAGCAAATTTATATGAACAGGCAATGTTGCACTTTTGGATTTGATCAAGTAACTGCAGAGTGACCATCTTAACTGACCAATCAAATTTTGTGTCATATGTTGTATACATATACATATGCTGTCTCTAACAAAGATTTAGGTCGGGTATATTGTATCTTCTAATTTAATTGTAGTCACTGAAAAATGTATACATTTCCATACCAACTTGCTGTACATCAGACACTAGTATGGAAGCAATTTGAAACCTTTTGTAGGTATAATAAAATTTCCTGTTTTACTTGTTTTGAAATGGAAGCAAATAATTGAGCTCCTTGATGATTATGTTTACTATTTCATTGCTCCTTTAGCATTCTCAATAATAACCATAAATTGACCATCCATTGATGAAGAAAATTTTACAAACAATTCTGCTAGGCAGCAAAAGTATTAGAGCTGACGTCAAGATTTAATTCTAGCGTGTAGTCTCTCAAATCTATGCATCTTCTACACAATTTACTCAGTAACAGATTTCATGCGCTAAGTGCACTGCACAATTAGTGATCTCAAATTAATAGTCGAGATTGGTTTTTTTAAATAGAAATTAGAGTACAAATGCATAATCAATAGACATCTCAATTATGTTGTCGTCGCTAAACTCTCACCTATCATTTGCAACACCATAATCAATAGCATTAAATAAACGGCAAACCAAGAAAAAATTTAGGGGACCAAAATAAACACGAGGAAGATACAAATAAAATTAGTTGTCTCATTAAAAATATTACCTAAAAACTCATTGAGAGAAAACTAAGGTGAAGGAAAAAAGAGTGTCCTAACATAACAACAAATGGGGGGACCACACCAACCCCATTGAAAAACAAACCAAATTAAACAATCAATCATTGAAATATATAATAAGAAAGACTAAAGCTATTCTTGAAAAAAATCTCTTTTGATGATGTACGAAATGAAATTTGACTAAGTAAAACACTGTAAATACAATTTTATCATCCATATAAATTGTCATAATAAAGATTTACATGTGAAATGTTAAGTGTCTTTTGCGTAAATGGCAAGATTAGTACCTAGTTATTAGCTTATGCGAATATATTTTTCACACGTTTCATGCAACCAATTAATAATTGAATTGACATAATGAAAAAATCAACTTGTAAGGTGAGAACCGTCCACCACTTATAAACTCGTTTTTATGTCATATCTTATCCAATATGAAAACTCTAATAAGACCTTTTCATGACCATAATCGGACATTTGGTGCATGAAACGAGTAACTCGATAGTGGGTGATCTAATAACAGATGGTCCAGCGTATCTTGGATAGACATACTGAAGGTGCAAACACGAGAAGAGAGGTTGAATATGTTTGACAAAGTTGATAATTTTTTGCTAATTTGATGAAGGCTGGTTGGCTTTTATGAATTACTTAGATAAGAAGCAATCGGGTTTAGAGGCAGCAAATAATGAAACCATAAATAATTGGACACATAGATTTATCTTGGTTCACCACTAACTTGACTACATCTTGTCCCTTCATTCATAAGGTTTTAATCCACTAATTCAAATACCTTGAATTACAAAACACCTAATCCTCCAAGCCAGTCTTCCCAAACAGCTTGACAACCCCAGACTTTTGAGGAACTAACCACTTTGACCCTAAAAGCCAAGTCTTCTCCTAACAACCTGACAACCCCAGATTGAAGAAGAAACTAAACCACTATCGGGTTGGATACAAAAGATTGAAAATTTAAGTGTTTGCTTCTAACAAAGCTGATAATAATAATAATAACTCTCACACTCTAAGAAAAATACTCAGAAAATATTTCTCATTCGAACAAGTGTTTCTCTCTTTAAACTCTAAGATCAATTTGAAATTTTGAGCTTGAGTTCTTTTAGATTAATTATGTTCGTATTTTGTTCAGATTGAGTTTGTATATTCTTCAGATTGATTTTGTTCGTATTTTGTTCAGATTGAGCTTGTAAATTCTTCAGATTGATTTTGTTCGTATTTTGTTTATATTAAGTTTGTAAATTCTTCAGTATGATACTACTCATATATTGTTGTAGATAAATCTTGATCAAATCTTGACCATATCTTATTTTCAACTTTGTTAAAGATTTTCTTCAATTATAAATCTGAATTAAATTTTATTTTAGATTTTTTTCAAAAACACGAATCTTCTTTCATACTCTGTGAAGTCAAATATATTTTTATCATAAAATACTTTTGTTATTATCAAAACTCTAAGTATAAAATCAACTTGGTTCCAACACATATCATTATAAAATCATCTCTCTTTGTAAACCCATTTCATTTTATCATAAAATACTTTTGTTATTGTAACAACCTATTTTTTTGTTTAATTATTAAAACTATTAATTTAAAAAAAATTAATTTAAAATTTGTTTTTTTTTAAAAAATGCACTATTGTAATATTTGGACAAACGAAGGACAATGATGTAATTTATATTGTAAGCCTTAAATATTATTTTTCTTCTATTTCAGAAACTGTTCAACCCTCTCTTTTTCTTTAACTTTTTTAAATCATTTAAACCAAATAGCTTGATAAAGCTCTTTAAATCCATTTTCAAACCTTGCATGTTTCCCTCATCTGACTCAAACCCATTTTTAAACTTTGCATGTTTCCTTGATCTGACTCAATCAATAAACTTTGCATGTTTCCTTGATTTGACTCAATCAATGAAGCAGGGGATAATAACCTAAACTTGAGTCAAAGTTGCAATTCAAGAAAAAGGGGAGCTCAAAAAACCAATTTAATCGGAACATTATCTTCTCCGTCCGTCATCATAAATGGTGAGTTCTTTTTATTAAAGTTTTTGGGATTTCATTTTCTGAAGTTGTTTGTGAAAAGAAGAAGGTTTTACTTCTAGTGACTTGGTGATTAATTACATATAGAATTTTTAGAATTGTTGGATCTAGCGTTGTCAACTATGCAGCGCTGCAGATTTTGAATTTTGAACGAAACAAATATTTTCTACAATTGATAACATTGGTTGGATCAAGAGGGAATTTCTATCTTTGATCTTATCGGGTGGATTGTTTAAGGTCTGCATTACTTATTACTAGTAGTAGTGACAAATCAATGTCCACTATGATTCATGAACCATCCTTGATAGCTTGTGGACTTTTGAAGTTGGATATAACTTTATCATTTATGAATCATTTTGATAATGAATAGGTTTGCTTACATATGCATTGTTATTTGATTCACGTGATTCTACAAATGCATCCAAATCATTTACAATTTAGTTGGACTAGGGTTTTCCTTTAGCTTGGTTGGTGTCAGGGAAGAACCTTATGATTTTCAAGGCTGTAGCTCTTGTGAGCTCAGTGAGCCATTTCCACATGCTTTATCAGATTGTTGTTAACTGGTTTCAATATTGTGCTTTTCTGATTTGGAGTAAATGCAAATTGGATTGGGTTTTAAAATTAAGATTCTTAAAATTATCTGGGCTTTTCTTATTGCTGAGTGTAGTCCATGAAAACTGTGCTAGTTACAAACTTACAGAATTTGATGAGCTCTGCCAATGAATGTTAAAATATGTGGTTCAATGTGCTTATTTAGTTTTAATTTCTTTTCTAGTTTGTTTTGTCATTCATTTGCTGTAAGTCAACTATGGAAGATAGATCAAAACTACATAGATGGTACTCTGTTGGTATTTTAAAGCCTTTCTTGTATTGAATTTTGATTAATTGAATTAGTTTCTAAATTTCAAAATTCATTTTTATCTGTAATTATGCTTCATTGATTTTATTTTATTTTTTTATGGATGTTTAACTGCATTGCTTGGAGTGGATGAATTACACATTTGATATATGGCATAGTAAAGGCATTTTATATAAAACATCTCAAGTTTTGTACAATATCATTAATCAGATCATGCATGGCCTTATTCACAGTGGGACATTTAGGTTATTCTAGGCATAGAATAACAGGTAAAGGAGAACAATGAGTACGCTGATTGGGGTTTGGCCAAACCACCTTTACCGCTCAGGTCTCAACTATCTTGGTGACCCACATCGAGATAATTGGGCGACCTTTCTTTGTTTACAATGAAATGATTTCAGAGGTCATGTATAGTTTTTCCATAATCATTCTATAAGAATGATTTCGGTTCAATTATAAATAAATAAATAAGGTGAAGTTGAGAGCTTCAGTTTGAGATATATCATAATTTCATGTTGACTGCATTTTTTTTAAGAGAATAATTTCAAACTTCCTCTCCCTTATTTTTAGAACTCACTGAGATTTATTCTCACCCCTTTTATTTTTTATTTTAGCAGCTGAAGGAACATGAGTCATGAATTTAGCAAAAGAAGATTTGTTCCAAACTCGTGGAAATTAGAATTTGATATTTTGTTTTATGATGTAATCAGCCAATCGCAGTTTGTCTTCGAGATGTAATATTTTATGAATCTACTAAACAAGTTGTAAACTATATTTACGAATGTAGTTTTCAGTTATGATGGTGATTCTAATTTATTATTCATTATTAGTTACCTCTGTTTTATTAAGGTGTATGGGTCTAATTATCATATTCTAGACAAATGATAATGGGTCTTACAGTTATTATTAAAACTCTAAGTATAAAACCAACTTGGTTCCAACACATATCATTATAAAATCATCTCTCTTTGTAAACCCATTTCAGATCTTGTCTATAATCAATGTGAGACGTCAATTATTTTCCCAATATGGACAATCCTCACCTTACAAACTGGAATTGTAAAGACAAATTAATACCAATATAGAAAACATAATATAGTATCAAAGTCTATCCATTTAGCCACCCAAAATTTATTGTATCCACACACCAACTCCAATAGTATTGGGCGTTAAAGAGTATATTGAAAAAAAATCAAATTCCACATTGACAGATAAAGACCAAAATGAGTTCACAAAGAGTGACATCTTTCACTTACACACTAGTTTTATAAAGGTTGAGTTTGGCACAACCAAAATTTTAAGATTCATAACCCTCTACAAACTTCAAATGCAAAATTTTTATGGTGAAAGACATAAATCTAAGTGATCAATTCAAGATAAGAAAACACAAGCAAACATTCAAGTTCTAGAAAATCTGAGTCATGAAATCCCAAGTCTTGTGTCTAAAGTGTTGCAAAATTATGAGATAGATTTTTAAAATTTCCTTTTAAAATTGTTCTCATGAGCGAAAAATTTCCATAGTCCATGATTTTCTAAGCACAAAATTCACAAGAGTTTATGTGTTTACCTCTTGAAGCGTCAAGGAGAAAAATCACCAATACCGAGCATCTCTCTTGAAACTTTGATCATCAACGCATAAATTACTGGCGCCACTACATAGTCTACGCGATAACAAAATAGAGCGTGGTGCTACCCATGAGGATAGTGGCAATCAGAACTACCCGCCTACCTAAGTTGATCAATCCGTTTAACACAATGAAAAAATGGGACAATCAGGAAGCACGACGAATTTGTTTGCGGGACTAGATTAAAAATTTGATATTTTTTTTTCTAACTTTAGTTAGTTTTTTTTACCAACTCAACCAACTAAAAGATTAAAACTGATTTGTTAATTAATCCAACTCAAACTACAATAGTAAGAAATAGGGTTGTAATAGTGAATCTCAGACCAAAAGATAATAACAATTTGAATTTTATGTACAATGATAAAAAAACTAAATCATGTAATTTTAATACGTCAATTCATTATGGAAATCAAGACATATATTCTCATGTTCATAATGAAGAGTTAAACTCAATAGTAATTATAATACATTTCTTAAATTTTAATTTATTTATTTATTAGTAGATTATAATAGTAAGTTGACATGTAATACAATTATTTGAAACTTTTTAATGTAATTTTGAAACTTTTTTTTTTTGGTATTAATAATGATTTTGTTTTTGCTATGTATGGCAACAGGACGTATCGAGAAAGCATTTTGCCTATTTTCTCTCTCACCCCGCACCGAACGAGTCGGAAAAAATATGCATCTAACCACGTTTATTGTCAGGTGTAAAATTAAAATCTCCATCCGCAACAGAGCTTAGGTTTCCCTGTCTCGCACCGCACGAGTTCATATATATAAAATAATAATTTTAAAAATAATATTTATTATAATTAATATAATAATAATAATAATAATAATGATACAATTTTAAAAATATTAAAATCATATAGAGGATATTGTAATTTATAATATTTAAAAGGTTTAAATATGTCTTTGGTCCATGCAAATATATCACTTTTTGATTTTAGTCCATGTAAGTTTTTTGTTTGGATTAAGTCCTTGTAAAATCAGAGACGATATACTTTGGTTCATAACGTCAAATCAACATTACAAAAAAATAGCGATGAGACATGTGGCCCTATAAATGCACACCAACACGTCATCTTTTATGATATATTAAAAATTAAAATGTTTATATTATTAATTAATAAATTTATTAATTATCATTTAATAATTAGTGTTATTTTATATAAAAAAAAACGAATAAAAATTAAAAGTGGCGTTTAAGGGTTTTTGGAAACCTCGTCTTCTTCCGTGCCACGACGGTTTGTCAACTTTTTTTTTTGTAACTTTTGATTTGACATTAGGGAGCAAAATCAATCGTCTCTGATTTTAGAGGGACTAAATTCAAACAAAAAAACTTACGACGACTAAAATCAAAAAGTGGTATATTTGCAGGGACTAAAGACATATTTAAACCTATATAAAATATTAAATATAATGAATATGTACATATATATATAAAATTTTAAAATAATACTAGTGAGGTGGATTCGGGGTAGGGTGGGTGGATATCAACACTCAAAACTGTCCCGACTCTCGAGTTTTAGTTTCGGAAAAACCCGCATCCAGTCAAAATAAGTTTTTCTACCCTAAATCGGAACAAATTCAGGTGAGTACCTGCGGATGCAAGTTGTATTGTTATTCTTAATTTCGATATTTGACTTTATTGGTTGGTAATTTGTTTTTTATTATATATTTGAAATGTTTAAAAATAAAACATAAAAATGTTTTTCGACATTTTTGAATGGATTATCTAAGTTGGTTAACTCTACTCCACTTTTTAGGAGATTAATCGCAGATCGGACTAACCCGCTTTGCTATCCGTAAATGGCATATAAAAAATCCACACAATGATGGGCCCTTAACGGTTTGACATCTAAAACAACCCTAGTTAGACCCAAATTTACAATTTCCCGAGATTTATAAACCAATATTTCTAGCTATTCCCACTTCGTTTCGTCTCATAAACCCTGCTGCGTGCAACTCTCTCTCGTGTTTTTCACGAAAAACCCTAGCCCCTTTCTTTTCCATCTATCAACGCAAAATAACGACGCATAAACGATGGTACCATATTTAATTTTCTCCATATCGTTCTTTTTTCTCCCATTAACGTTATTGGAATTATTCGTAACGTTCTTTTTAACACTTTTTGTTCCTTTAATTGATTTTGCAGACAGGAGAAACAGTGAATCCAAAAGCTTACCCTTTGGCTGATGCACAGCTTACAATAACAATAATGGATCTTGTTCAACAAGCTGCTAATTACAAGCAGCTCAAAAAGGGTGCTAATGAAGGTGTGGTTTTTTTTTTTTTTTTTGTGTTTTAATTTCTGTTTGTTTTAATTTTAATTTTCAATTTTTATATGCTGGAAATAGAGGCATTTTTTAAAGGGTTATGTTTGATTAATGATTTGTGCTGCTATATGATTGGTTATGATTTTGTTTTAATTTATATTGTTTGTTTTTCAGCAACTAAGACACTTAACAGGGGTATTTCTGAGTTCGTTGTGATGGCAGCAGATACTGAACCACTTGAGATTCTTCTTCATCTTCCTTTACTTGCTGAAGATAAGGTAACTTAGCTACAAATCATACTTGCCTTTGTTTTGATTGTGTTCTGTTAAATATTCCTTTGTTTTTGAATGTGCACGTGGTTGTATTCCTATTATCATTATAACTGTTATATTATTGTAATTGTTGCTGCTTCTGTCCTTGATGCTTTTGAATAACTTATGCCATGAGTGTCATTACCTAAATCAGTGGAGCTATAATATTTTAGGAAGGAATGTTATACTGTAAAGCCTAGACTTTTATAAGACTTTGAAGTTTTACTCTCTTTTGCTATTTGTGGTACTGTCTACATAAATTTTTATGTTACACATGGGAAATGTTTCGAATTTTGGTGAGCTACACAAAACCTAATTCTCCCTTTGCGTCTAGAGATGCCCTACTCTGTACTGTTAATCAATTTGGCTGCACACTTTGTAGTTAGATTGTGATTGAGATTCATGGTTATTGCTCTGAAACATCTACCTGTACATTTTTCTCAAATGGGTGTTACCAGTGAGGTCCATGGTTTTATTAATTTATTTTTGTGAATTTATCCAATGAAGTTATTTGTGAAGGTGTAAACCTGTACCTGTTTGTTTAGTTTCCAAAGATTCAGTTTTTTCATAATATATGGTTTGGTTATATAAACTAATATCATATGTTGTGTGTTAATGTGTGATCAAATTGAATATACATTTTAATATGACATTATGCGACAGGGAACTTCTATTTATTCAGAAATATATTCTTAATATTTTTTCATTTTCAATGATGTAATATACTACCTGCGTGTACATCATGTTGTAATATGTACTTTGTGAACTATGGGAGGGACTATTTAATGGAAATTGGTTTATTGTAACTGTCGAGTAATCTGTGTAATGGCCTTTTTATTGAGTTTCTTCATGGCTCCCTACCCTATGTAGTTGTCAATTAGTTTACTTTTTTTTGTTTCTTGAGCTTAAGTTGTATTTTATTATGAACAAGCCCAAAACCGATCTTTTAGCCAATAGCTATTTAGCCTTGTGATACAGCACACCTAGTTTGATCCTTGATTTCATCACAATAATCACACTTTGCGCCATGTTATCTTATGATCTTATGCCAAGCATAGATCTCCAAACTGTTTTTCAAATTGTAGCTAGGTTTAGATTGTGATCAACCTCCTCTTGTATGATGGTTTTTATTTTATTTTATATTTAACAGTATGGTCCTATTATTTATTAACTATATAACTATTTGAATTTTTAGAATGTTCCCTATGTATTCGTCCCATCAAAACAAGCCCTTGGACGAGCATGTGGTGTGACCAGGCCAGTGATTGCTTGTTCTGTGACAACTAATGAGGGAAGTCAACTGAAATCTCAAATTCAGCAACTAAAGGTATGCATCATGCTTTGCTTTTATAATATTTATGTAGTTGCCAATTATAGTAGTTGTTTAAATGTTTTATTAATACTTATATGAGCATTTCTTGTATGTAGGATGCTATTGAGAAGTTATTAATCTGAAAAATGGATTTCGGTATGACGGGCTTCTTGAGTTTGCTGAGTGCTCCTTTTGAGGCTTTGACTGGACTAGTTGTGTTCAACTGGGAAAGGTGCTTTATATGTAAAACTACGTTAATATTTATGTCTACTGTTTGAAGATTGAAAGTGCAATTTTAAGTTGGTGTGTGCAATGCTTTAAACCGGTGTATTATAAGCTGTTTCAATGTTATTTTATGTGGGTGCAAATTTTTTTTTTGGATACAATTTGGGTCCTAATTTAACTACCTGCTTATTTTTGTCTTTTGGTTTAAATTAAAAAGCGTGTAGACGCCCAGATATGCTACAACTAACATAAGTAATTCCTTATCTCTCACTCAAATCAATACTAAAAGAAGAGTTTTTTAAAAATCTCTAAACTTTTTTAATTTTTATTTATATTTTTTTTATAAAATAACACTAATTATTAAATGATTAATAAATAAATTTATTAATTAATAAATAAATTTATTAATTAATAATATAAAACATTTAAATTTTTAATATATAATAAAATATGATGTATTGATGTGTATTTATAGGTCTGTGTCATAGTAGTTTATCGGCTCTTTTTTTTAGGATTAAAACTGATTGTTTTTGATTTTACGTGAATTAAATTCAAAAAAAATATTACAGGGACTAAAATTAAAAGTGATATATTTATAAGAATGAAAGATATATTTAAGGTTTAAATATGTTTTTGGTCCCTATAAATATGATCTTTTTTGATTTTGGTCCTCATAATATTTTTTTTTTTGGTTTACATCCCTGTAATATCAAAATAGATTTATTTTTGGTCCTTACTGTTAAGTGGACGTTACAAAAATGTTAACTCACAAAGGGAAACAATTTTTGGTCCCCGTAAATATAACACTTTTCAGTTTTAGTCCCTGAAAAATATTTTTTTGAATTTCATCCCTCCAATATTCAAAAATCTTTTTAAATATAAAATAATATACAAATTGATCTTTATTAATGAGAAACTTATGCCAAGTAATGTTTAAAATATTTTCACTTCAATAATTTAAAATTTATTAATCTTCTGTTTTATTTATTTATTATTATTAAATTAATTTTCATTTCTTGTTTCAAAAAAATCATTAAAATCTTCTGTTTTATTTAATTATTATTATTAAATTAATTATATTAATATAAAATAATTATTAAAATAACTTTAGATTTAAGTTTTATAATTTTAATTAAAATCTTCTTTTACACTTCAGATTTTTTTCATTGTAACTTAAAATAAATAAAATATA
>JBBPBP010000002.1:30112568-30140132 GCA_037974735.1 Cicer chorassanicum
GACAAAAATTGTATTATAGAATTTTCACATTCATCCAAAATTTTGATATTTTTTTAAATTTTGAAAAAATTGCATTTTAGAAGTTTTACATTCATTTAAAATTTTAACTTTTTTTTTAAACTTTTGAAAAAATTACATTTAGTAGATTTCACATTCATTCGAAATTTTAATACTTTTTTAAACTTTTGAAAAAATTGTATTTTGAAAGTTTTACATTCATTCAAAGTTTTAAATTTTTTTAAAATTTTTGAAAAAATTGCATTTAGTTGGTTTCATATTTATCCAAAATTTTGAAATTATTTTTAAACTTTTTAAAGTTTCATTTCGGAAGTTTCACTGTCATTATAAGTTTCTAAATTTTAAAAATTTTTGTAAAAATTGTATTTCGTAAGTTTCACATTCATCCATACATTTGAAATTTTTTTAGACTTTTAGAAAAATTGTATTTCAAAAGTTTCATATTCATCCAAAATTTCTAAATTCTTTTAAACTTTTCAAAAAATTTGATTATCAAGTGGAAGAGGGTAAAAAATGTAAAATATTGTCCAACTTTTCCATCATTGTAAAGTTGTGCAAGGGCCGTTTTACTGATACTTCTCATACCGAAAGTTGCAACAACACATATATTGTTAATTCTGGTGCCGCAGTCTTTATATGAACTTCGATAATGAGTTGCTTTTTCAAACTCAAAAACTATAATAACATTCCAATTCTCAAGGTTTTAATTATGGTTTTAAATCACTATTAATATTACACTACAAACTTTTATATTTAGAAAAGATATACGGTCAAAGCAGCTGAAACGAAAATTGTCATGCCGCTGCCGCAACCTCAAAATTATGGTTTTGATCGTTGTTGCTTTAACACCAACGACCCTTGTCATATGCTTAATGTTGCGGAGAATTGAATTTAAACAAGGTGGCGAGGCTGTAATCAGTCTCTGATCACGACCTATAAGACATAAAAAACCTTCGTGTTGCGACATAAATCTCAACTTTTTTTTAAAAACTCTGTTTTCTGTTATCTAAAAATCAAACCATGTTTCCATAATTAGATTTTATCAGTGTATATCAAACCAAGTGAACCGCAGGTTTTGTTGGTTTGCTTTGTAGGAAGCACAATTATCTATGTAACCATAGCAATGTTAGACTACGTGATGTTTGTAGATAATTTGAAGTCTTAAATCACATTAAATCAAGCCATGAATACAATAAGTAGTAAAATAGCAGTATATACCGTAATAATTATTTCTTTCACTAAGTATGCTATCATAATCATTCCAATAATCAATGCTATTGAGGACAAATGATATCTATGCAAGAGAAGACCTATTAGCATTCTCATTAGAACAACCATTTCGATCAACAATTTAATTATGACACTATTTGTTCCCTTTTTTGGATACATTATGGCGTTTATTGTTGATTTCTTGAGTGTGTCAATCTCATGTTGCCTCTTCTATTTAAAGATAGACCAAGCTGCTAGGCGATTTGGTTTAGAGTTGATCATAATCATAGGAATTTTGATCATTGGTACATTTTTTGGAATACAGGGCACCTGCATCTCACTTACGTAAATAGTAAATCACATAAAGCCATAAAGAAGGTTTATATGTAAGGTTTCAATGTAAGCATTTATCGTTTTTTTATATTTTTTTTTTATCATTGTTAAGAGTTATAATAATAAGTTACGAAGGTTTAGTCTTGATTATATGGGATCAAACGCTCGACCTACTTGTACTACTTGTGAGGGGAATTTCCAAAATATATTTGGAATTCTCTAATAGCTATATTAATGTAGCAAAACTAAATAACTTAATGTATCACTTGGTCAAGTGGTTGCAATGCTTGAGTTTAATTCAAATCAATGCATCTATTAAGTTACCAAAGGTTACAATCTTTCTCAAAAGTTGTTTTCTTTCATCAATTGATATGAGTTTAAGAGTTGTTTTCTTTCACTAATTGGTATGAGTTTCTCTATAAATAGAGATACTTTAGAGGCAGAAAGAAGAACACAATTTTCATGTTACATGAACTAAATTTCTGTCAAAAATATTTCTGAGTCATTTCTTCTTTTATCTAGTGCACGAGAGTAAATGAAGGAACTTTATTCTGTAAACTATCATTGATCGATAGGCTTGATGTGAATGTGCAATTCACTTCAAGGATTCCAAAGTATCCTGAAGGGAGATTCGCTGGTTAACCTGTTTACATTAATATAGCTATTAGAGAATTCCAAATATATTTTGGAAATTCCTCTCACAATCCCCCACCATTTTCAAAATATATCTAAGTCCGTTATAACGGAAATCTCATGGTCCAATATGTCCATTAAGAGGAGACCTCATCCTATCACTTTTATTTTATGGTCCAAGTACTTTTACGCTTTGGGATGTATCTATTGTCTAGTACTTCAGTCACTCTAATAGTGTACTTTCATCATTGAACTCAAGACTTGATGCTACTCAAGTGTGAGTTGATCGTTCCACCATTGGTGATTATTTAGATATGAGCTTGTATCACATCTCTAATGATGTCTTCAACACCATGTCCTTTGTTAGACCTTTAGTCAAAGGATCTGCAAAATTCTTTTCAGTTCTTACAAACACTATGGATGTCACTCCATTAAATCCTTTGCATAGCTATGTCTTAAACCAATATACTTTGCTATGTGCTTTTGATAGCTTGGATTAACTATCACAATGTATGGACACCGGTGCCATTGGCTTTGACAAAATTGGTATCTCATACAACAAATTTCTTAGTCGTTCAGCCTCTTTACTACCTGCAACTAGAAGAAATTCTGTAGTCATGGTGGTTTCGACAATGCAAGTTTGTTTCTTTGAACTCCAAGAAACTTCACATCCACCAAGGTTGAAGATCAATCCACTTGTGGAAGCATGATCCTCAACATAATTTACCATACTAACATATGTATATCCTTCCAAAATTGAAGGATATCCACTACAGATTAAATTATAGTTAATTGTTCATTTCAAATATTTTAATACTTTATTAATAGCATGCCAATGTTTTTTACTTGGAATGCTTGTTGTAAGTACAGATGTGCACCTAAGAGGGGGGGGGGTGAATTAGGTATTTAGGAGTTTTTCTTGTTTTCAGCGAATTATCTACCGATCATTGCACTTAAGGATAGTAAATGATAAAGTAACTGGCAGTAATGTAATGAACACAACAATATTATCCTGGTTCCCCTGATGACCAATGGTACATCCAGTCCTCTTGCACACCACAAGAGATTTCTCCACTATTGTCAAAAAATGTACAAGTCCCACCCTAGGATCTCTGCTACAAACTTCTAACAAAACTTCTATGATAACACACAACTATCTTAAATAAAACTACTTAAAGAAAGTACTACTTTCTTTTTACAAACAATGTGATTTGATAAGGATATAAGAATAAAAGAGAGGTAGAATGATATCAATCCAATATTGCTTCAAGTACTTTGAGAACCTTTGTTAAGGATATGAAAATGAAATGCAAGTACTTGAATTGTGAAAAATGACTTTGAGAAAAATCAGAAAAGTTGTTCAAAGTCTTTCAAGTTATGTAGTAGGATTGTGTAATGTTTAATATGAAGTTATGGTGTATTTATACTTCATAAACATCTCTTCAAATTCGTGGCCAATGATCCAAGAGGTTTCAGGAACAATTGCAATGATCTAGAACCATTTCAGATCTGAAAAATTGCATTGCTTCCAGTTGTATTCGAATACAGGATGTATGTATTCGAATACACCTCTTTGTTTAAATTTATTCAAAATTTACATTGTGTATCCGAATACACAGGCATGTAGTCGAATACAGATTTGTCAAATTTGCCACTGACTTGTTGGTTGTATTCGACTACAGCAGGTCGTAGTCGAATACAGATGCAAAGCTTTTGCTAATGACTTAGCATCTGTATTCGAATAAACTTATGCTGTTTTCGAATACACCTTTGTATTTTGTCAAAAATATTAATTTTAACACTTTGTAAATGTAAGTTTGACATTTGAAAATACTTTTTATGCATATGTAAAGATGCATGGTTCTCATGTATTTGAGCTATGGGTTGTATCATTTACCTTTACATTAAACATCTAATATGTTTTGAATTTTAAAGTTTATCAAAGATATTTGGACTTCTTTTTGAGCTTGTTGCCTTGATCATCATCGTTGGTCTTTTGTCTTCATCAAAAACATGTATTTTACATTCTCCCCCTTTTTGATTATGCCAAAACTTTTGTTGTTTGGAGAGGTTGTATCATTGGAAAATTACTCCCCCGTAATTTATGCATACTCCCCCGTTGAACTTGAATGTTTGTGATCATTTTGGAAAAAGATGGAAGACCTACAAACAGTTTTAAAAACAACGAAATACCAAACTTTTCTCCCCCTTTTGACATGATCAAAAAGAAGTAAAATATCGACAATATATATAGAAAAATCCAAGTAGTTAACGATAAAGAAGGGAAAGCATCACATAAGGGAATGATAAAAGAGAAAGTCACATAATAATCCAGATTTAATGTTATAGATTACAAAAAACGAAAAGATAATGTCACAGATGCCAAAATAAAACCGAATATAACGGAAAGTTAAAGAAAACATCATAAGTAACGTCAAATGCAAATAAGCGAAATGAAACAAACTAGTCCTAGTGATCTAAATGCAAACTATTCCTAGTAATCGAAAGACGGATTAGTGGCGTCCAGGAGGGAGATGGAGGTGGTCAATCTTGTCGGATAAAGCAGCAAGTTCGGTGAGCATGGTTGCATGGTTGGTTGTGATGGTGGTTTCAATAGCATGGAAGCGAGTGTCTACGGAGGTGTTCAAGCCGGTGAGATAGGTCTGTAGAGAGTCATGTTTGGCCATAACCATCTAGTTTGACATGTGATCATCATCGGAAGCAGTATCCTCTTCATCATCGTCCGCATGTGTAGCAGCAGTTGCGGGGGTAGTAGTATCATCGGGAGCTGCAACAGATGATTGACCAAGATCACTCTTATGCACGTATTTTTGAAGCGGTTCATGCCATACGATTTTCATGCTTGGAAGCACACCTAAATCTTGCAAACTGTCTTTAGTGGGTGTATATAGTACTTCTTCAGAGAAGTCCACCCCAAAATGTTCCAGAATTCGAGTTACTTCTTGGCATACGGCAACCTAATTGCTTCTTTGGACACAAACATCAAAGATTTGACAAAATATGCCCAGTTTAGTAGAAGGCTCTCGAACATGAAATACATGATCTATAGTTCAAATTCTGAAATTTGGGAGTAGTTGCCAGCCTTCGGAACCAAAATGTAACTTAAAAAATAATGTAGCAGACGATAATCAACAGTAAGGTTCCCAACTCCATACCGTTGCTTTGCAAACTTAGAGCCTACTTGAATCTTCTTTTGCTCCTGTAACACCCCGATTTTTAATAGCGCGAGTGTATTTTTTTTTCCAAAATAAATGGATAAAAACACCAGGTTAACTCTATAAATGAAGAAAATACTTTTGGACAAACATTTAAGTCGTAATACAAATTACCAAGTCGTAACTCAAACGACAAAATTCATAATTTATTTCCTCTTAATTACAACAAATTAAAAAGGTTTTTGAATTGATAATCCAAGTATAAAATACATCAACTAAAATAATCTGTTTCAAATACACAAGTTCCTTTTTCTACAAAAACTTGAAATAAGAAAGGGAAATAAATAACATTCTTAAATAGAACCCTAAGCTGATCATTAATCTATCTGAGGGTGACTGGGTACTGATAATCCACGAGCGGCATCAAGCCCCCTGCTTTCGGTCACACAACCAACCCATCACTGTGCCACGCCTTAGATCGACCCTGGTACTCATCTGAGGGCAAAGCCCAGATTTCCACAATTGTAAAGGGTCACCAATCCGAAATTAACAAATACCACGTAGCATTCAATTTTAAATGCACAAAATCACCTTTCAACTTAGCATGCATCTAGAAAGGGTTTGCATATGTTAAACATGCATAAACAAGGTTGAAAAATGAAGTGGACCAAACAACACTGTTGTATTCGAATACACCCTATGTGTAGTCGAATACACTTGCGAAAACAGCAGAACACAGCAAAAACAGCACTGACAGCACTACTGTATTCAAATACAGCCTGTCTGTATTCGAATACAACATTCCATTCAACTGTATTCGAATACAGCACCTTGTGTAGTCGAATACACTTCAAAAAAATCAAGTCAGTAGCTAATTTAATCATCTGTATTCGACTACAACACATGTGTAGTCGAATACACCTGTCAAAACAGCAGAAAATCAGTTTTTAACCCTTTCAAAAACATTCCAACACTTCCAAATTCATTCCAACACTTTCAACACCAATTCAATCAATCCCAAACACCAACACAACACAAATCACTCATCACGATCAAGTACGCATATACAAACATCATCACATGTCAAACATGACTCACGTGCCAAGCACCCTAATGCAATGCGTATATGCCAATGCACATGATTCCGGAATATCAACAAAACCCTCCTCGAAGGGGCGTAAATCATAATTGTACAGCCTCTCACAGACTAGTACTAATTACCAAGGTGCAGTCTCTCACAGGCTAGCACGATTTACTAATGTGCAACCTCTCACAGGTTAGCACGACGCGATAATCCATGTAAGGGTAAGATGAACCATCCAATCACATGGAATCATCCCCCATACGGATAAGATGAACCATCCAATCACGTGGAATCATCTCGTGGCCCATCCGGTCACCACTATCACTACTATGAAATGCATGAGCATACTCTGACTCTCGACACCACAATCATTCAGTAAATGCAGCTATTAAAAGATTCCCCATTTTTAATGCTCATTTAACACTAATGATTCTCAAATTTAACACAGAGCATACTCAACGCATACAATCCTCAAATCACATGAAATTGAATTCACATATCATATTGAATTCAAATCACCACGTACACAATCTCATGAATTCATTTCACACCAAATCAAAATTCACACATAAATTACATTTATTCAAAACCCCACATCTTCAAACATCAAGCATATCTCAACATTCATAAAATCACCCATAAACATATCAACCACGCCAAGTAAAAATCACCATCACCCACACCTCCAAACTCATTAAATTCAATTTCACCATTTTTTCCACAAAATGCATTCAAATTCATTTCTCATAACATCTCACCTCAAACCCACCAAATTTATTTTCCAAACATTTTCAACCATAATACCCAAATCAAAACTCAAAATCGTTAAACGTAAACCACCAAATTTCTTTTCCACAACTCACACAAATCCCATTAAATTCCTTTTTCCCAAATTCACACATAACCTCCATCCAAACAAACCCCACAAATACACATATAGAGTCCTATATGCAAGCTAAAAATTGGAAGGAGCCCTTACCTCGACGGTAGCTCGAACGACCGATTCTGGCACCGCGATAAAATTCCGGTAAAATTCCCACTTCGCACAGAGCTGCGAAAATTAGTTCCCAAGCACCGCAACGTGATCACGATCAACTTTCTCTTCAGTCGCGTCGCGAGATAAAGCTTGGATTTAGGTGATATGTGAGGTTTTGTGTTTGGAGGTTTTGAAAAAAACAAAGGAAAGAGGGAGACGATGGAGTAGGTACGCGGGCAGGGAAAATGCTTTGCTTTTCTTTCTTTCTAATCCCTAGCCTTCATATATATATATATATATATATATATATATATATATATATATAAATATATACATATTAAAATTAAACCAAACCAAAAATAATTAAAACTCTTACACACATCTCAACTATTTTGATAAAAATATCTATTCCCGTTGCAACTCAATTGACAGGTAAAATTTTCTGCAACTATAGATATTTTTAACAAGATTGTCCGGTAATAAATTTTCCGCAACGTAATTAAATTATTTCTCGCCAAATAATTTAAAACGGGACCCACAAAATGTTTATGGCATTTTAACATCCAAAATACCAATAAAACTAGCTAAAAAAGCCTCATAATTCAACATGAAAGCACCCAAAAATACAAAAAGTACATTTTAAAATTGAGGGTATTACATTCTACCCCCCTAAAAATAGTTTCGTCCTCGAAACTACGCGTCGAAAAACAACTTAGGGTGTTGTTCTCTCATCTTGCTCTCCAATTCAACATTCATACTAGAACTTGTTTCGTTCGGCCTACTCGAAGAAAGCGCCATCTAACCCTCCTCATTAGGTACTTAAAAACTTTGGGCACTATCATAGCCGGTAAGACTCGCCCGTTCCATTCAACACGATTTTGCCTACTATCAACAAGAGATTAAGGATGATCAGTTCCTGAATTTGTCAATAGGTAGCCAACGACCATGATGATGGATTAGACCATCTTAACCCAACTGTAATAATGCTCCCTTCAACTTGGACTTAAAGCTATCTCGAGGTACAAGCGGTCTAACAATCTTCTCATGGTCCACTGAGTTTCCCTTATTTTCCTATCGATGAAGTACAATCACCCAAAACTATGCCACATAGCCTCATATACATCCACTTGGTACGAAACATCCATTAGGTCCCAAACTGAAACTCTAAGTTTGACACTCACACATTGAGCACAAAACATTCATTACCGCTGAAAACTCCCTAATTTCTCCATTGCCCGTAAATCCTTGATTTTCTTTAGTCGCACAACTACACCAAACTATAGTGTTCTTATCCGATTGTTGGTATGATTATAACTTTAATAATCACATCCCAACATCCGATTGGTGATCAAAGTTTCCTTAAATATTTTCGACGACATGTCCGAACTATACCACCTCCAACACGCAAACTTCCTTCCAGCTTAGTACTTCATTTCAAGAGTCACGTCTCCAACAAAATCCAACTTGTATTTCATTCACTGGTTAAGACCTACATCTGTCTCATTCCTAACACCTCAAATCCACGTTTCGTTAGTCAATTTCCTTAATACTTCACAATTCTAGATAAACCAGGAAATAATTTTCCTACATCTGCTGCCAACATTCATTCTGATACTTCTCAATCCCACCGCGTCCTTTATTTGCAGCTTGATGATTATCTTTTCCATTTATACAAACCTTAAATTTCTACCTCGAACCTGGATACATCTTCATTATTTCAAAATCATTACTTAGCTTACTCTTGTATGTCTTTTTCCACAAGTTGCTCTCTCCTTTGACAGCCACAATTGGTATTCACCATTGTGCGTCATATTCCAAAATATCATCATCCTAACTTTATTTTCTGTTATCTTTCCTCTTACTATTAAACTTTTCTTTCTTCAGATAAGCTTGTCATCCTGATCTTTAAGAATTTCTTCAACATTTCAACGAAATCTCAATTCCTCCGAATTTTCACACTTCCTATGAAATATTCTACATTTGAAATATATCTCAAAACATTTTTCACCTCTACCGTCATTCAACCGTCCATGTGGCCAACATCTAGAGTCCTTTATTTTTCTTAGCTCATCTGCCATCATACTTCGTCTTGCTTCATTATAGTAATTACAATAAATTGAGCCTTACTAGTTCCGACCAAACTTTTTCATTCCATGTTCAATTCTTCCCTACCAAACAAACATTTAACTCTTATGTATGATTTTCGGATGGATAATTCATTTCATGAATCCTTAATTGACATAAGCCACATACCCATGTGCTGCTCCTACAAGTTTCATGGTACGTTTTCCAAAAAGTTGGTTCACTCGCTAGATTTTCTTATTCATTCTCAACCTTCACCAAGGTACCAACTAAAAGAATCCCGACAATCGAACGTCCTAAAGAACTAATTCTTAAACGTTCCCAATAAGCACCTCTTAAAGAATAATTATCTTTAAACTAGATCATCATAACTTAGCGGTAAAATATCTCCAAGACCTACATACCTTTTTCGTCCATCTAGTAACTGAAACACACTTTTCAAATCTTAACGCTGGGCTTCCCAAGAACAACAACTAAACCATAAATCATTCGTTACATTTCTTCCTATTCACATTATGTCATTGAATAAAATTAGAAAATCTGATCCTGAAATCTTCAAATACTCATTCCACCGTCTAAATTTATCCATTTCATCTTAAGATACAACACAAGGTCCTATTCATCATTGACTCTAACTGCCTTAGTATCCTCACTAATGAAAACTCTTCTAATCATCACACAACATTATTAGTAAGTCTTCAAACACTTTTATCCATGACATGAAGTATTTATCACTTGCCTACCTCAACTCCCTTGATCATACAAGTTTAAGGTGTCACTTGGTCCTCCATCCCACCTTGTGGATTTTGAATCGTTGACTTAAAGATTAACCATCTTGGGGTCTCAAATCAAATCTTGATTAATCCCTCTAACTTATCAAAATATTCACACTCTCTTAGTATTTACCATCCTTTATTAGACACTCCAAGCTTACTTTGCAACGATCTCTAAGTATCCCCGTACTATGTACTTCCAATTCAAGTTAATAGCAACATGTGGTTCAACACATCAAGGCTTAACTCCTTCTGTTTACCCGAACATCACTCAAAATTCACACTTACGCGCCAATAGTTTCCTCTAAGATCACTATCCATATTTATTTTCTCCTAAACCACACAGAGATTTGTTACTTACCAACAAAATATATAGTCTCACTCCCATAATCGTCATGAGGTTCATACTTAACAATCTAAGTCACGAATCTAGTTTAACTCGAATGCTCAACCTTACCACTCAAGGTATCGACTATTCCTCAAAGCGTCCTTTGCCTAACCTAGGTAATATCACCCCTAATGTGTAGCACACCTTAACTTCGATACAAGCCTCTTTAGTTGACACTTGAGCACCAGATGTTATTCCGAATGGAAGCCTCGTCTTCTCAACAATTCCAGGGTGTTCACATCTCTTTGATAGTTATCAAACTTCATCCAGTCTCGTCATGAAATCTACCGAGAAACATCTAATACTTTTCTTAAAAATGAATTCTCCACTTTGATCTTTACTTGAAATCCCCTATCCGTCTCACACCAATAACATCTTCAAGTTAAAACCAATAACATAGCCTCTATATCCTTGGAATCACTTCATAAATCCCATGCCGTCATGATTCACTTCAACCCTGTCTTTCCCAGACCGATACGCTTAAGGAATTCAAAGACACTCATCGACCAAAGTCGACTAATGTTCTATAGTTTAACTACTCTTCCAACTAAAGTGCTACAAGGCACGATGTTTCGTATAAGAAACAATAAACTACTTAAGCACATCATGCTTGACCCAAGACAACAAAACACAAAGTACACGTGGACTCCAGTCTCTTGATACCCCTAACCTCGACTCTTGATCAGCTTAGGACACCCAACTCACAGCCCCAAAGAAATTTAAACCAAAGCTCTGATACCACAATGTAACACCCCGATTTTTAATAGCGCGAGTGTATTTTTTTTTTCAAAATAAATGGATAAAAACACCAGGTTAACTCTATAAATGAAGAAAATACTTTTGGACAAACATTTAAGTCGTAATACAAATTACCAAGTCGTAACTCAAACGACAAAATTCATAATTTATTTCCTCTTAATTACAACAAATTAAAAAGGTTTTTGAATTGGTAATCCAAGTATAAAATACATCGACTAAAATAATCTGTTTCAAATACACAAGTTCCTTTTTCTACAAAAACTTGAAATAAGAAAGGGAAATAAATAACATTCTTAAATAGAACCCTAAGCTGATCATTAATCTATCTGAGGGTGACTGGGTACTGATAATCCACGAGCGGCATCAAGCCCCCTGCTTTCGGTCACACAACCAACCCATCACTGTGCCACGCCTTAGATCGACCCTGGTACTCATCTGAGGGCAAAGCCCAGATTTCCACAATTGTAAAGGGTCACCAATCCGAAATTAACAAATACCACGTAGCATTCAATTTTAAATGCACAAAATCACCTTTCAACTTAGCATGCATCTAGAAAGGGTTTGCATATGTTAAACATGCATAAACAAGGTTGAAAAATGAAGTTTTGGACCAAACAGCACTGTTGTATTCGAATACACCCTATGTGTAGTCGAATACACTTGCGAAAACAGCAGAAAACAGCAAAAACAGCACTGACAACACTACTGTATTCAAATACAGCCTGTCTGTATTCAAATACAGCATTCCATTCAACTGTATTCGAATACAGCACCTTGTGTAGTCGAATACACTTCAAAAAAATCAAGTCAGTAGCTAATTTAATCATCTGTATTCGACTACAACACATGTGTAGTCGAATACACCTGTCAAAACAGCAGAAAATCAGTTTTTAACCCTTTCAAAAACATTCCAACACTTCCAAATTCATTCCAACACTTTCAACACCAATTCAATCAATCCCAAACACCAACACAACACAAATCACTCATCACGATCAAGTACGCATATACAAACATCATCACATGTCAAACATGACTCACGTGCCAAGCACCCTAATGCAATGCGTATATGCCAATGCACATGATTCCGGAATATCAACAAAACCCTCCTCGAAGGGGCGTAAATCATAATTGTACAGCCTCTCACAGACTAGTACTAATTACCAAGGTGCAGTCTCTCACAGGCTAGCACGATTTACTAATGTGCAACCTCTCACAGGTTAGCACGACGCGATAATCCATGTAAGGGTAAGATGAACCATCCAATCACGTGGAATCATCCCCCATACGGATAAGATGAACCATCCAATCACGTGGAATCATCTCGTGGCCCATCCGGTCACCACTATCACTACTATGAAATGCATGAGCATACTCTGACTCTCGACACCACAATCATTCAGTAAATGCAGCTATTAAAAGATTCCCCATTTTTAATGCTCATTTAACACTAATGATTCTCAAATTTAACACAGAGCATACTCAACGCATACAATCCTCAAATCACATGAAATTGAATTCACATATCATATTGAATTCAAATCACCACGTACACAATCTCATGAATTCATTTCACACCAAATCAAAATTCACACATAAATTACATTTATTCAAAACCCCACATCTTCAAACATCAAGCATATCTCAACATTCATAAAATCACCCATAAACATATCAACCACGCCAAGTAAAAATCACCATCACCCACACCTCCAAACTCATTAAATTCAATTTCACCATTTTTTCCACAAAATGCATTCAAATTCATTTCTCATAACATCTCACCTCAAACCCACCAAATTTATTTTCCAAACATTTTCAACCATAATACCCAAATCAAAACTCAAAATCGTTAAACGTAAACCACCAAATTTCTTTTCCACAACTCACACAAATCCCATTAAATTCCTTTTTCCCAAATTCACACATAACCTCCATCCAAACAAACCCCACAAATACACATATAGAGTCCTATATGCAAGATAAAAATTGGAAGGAGCCCTTACCTCGACGGTAGCTCGAACGACCGATTCTGGCACCGCGATAAAATTCCGGTAAAATTCCCACTTCGCACAGAGCTGCGAAAATTAGTTCCCAAGCACCGCAACGTGATCACGATCAACTTTCTCTTCAGTCGCGTCGCGAGATAAAGCTTGGATTTAGGTGATATGTGAGGTTTTGTGTTTGGAGGTTTTGAAAAAAACAAAGGAAAGAGGGAGACGATGGAGTAGGTACGCGGGCAGGGAAAATGCTTTGCTTTTCTTTCTTTCTAATCCCTAGCCTTCATATATATATATATATATATATATATATATATATATATATATATATATACATATTAAAATTAAACCAAACCAAAAATAATTAAAACTCTTACACACATCTCAACTATTTTGATAAAAATATCTATTCCCGTTGCAACTCAATTGACAGGTAAAATTTTCTGCAACTATAGATATTTTTAACAAGATTGTCCGGTAATAAATTTTCCGCAACGTAATTAAATTATTTCTCGCCAAATAATTTAAAACGGGACCCACAAAATGTTTATGGCATTTTAACATCCAAAATACCAATAAAACTAGCTAAAAAAAGCCTCATAATTCAACATGAAAGCACCCAAAAATACAAAAAGTACATTTTAAAATTGAGGGTATTACAGCTCCATAGTGTTTTTGTCATACCGACATAAAGTAACATAAGCATCATACTTACTAACACTACCCCATTCACACAAGTTGTTGGGACTAGTTTTGTGTCCTTCGAAGGGAATGTTCAAATTTTCCCCAATGGTTTTGGTATCTAACTAAATAGTTTTACCCTTAACTCGAGACTTTAGCAGTTTTCCATCCTTGGTCAAATTGCAGTAAAAGGCCCTAACTAAATCAGGATAAATAGGACCTTTGTATCCGATAAACTCTTCAACATGTTGGGCCTTAAGTAAATCAGGGAATTCAAATGCAGAGAAATAGTCTAAAGTACCAAATTTAGGAATGATCAGCCGTTTGTCCGAGTAGATTGTGCGAAACCGTTCAATTTCTTCCGGTGAGTGTAGGAGTCGAGATAAATCCGTGATATTAGCATTCTTTGTCCTTTACCATGAGGGTCCTATTGAGGCAAGCTTGGTTCGTGGTCCTCGTTTGCGTGCGTCCATGGTTTTGCAAGGTGGGTTATGGATTTGGGGAAAAATGGATTTTAGGTTTTGAGAAATTGAAGTTGGAATGATGGGAATGACTTAAGATTGATCTAGGTTGCATGAAATATTGTTTGGGTAATTCGCTTGCAAAGATAGAAGTTGAGAATTTTGGAAGGGATGAATGAGAGAAACGGCTGTATTCGAATACATAAATGTAAAATACGACTAAAAACTGAAACAACTTTATATATGACTGAAAAATGCGAATCTGTATTCGAATACACTTGTATTGTATTCGAATACAAGTGTTTCTGGGAATGTGTATTCGATTACACATAGATTGTATTCGAATACAAGAAAATCTGGAAATGTGTATTCGATTACATACACTTTGTAGTCGGCTATAGTTTCGAAATTTTGTAAAGGAAACGAATTTTTTTATATCGAGTATACCAAGTAATGCATATAAACACAAATGTAAGAACAAGTAAACATATTTAAGAACAATTTAAACATCAATGACTTAATTATACCAACCTATAAAGAGGAAATTTTCAAATCTTGAAGAATGGTGACAAAATACCTTTTAAAGATCATTTTCACTTAAGATGCCAAGTTCTCTTTGAATTTTGAAAAAGGAGTCTTTAGGGAGAGGTTTTGTGAAGATATCCTCCAATTGATTGTGAGTATCCACAAAAAGTTACTTCGACATTTCCTTTAAGCACATGATCTCATAAAAAATGATGTTGTATATCAATGTGTTTAGTCTGAGAGTGCATGATTGGATTCTTTGAAATATTGATTGCACTGGTGTTGTCACATCTTAGTGGAACGCATCCGAGGTCAAGTCCATAGTCATATAGTTGTTGTTTGAGCCACATAATTTGTGCACAACAACCTGCTGCTATGTATTCAGCTTCAGCAGTACTAAGTGCAACACATGTTTGCTTCTTACATGACCATGATACTAATGCATTTCCCAACACATGACAAGTGCTGCTTGTGCTTTTACAGTTTTTTTTGCATTTGGCATAATCTGAATCAGAATAGCCAATGAGGCTGCATATGCTTCCCTTTGGATACCATAGGCCTACATTTGTTGTTCCTTTCAAATATTTCATAATTCTTTTGACTGCTACTAGATGCGATTCTTTTGGATCAGCCTGAAATCTTGTACACAAACAAACACTAAACATAATATCTTGCCGGCTAGCCGTTAGATATAAAAGGGATCCAATCATACCTTGATACTTTGATATGTCTATTGAAATACCGGATTCATCTTTATCAACATAGGTTTCGGAGCCCATAGGAGTCGCACTTTCCTTGCAGTTTTCCATTGCAAATCTTTTTAGCAACTCTTTGCAATACTTTGCTTGATTTATAAAGATGCCATGCTTGGGTTGCTTGATGTGAAGGCCAAGAAAATAGTTTAATTTTCCCATCATGGACATTTCAAATTCTCCTTGCATCTTTAGGGAGAATTCTTCACATATGTCATTGTTTGTTGTTCCGAATATGATATCATCAACATAGATTTGGACCAATAAGGTGTGACCATTATTTCTTTTAATAAATAATTCCTTATCGACTTTGCCTTTTTCAAATCCTCTTTCACATAGGAAAGTACTCAATCTATCATACCAAGCTCTTGGAGCTTGTTTTAGACCATAGAGAGCCTTTCTTAATTTGAAAACATGTGAAGGATTCTTGAAGTTCTCGGAGCCGGGTGGTTCTTTGACACATACTTCTTCATTGATGTATCCATTGAGAAAAGCACCCTTCACATCGATCTGAAATAGTTCAAAGTTCATAGAGCAAGCATAAGCAAGTAGTAATCGTATTGCTTTTAACCTTGCTACTAGAGCAAATGTTTCGTCAAAATCAATCCTTTCTTCTTGATTGTTTCCTTGGGCGACCGATCTTGCCTTGTTGCGAATAATTATTCCGTTTTCATCAAGTTTATTTTTAAACACCAATTTTGTACCAATGATGTGTTTATTTCCCGGATTAGGAACAAGTTCCCATACTTTGCGTCTTTCAAATTGGCTGAGTTCTTCTTGCATGGCAAGTATCCATTGATCATCTTTTAGTGATTCACCAATCTTGGAGGGTTTGATTTGAGAAACAAATGCCATGTTCAAGCAAGCATCTTGTAGTTTTAGTCTTGTTGTAACTCCTTTGTTGATATCACCAATAATGTTATCAATTGGGTGATCTCTATGAATTCTCCATTCCTTAGGAAGATTATCATCTTGTTTTTCACTGTTGACTTCACTATCTTGACTTGGTTGATCAATTTGATGGTCTTTGCTTGTATAATTACTTTCAAAGTCATCATCATCATAAGAAATAATTTTGTCCTCTTTCAAAGGGTTAGTTTCATCAAAAGTTATATGCATCGATTCTTCTACTAATAAAGTTATTTTATTGAAAATTCTAAATGCTTTACTTGATAATGAAAAACCAATAAAAATACCTTCATCAGCTTTTTCGTCGAATTTTCCAAGGTTATCTTTACGGTTGTTTAGCACAAAACACTTACATCCAAAGATGTGGAAATGAGAGATATTGGGTTTTCTTCCTTTGTAGAGTTCATAAGGAGTTTTCTTAAGAATCGGCTGAATGATTACTCGGTTGGAAGCATAGCATGCAGTGTTTACGACATCTGCCCAAAAATATTTTGGTAGGCTTGAATCACTTAGCATAGTCCTTGCGAGTTCTAGCAAAGATCTGTTTTTTCTCTCAACAACTCCATTTTGTTAAGGTGTTCTAGGTGCAGAAAAATTGTGGAAAGTTCCATTTTCTTCACAAAATTCTTCAAAAGAGGTATTTTGAAATTCGCCTCCATGATCACTTCTAATTGATATAATTTTGGATGATTGTTCGTTTTGGACTAGCTTGACATAGTTTTTAAATGCTTTAAACGCTTCATTTTTATTTGCCAAAAATAAGGTCCAAGTGAACCTTGAGTAATCATCAACAATCACTAGTCCATATGAGTTTCCACCAAGACTTTTGGTTCTTGATGGACCAAACAAGTCCATATGTATTAATTGAAGTGGTGTTGAAGTTGATATAACATTTTTAGGTTTGAAAGAAATCTTTGTTTGCTTACCTTTCTGACAAGCGTCACACAATTTATCCTTTATAAATTTCAATTTTGGTAAGCCTACAACAAGATCATGCTTGACCAATTTGTTTAAATGATCCATGTGGATATGTGCAATTCTTTTGTGCCATAGCCATGCATCATTGTTGTCGCTCACCAAAAGACATTTCATTTTTAAGGAGAAATCATCAAGATTAAGTATAAAGATGTTTTTGAAATGCTTACCGATAAATTGAATTTCATTTGTAGCTTTATTTTGGATGATGCATTCATCTTTGTTGAAGGCTATCTTGTATCCTTTGTCGCATAGCTGGCTAATGCTTATGAGATTGTGTTTTAGACCTTCAACATATAAGACATCTTCAATCGAGGGGGAAAGGGCTGTACCGACTTTTCCAATGCCTATAATTTTTCCTTTGTTGTTGTCTCCATAGACTACATATCCCTTTGATTGAAGAGTCAAAGTTGAAAATTTTGTTATATCACCAGTCATATGTTTGGAGCATCCACTATCTAAGTACCACATATTTGAGGTACTTTGAGTGCATACCTACAAAATTAAAAACAAGTTTTATTAGGTACCCAATGTGCTTTGGGTCCTTGATGGTTAGTACCTTTCTTTACCCACACGTAATGCCCTTTTGGAACACTAATGTTTCTTACGTGACAAGCATTAAGAGTGTGACCATGAAGACCACAATAAGAACAAGTAGGAGTAAATCTATTTTTAATAACATGTGTATGAAATTTATTTTGAATAATTTTTGCTTTATAATGATGATCCTTTTGTAGAATTGTAATCTTTTCTTGATTGGATTGATTACTCGCTTTAACAAAAATGGTCTTATTCAAACTTGATTTATCAAATTTTGAGTAACCAAGACCACTTTTGTCATTTGAGTACCTTTGCATATTCAAAACATTATCCAAACCCATTTGTCCTTTTTCGTATCGTTCAATCACGCTATTTAATTGAACAATCTTGAAAGAGAGGGAATCACATTTATTGCATGTAAAATTCTGTTTTAGTTTTTCAGAATCCTTCTCCATAATGTCAACTTTTTCTTGAAGACTTGAGATTTGTCTCTTTTGTGTTGACACTAGTTTGAACAGATTTTTACATTCAATAAGAAGTTCGTTAATGGCGTTTTAAGCATCATTATATTCGATAATTAATTCATTATTAGTTTTATTACGATGAGGGGAGTCTATGTTACTAACCTCTTCTTCATCATCTGATTGATGAGATGCCATCAATGCAAAATTAGCGCATTCTTCACTTTCTGTTTCTGAAGATGAACTCACTTCGTTGTCTTCCCAAGCTATGTATGCATTTTTAAAATCATTCTTTTTGATGGCATTCTTCTTGATAAGGTTTGGACAATCTTCCTTGATGTGTCCTTGTTTCCCGCATTCAAAGCAAGTGAAGTTTTGGTTTGAAGTAGAGCTATCTTTCTTTCTGAAACTTTTCTTTTTGAAAGTTCTATCATTTTTAAGAAACTTACCAAATTTCTTAACGAGGAAAGTAATGTTTTCATCTTCATCTGAATTCTCGTCCTTGATTTGTTCTTTTGATTGAGTCTTTAGAGCAATGTTTTTGGTCTTCTTTTCTTGACTTTCATTTTGTTCTAACCTTCCAAGTTTGATTTCGTGTTCTTGAAGTTTTCCAAATAATGTCGGAAGGGACATTTTGGATAGACTTTTCTTTTCGGAGATTGCTGTCCCCATTGGTTGCCAAGCCCTTGTCAATGATCTTAATACTTTTAGATTTAGTTCATCATTGGGATACACGAAAAAATTCATCCATTCCTAGTGCTGATTGTAGCATATTTTTAGCCTTCTTATCGAACAACACTTTTCTTTTATCATCGTCAGTCCATGAATTCTTTATCTTTATTTCTTCTTTGTTGTTGATGACTGTGGTTGGAATGTAAGGACCATTTTCAACTGCATCCCATATATCGTCTCCTTGTGCTTCAAGATATGCTTGCATACGTATCTTCCAAAAGTCATAGTGCTCTCCAATGTAGCATGGTGGTTTGTTACTAGTGCCACCTTCTCTGAAAACAGGTTGTGCGGAAGCCATTTAGCGAATGATCGAGGAGTAAGTTACCTGAACCTGCTCTGATGCCAATTGTAAGTACAGATATGCAGCTAAGAGGGGGGGGGGGGGCTGAATTAGGTGTTTAGGAGTTTTTCTTGTTTTCAGCGAATTATCTATCGATCTTTGCGCTTAAGGATAGTAAATGATAAAGTAACTGACAGTAATGTAATGAACACAACAATATTATCCTGGTTCCCCTTATGACTAAGGGTACATCCAGTCCTCTTGCACACCACAAGAGATTTCTCCACTATTGTCAGAAAATGTACAAGTCCCACCCTATGATCTCTGCTACAAACTTCTAACAAAACTTCTAAGATTCCTCACCACTATCTTAGATAAAACTACATAAAGAAAGTACTACTTTCTTTTTACAAACAATGTGATTTGATAAGGATATAAGAATAAAAGAGAGGTAGAATGATATCAATCCAATATTGCTTCAAGTACTTTGAGAACCTTTGTTAAGGATATGAAAATGAAATGCAAGTACTTGAATTGTGAAAAATGACTTTGAGAAAAATCAGAAAAGTTTTTCAAAGTCTTTCAAGTTGTGTAGTAGGATTGTGTAATGTTTAATATGAAGTTATGGTGTATTTATAATCCATAAACATCTCTTCAGATTCGTGGCCAATGATCCAAGAGGTTTGAGGAACAATTGCAATGATATAAAACCATTTCAGATCTGAAAAATTGCATTGCTTCCAGTTGTATTAGAATACAGGATGTATGTATTCGAATATACCTTTTTGTAATGTTTAAATTTATTCAAAATTTACACTGTGTATTCAAACAGGCATGTAGTCGAATTCAGATTTGTCAAATTTGCCACTGACTTGCTGGTTGTATTCGACTACAGCAGGTCGTAGTCGAATACAGATGCAAAGTTTTTGCTACTGACTTAGCATCTGTATTCGAATACACTTATGCTGTATTCGAATACACCTTTGTATTTTGTCAAAAATATTAATTTTAACACTTTGTAAATGTAACTTTGACATTTGAAAATACTTTTTATGCATATGTAAAGATGCATGGTTCTCATGTATTTGAGCTATGGGTTGTATCATTTACCTTTACATTAAACATCTAATATGTTTTGAATTTTAAAGTTTATCAAAGATATTTGGACTTCTTTTTGAGCTTGTTGCCTTGATCATCATCGTTGGTCTTTTGTGTTCATCAAAAACATGTATTTTACACTTGCATACCGACTTAATCTTCCAATAACATATCTATATCAGGTCTGGTATAAGTCATGACTTACATCAAACATCCGATTACCTTTTATATTCTTGATAGTGTTGACCAACTATCACCAAACCATGACACTTTTGTCATTTAATCTCTTCACATTGTATCGCTTACAATTGATAAGCATTTCAATTATCACATAAACAAACTTTTATGTTATTCTACCTTTTACTATATTTAATAAGCATCTCAATTTAAAATTCTAACTCTCTTTTCAATATATACAAGTTCAATATATAATACATTGAATGCATTAAATATATTGCCACAAGCTAACAAAACATGATCATAAAAATTTATCATAAACAAATATAATAAGGTGAGTCCAAACATGTAAGTCATCTACTCCTTAACAAATAAGCATTCCTTTCATTTAATGTAAAGAATCCATTTCTTCATAGTTATACTATAACTAATGCATGCATCATGAATTCTATTTGTTAATTCAAGTTTCATATTTAAATATGTTCTATGGTAAATCCAAATAAGCATCACAATAGAAAATAAATAATGAATAAAATCATTAAGATTTTATTTATTAGTTTCTTCCATTAACATTTGTCAACTTACAATAATTCAAAATAGATCCAACAATCTTTAGGTTCGATTATCAAATTTATTTATAACTGCAACTTTTAAAGAAGATGGACTTTCTTGACCATGGTGAAAGGTACACATTTAATTTATATGAATATATATGATATGTTTGAAGTTCTAAATTCATATGTGGTTCTCCAAAGTAATTATATTTGTTTATGTTAAATTTAACATGTGGTTAGATTGATATGCATGATTTAGAATATATATTCAAGTATGTGAATTTAATATGGTTTATGCATAATTTTGCTTGTTTGGATTTTAAAAATTAATAAAAGTCTTGGAAATAATTACATATGAAATTTCATGGTTGGACACTGAAAGTTATTTAGTGTTAATACATTTATATATTACATTCATGTTTGAAATGCATATATAATAAATTTTCCTTTTCGGATGCATATATAATAATATGGAGATAGGATGTGGAAAATTAATAATATGGAATTAGAGATAATATGTTTTGATGAAATTTTTGTTTATCTATGGTTGATGTTTTAAACTAAGAACAAGAATTTATGATTGACCAGTGGAAGAAAATGTATTTATAATTTTGGTCTCTTAAATCTTGACAAGTATGAATATGTATGATTTAAGATGCATATTTAACACATTAATTTATTTAAAGTAGTGAAAATAAATTGTCATAAATATCAAGTGTATGTCTCAATATAGTAATGCTTCATGTGAGAAGTTATTAAGTCTAGAATTGATTAACTCATATTATAGGTGCATGATAGTATGAAAGTATCTGTCAATTTCTTGCTTATTTTGATATTGAAAATGATTTGGATCTATTTTGAATTATTGTAAGTTGACAAATGTTCATGGAAGAAACTAATAAAAAATCTTAATGATTTTATTTATTATTTATTTTCTATTGTGATGCTTATTTGGATTTACCGTAGAACATAATTAAATATGAAACTTGAATTAACAAATAGAATTCATGATGCATGCATTAGTTATACTATAACTATGAAGAAATGGTTTCTTTAAATTAAATGAAAGGAATGCTTATTGGTTAAGGAGTAGATGACTTACATGTTTGGACTCAACTTATGATATTTGATTATGAGAAATTTTTATGATCATGTTTTGTTAGCTTGTGGCAATATATTTAATACATTCAATGTATTATATCTTGAACTTGGATATATTGAAAAGAGAGTTAGAATTTTAAATTGAGATGCTTATTAAATATAGTAAAAGGTAGAATAACATAAAGGTTTGTTTATGTAATAATTGAGATGCTTATCAATTTTAAGTGATACAATGTGAAGACATTTAATGACAAAAGTGTCATGGTTTGGTGATAGTTGGTCAACACTATCAAGAATATAAAAGGTAATCGGAAGTTTGATGTAAGTCATGACTTATACCAGACCTGATATAGATATGTTATTGGAAGATTAAGTCGGTGTAATTCAATCAATGATACAGAGATTTCATGTGTGAGTTATGCACACTTGTTCTAATGAATGGTTGGTTCAAAGCTTGTCTACCAATCTATTCAGGGATGAGTGAAAACATAATTTACTAAGTAATGGTTCAAATCGTAAGATACCTTTATTCGAAACCATGAGATTTCCGTTATAACGGACTTAGATATATTTTGAAAACTATATTACTTAATGTATCACTTGGTCAAGTGGTTGCAACGCTTGAGTTTAATTCAAACCAGTGCATCTATTAAGTTACCAAAGGTTACAATCTTTCTCAAAAGTTGTTTTCTTTCATCAATTGGTATGAGTTTAGGAGTTGTTTTCTTTCACTAATTGGTATGAGTTTCTCTATAAATAGAGATACTTTAGAGGCAGAAAGGAGAACACAACTTTCATGTTACATGAACTAAATTTCTGTCAAAAATATTTCTGAGTCATTTCTTGTTTTATCTAGTGCACGAGAGTAAATGAAGGAACTTTATTATGTAAACTATCATTGATCGATATGCTTGATGTGAATGTGCAATTCACTTCAAGGATTCCAAAGTATCATAAAGGGGATTCACTGGTTAACTCGTTTGCATCCAATATATATAGATTGGTGGGGGTGAATCGAACCTAAAGCTTAGTGTGATACACACGCTTTGGAATTTATTTGTGCAATCTTCATCATCATCATCAATTTCATCATCTTCTTGTTCAAGATTTGCAGCATACCTCCAACAAAAGATCCAACACTACTCTCTTAATCTAGTAATATAAATATGGGGACCACTACATATTGTAGAGCATCCCATTACATTATTCTCATATCTCATTTCTTTCTACAATCAAACATTAAATGACTATACCAAACAAATCCTGATAAGTTGGTTGGGGTATTCAGAACAAGTTCATACTAAACTCCAAGTGTATATTAAATTAGCACCAAATATGATGCTATACAAAAATAATCAAAGTCTCTCTCATTGGATGGTAGCAAGTATATGATGTTGTATGATAATTAAGGCCATCTCTAGCAGCAGAACTTAACTAGATTCTTGAAAACTAGGTTCACCATTAAAGGAGGATATTGTAGGTGTAAAGTGTAAAATCGTTTTTATATATATGAATTTATTCTTATTCATAATCTTAAAATAATAATTGAGAAATGATTTGTAGGAATTATTTCCAAGAAATAAAAAGGTATAGGTTCATTTGTAGGACTCATTTTAAGTTCTTAAGAAGTTACATCATTTGAGTGAAAAATTTAAAAGTTGGTTTGATATACACTTGGAGTTACATCATTTGAGGTTGAAATCAATGTCTGATTTTTTTTCTTTGAAAGTGCAATATTTAATTATGATGTTAATCTGATTCTTATATGTTTTTGGTTTTAGATGCCAAATATTAAATCAAATATTCTATCAGACAAAGACTCATAACCATTTGTTGAAACTGATCCAACAAGAGGATATGGAAGATACAATGAAGTCCTTGGATCAGGTTCTTCTAAAAAAGTGTACAAAGCATTTGATCAAAAAGAAGGAATAGAAGTAGCTTGGAATCAAGTTAGACTAAGGAACTTCACTAATGACCCTACAATGGTTGAAAGATTATACTCTGAAGTTTGATTACTTAGAGCCATAAAAAATAAAAACCTCATTATTCTTTATAGTTTTTGGAGGGATGAAGATTATATTACACATTCAATTTCATCATTGAGGTTTGTACTAGTGGAAATTTGAGGGAGTATAGGAAGAAACATAAGCATATGAATATAAACTTGCCCCTTGGGTGGTTCCAACAAATAATTTAAGTCAAGTGAAACTTCAAACGAATTTGTTAAAACTAACATAGGACAACCATATACAAACCCTTTCTATTGATTCTAGCACTCCAAGCCAAGTTTAATTTATTAGACATGGTACTAGAGATAGCAGCAAATTCACATGCAAATAAATTAAAAACAATACAGTGGTCAATCAATAAATCACCTTTGTCGAATCGACGATCCTGGCAGACATTAAATATTAATTCAACCAGAAAGCTCACATGAACTGTATAAGCATGAAGTAAAATAACAATATCATATATAAACTAGTTAGAAATTAACCTGAGTTTGAAGATGAGAAACTCCATATAAGTTTTTTTTGCTATTCCACTATCTTTTCTCTAAATATGAAATAGAAGAAAGAAACACATGAGATTCAATCAATGAAACTTCAAATATTTTTTAAAATTTAAAAAATGAAAATAAATCAAATAGTTCAACCAATACAAATTGTTAAGGAAAAACGATTTTCACTTACTTGTGAATCACTAAATCGTTGAATCGTGAAAGAAATCCGATTGAAGGAAAACAATTAAAGAGGAAATCGAAGGAATTGATTGAAGAGGGAATGGGAATAAAGGCAACGATTTCTATGTTGTTAGAGGGAAATGGGAAGAAATTTGGAAAAAAAAATTTTGAGGTGGAAATGGGAAAGAAAGGGAATACGTATTGTTGGGTGAATATTTGTCTATTATGTTGCTGATTGGATGAATAAGTGACTATTTTTTTGGGTGAATAGGTGAATATTTGGATTTTGTTTTTTGTTTTTTAAGTTAACATGATGTATTTGTATTAAATGAGAATAGATGACACCCTACATGTAGCTAAAAGTAATTGTAGTGACAAATAAGAAGGTAAAATTAAAAGTTGAGTATCACAATTGTTTTTTTTTTTTTGTAGTGACATCGATGGTAAATATTTGTCATGTGTTTGGATCAGTGACACATTTGTCTCGAACACTTTATTCTTTATTAAATTAAAAATAGAGAATAATTATAGACAAATTGAATTAAAACATAGTTTTGACTAGTTGATGATATGAGAATTAAAAATAACTAAAAAGAATAAATACAGTTAGTCATTAAGAGTTGAATTCAAAATTATCCATCAAAGCAAAAATCATCGAGTAATTGATTTTTACTTATCAATATAGTTGTTGTTTATAAAATGATATAATTACTATTATATATGTACGTCTCTCGTTTATATTTTATAGATAATTTTTTGAATTTTATCATCAATGACTCACTTTGTTCTGTGTATATTAATGTTAATAAATTATAACTAATATATAAATATAATTAATTTTATCATTAGTGACTCACTTTGTCCCGCGTATATCAACATAGCTATATTAAATTAGAAATATATTACCTCCGTCGCTAAATAAAAGCTCCTATTCCGAATTTCATTCTTATTTAGAAAGTTGGTAGTGTAACAATTGTCATTTGTGTATTGATGTATTCAATAATGAATTTTCATATTCCAAAGATAAATTAGTAGTATTAATTAAGGTTATGTTTGGAAAAAAAAATGCATCTAGTAAAATGAATATGAGCTTATATTAAGGGACAATTTTTGGGGGTCAATATGTGCTTATAATTACGATAGAGGTAGTAGAAGAATTTTAGAAAAATTAAATTAAACGTAGTTTTGACTAATTGATAATGTTGTCATGTGTATGATGATTATTTTCAACTTTTTATCGGTAAGTATTTGTCATGTGTATGATTATTTTTTTGAAATTTTTATCGGTGATAACTTCTCTAGTTTGTGATAATTTAATATCTCTAGTGATAACTTGCTCTGTGTACGAGATATTTTGAAAACAAATTAATGAGAACATGTCACATATATGATTATCAATTTTATCAGTGGCAATTTGTCCCGTATACGATACTAAATTTGAAATTTTTATCTGTGACAACTTGTCTCATGTTTGATACTCCAAATTCATCAATAACAATTTATCGCATGTATAATAATTATTAAATTTATTTTGTTATTATAATTTGTGTATTGCAGTTATTTTATTTTTTTTTATCCATAAGACATGTCTCATATGTGTTTCCATCTAGCGATTAAATAATTTCTTTTAGTAACATCTTTAGTAATATAAAAAGTAAATAAGTAATATTTATAAATAATAGTTATAAGTTAGTGTCTTCTTAAGGTAGATTTTTAATGTAAAAAATCGTGTAATGTTGTTTTAGACAATTATATCCCAATATTTGGTGAGTTGTCACTCCATTTACTTCATTTTAGTTTTCGGTTTTCTTTCATTGAATTGGTGGTACAATATTATTTTTACAAGTTTTACGATATTACAAGTTTTACAATATTTGTTTAATAATTTTTTTTAGTTCATTTGTTTGGTGATTATTATAGTATTTATTAAAGTTGATTAAATTAAAAATTTTAGTATATTTATTTATTCAATTTTGAGTCAGTTACTAAATAAATTGTTTTCATAATTAAAATTTAAAATTTAATTTTAATTAAAATCGTAATAAAAAATGTTGTTTTAAATAACCCCGAAAGATAAAACTTAAATATTTGTTGGTTAAATTTAAAATATGGTTAAACTTATTCACAAAACCATTGATAACTTAATGGTTTAAATATGTTTTTGGTCCTTACAAATATATCACTTTTTGATTTTAGTCCTCGTA
>JBBPBP010000002.1:30140192-30185987 GCA_037974735.1 Cicer chorassanicum
TTTTTTGAATTTAGTCTCTGGAAAATGAAAATAGAGCCGTTGGTCATAACGTCAAATCAAAAGTTACAAAAAAAAGCTAGCAAACCTGTGGCACTGAAGAAGACGATTTTCCAAAAACCCTTAAACCCCACTTTAATTTCTATTCATATTTTTTTATTTATAAAATAACACTAATTATTAAAGGATAATTAATAAATTTAATAATTAATAATATAAAACATTTTAATTTTTAATATATAATAAAAGATTATGTGTTGGTGTGTATTTATAGGGCCACGTGTCCCCAAGGCTCTTTTTTATAATGTTGATTTGAAATTAGGGACTAAAATCTCGAAACAAAAAAACTTATAAGGACTAAAATTAAAAAGTGATATATTTGCAGAGACCAAAAACATATTTAAACATAATTTAGTTTGATAGTATCAAAACTATGCTTTTGTTCTAAGGATTCCTGAGTCAATCTAAATTCCAATAATGTCCCTTTACTTGCTGCGGTTGGTTTGATTTTTGGAAGGACAATTTGATAATTTAAAAAACTTCTTAAGAAAACTAAGTAGACGGGACATCTATGTAAAATTTAACACCTTTAAATTCTATTTTTCTGTTTCAATTACCTTCAGATGTACTATTCATTCTTGATTTAATCAATCACTCGTGTGACTTGCTTATTATCACACCAACCTTCATTGACATATTCAATTAGTAATTAATTAATGAATACGTTTTCCTTGAGATATTAAGACAATTTAATGAACACTATCAAATATTTCTTCTAAATGAAGACTTTGTACTATTTATACATAAACCCTTTTTAAAATGATTATTAGTGGGATACATGCATTAAAAAATGATTCCACAATGAAGACTGCATTAACCACGTTCTACCAAAAGTGTCTGTTTGAAACGTGTAAGGTAATGAATTAGATTAATAGGTGATTAATCTCGTGAACGGTTGATGCATAACAAAAGATACAAATATTGGGTTTTTTATCTCAATACATTCAACTAAGTCCGAAAGAGCCAAGCAAAGTACAAGTGCAATAAAACAGAAATAGAAAATAGAAAAAACAGACAAAATTTAGTGTGGTATGACATAATTGCATGACAAAATATTTCGATACTCAACTTGCAATTTTTATCGGAATAAATTGCAAACTCATACAATTTTTATATGAAAAAATTGTAAATCCTCTTAAAGACACATCTATGCAATTATAATTGTGTCGGGGAATAAAACTCAAATTAACTGTTTATATTTATAATAATTCTTGAGCGTAATGGTAGTGCACTCACAAGCAATGTGAGAAATTGATTTTATAGTTTTGAATAGATTAGTGATGTAATTATAAGATAAAACGATAAGATCAATTGTAGTCATATATTGTCGATGTAAAATTGATTTACACTTCATTACTTTTTTTTTCTTTCTCATAACTCTTCACTTTTTTCTTTTTTCACATTATTCAATGTGAGACTTGGATGAGTCCTACTTTGGCCGTGCATATACTCCTTTCACTCAAAGTCTCACATTTCTTTTATTTTGTTATCAACTTCATCCTCACATAATAGAAGGTTATTCTCATAACTAATTTACCACATTTATAGAATGAGTACTCTTCAACTTTTTTTTTTCTTTATTAAAAAATATATTTTGTCTTCTCTTTATGTTTCGCAAATTCTTCTTAAATTTTAGAGATTTGAATCATCTAAAGTGAAAAGTTGTTAAAATGAGTGAATCAATAATATATTATAACCACCCATGATTGTGTGCACATAATGTCAGCCACTCATTTTAATCATCGTTGATATTACTCATCTCATTCTCTAAAATGATTTATTTTAGAAGAGTCAAATCCAAATTCTAAACATGTAACTTGTATGTAATCAAACACTCAACAATAATGGTAATTACCCCTCTCAATGAACTAGTGACGTTAGACAGTTTCAACATAATAATTCACCGCATAATGCTCCCAACGTAGAAATGGTCTTTTTTTTTTTGGTGTTAGAAGAACATCATAATGAACTCTCAAAACTACGAATTCTCGTGTTCGAATCCGGACGTCCAACCTGACAATATCGGCATTTGTCAGTTAACTATGACTTAAGAACACGTAGAAATGGTCTTTTAATTCAAAAGAATAATATATGCAAATACTCATTTTCAAAAATATGTATTGCAAGCCAAACATATTTTAGCTATTCCTAGGATTTTTTATATTATTTCTCCGAAATTAAACATTAACCAAACACTTTTTGTTGGAAATGATGATGACATTAATAAAAGATTGTTTGAAATGATGATGATATTAATGAGAATTAGTTGGTGTGAATTGAAAAAATAAGAAAGTCTCACATAGTAGGAATGACAGACTAGTAGTGTTTATAAGGTGGAGACATGACAATTGGGGTGTGCCCTAAGGGGTACCACAATTTTGTGAAGGGGTGAGAACACATGCAAAATTAACCACCACACATACGTCGCCTTCGTTCGTCTGGCCGGACTTGGGCTTGAGCTAAATGGTGTATTATTTTTTAGTATCTAGAAAATTAAAAATTTACTTATTTGTTTTTAATAATAAATGCATGCACTTTTATCTCATCTGCCCTCCCCCCGATTTTGTGCATCAGTTTGCCCGGTAAAACCCTAGCTTTCAATTTTTTTTGTGAAGTCGCACATCAGTTCATTGCCCGATCAAAACCCTAGAAAAATTCAGAGTGCACGTTTTTGTGGATCTGGTCTAATGGATCGCACATTTTTATCTCATCCAATTGCAGATTTCCTCTATAAATTAAGGACTCTCCTCAGTTGGAAAAGACACCAAAAGTTCTCCAAAATCTGAGACTTTTCTCTACTTCTCCCATTTTCTTTTTTTTCTTCTCTTTCTTTCGAGTGGTCATAATAGCATATTACGAGTGGCAGTCATTTGACTGCCATATTGAGGGTGTAATTCTAGAACGGTTTTCTATGATGCAGTGGAACTTCGATATAGTGTATCTGGACTGTTTTATCTTGGGGACTTCGTGGTTGATAGTCTGCCTTGCACAATTTGAGCAGTGCCGTGACTCAACGTAGTCATATTTTCGGTGACAAATTGATTTTTAAATAGTTTTCAAAACTAAAAAAATAACAATTTTAAGACGTTTCCTTCTGCCATGTCTACCGACGAAATTATGGGGACAAGTTCTTCTGCTTCTGATTTCAACAAACCATTTTGGTTTGAGGGATGTCACTTCAAACGATGGAAACATAATATTGTATTTTTCTTAACCATGAAAAGATTGCCAACGTTCTAAAGGATGACATTCCTCTTGTTCCAGAAACAGGTGAACAAACAGAAAAGGATAAGAACTGCTGAATTAACCCAATGGGAACATAATGATTACTTATGTAAGAATTATATTCTTAATGGACTTGTTGATGATTTGTATGACTATTACAGTTCCAACAATATTGCTAAACAGGTTTGAGATATTCTAAGTAAGAAATATGATACTAAGGAAGCTGGAGCCAAAAAGTATGTTGTTAGTCGCTAACTCAAATATCAAATGATAGATCAGTCACTCCCATGAAATCCATAAAATTGCTTACGAGATCATCTCTGATGGTATATCCCTATATGAACAGTTTCAAATTGCTGTTATTATTGACAAACTGCCCCCTGCTTGGAAAGATTTTAAAAATTCTCTCTGGCACAAAACAAAATAATTCTATCTAGAAAGTTTGATAACTCACCTCAGAATTGAGGAAGAATCCCGTAAGCAAGACCAAAAAGATGAAGTTCTTCTTTTAACAAATAATAAGAAAAATAAATTTATCGGAGCAGTTATGAAGCCAAACGACAACCAACTTAAGAATCAGAATCGCACTATAAGGAACAACAACAAAAATGAGAACCCACCAAAGGTCCCAATTATGAGACATTCATTAACCACCTCCTAGAAATAACCCTATCCCTCCACCCTTTCTCTGCTTTAGGTGTGGTAAAGAAGGTCATATGGCACGCAAGTGTAGGAGCAAGTCAAGCCCTACTCAATAGGCTAACTTGATAGAAGAGCAATTAATTGCTATGAAAACTTAAATCAACATTGTTGGTGGATCAAATGGATGGTGGATAGACACGGGTGACTCACACCATGTCTATTATGATCGTGCTATGTTTAAAACATACACTACTATTGAAGATAAGAAAGTGTTGTTGGGAGATTCCCACACCACTAATGTTGCTGGTTTTGGAGATGTGGAATTAATATTCACCTCTGGAAAGACGTTAATTTTGAAGGATGTCATGCACACTCCATAAATAAGGAAGAATCTGGTTTATGGGTTTCTTCTTAATAAGGCAGGGTTTACTCAGTCTATATGAGCAGATTTGTACACCATTTCTAAAAATGGTATTTTTGTTGGGAAAGGGTACGCCACTGATGTCATGTTTAAATTGAATGTTAAAATTAATAATATGTCTCCTTCTGCTTACATGTTGTGTGATTTTAATATTTGGCATGCTAGACTCTATCATGTGAACAAACATGTGATTTCAAACTTAAGTAACTTAGGCTTAATTCCAAAGTTATCTTTAAATGATTTTGAAAAATGTGATTTTTGCAGTCAAGCTAAAATAACAAAGAGTTCACATAAATCAGTAGTTAGAGAGTTTGAGCCTTTAGATTTAATAGTCTCCGATATATGTGAACTTGATGGGACGTTAACAAGAAATGGAAAGCATTATTTTATTACTTTTTTTGACTATTGTTCTGACTATACTTTTGTATATCTGTCGCGGTCTAAAATTTCGAATGTTTCTCGAATTCAATGGAGTTGCCACCAAAATTTATTTTAAAATAGGGTAAATATTAGAAAACCCTTAAAAATAAAAAAATGGTCTTTGAAACCAAAATTTGAGTTCGGTAGTCGATTATGCATATGGAAGGTATTACCACCCTACGACATCCGTTAAAATACGCTTACCTATAATTAATTGTGCAAAATTAATATTAACTTAAATATACCTATTTCTCCTTATTATTTAATATGAATATCAATTGTTTTTTTGAAATAAATGTGTGCTTTAAAAAGAGAGGGAATAAAAAAGAGATTTTTTTTAATGTGCTTGACAAGAGTGTGATCTTGCTCCTACGTATCTCTCGGTGCGATGGAGAAATCAAAGCTACGTAGTTCTTGGGTAGCAAATGCGGATGTATTGATTGCTTTTAAAAAAATTGTGTTTTGTTGTTGATAAAAAAAAAAGTTGTTTAGACAAAAAAAGAAAGAAAGAGTTTGTTTGATTTGAATAATGATTTAAAAAAAAAATTAGTTTTAAGACTATCAAGTTGTACAACTTGTGTCTCAAAAATTCAAGGAGTAAAAAGATGTCTCATCTAGTTAATCTGTTTAAGAGTATTTTTATTATTATTTTCGGTTTTAAAATTGAGTTTTAAAGTCACCAAGTGGTACAACTTGTGTCTTAACAACTCAAAGATTAAAAGATGTCACATCTAATTAATATAATATTTATTTATTGTGAATGTTTTTGTTTTTAAAAAGTAAACAAACACACAAAGAGAGAAATGAGTTTCATTGTTAAGAGATAGAGAGTGAGAGAGAACATACACTCAAAAAATGGCCACGAAAGGGGAGTTGCCCGCGGTGGTGATTCGTCGAGGGTCGAAGTTGACGTTGGTGGGTGAGTGGATGCTCTAGCAGTAGTGTTCGTGGTGATGGTTTGCCGGATGTGGTTATGTGGACGCTTTGACAATAGTGCTTGCAATGGTGGTTTGCGGAGGTCGATTTGATGATGGTTTCCTAAGAGATTTGCAAAGGATGATGAATGTGGTGGTGTGTGGCTCATGCTCACTCTAACTCTCTATATTTTAAGAAGATTGTGGTTTTCTTTGTTGAGCTTAGAAGCAAAGAAGAACTCTTTTTTCTCTATTCTAATTTTTTAGGAAGAAAAAAACTCTCTCCATGATTTAATTTTCTGTTCTCAATTTATAGGCTACAAGGATGAATCGTTGCATCCATGAGATAAATTGAGTCCCGGTTTTTCTATTGTTTTGCATAAATTATGGAGTGACAAGTGAAGATGAGACTTCTAGTTTTTGGTGGATTGCAAAGTTGGTGAAGATGGAACTTCTACTTTTTAATGGAGTGCAAAGATGGTGAAGATTCAAAAGGAGGGAAACATGGAAGCTTAAAATGTGGAGGAGGGAGATTTGTACTATTTCTACCAAAAACATTTTTTTTTATTTGTTTTTTTAGCTATTGTTACTTTTTATTTATTTTTATGATGTAAATTAGACATTTTATTAAAACATCAATGAGAATGTGAACTCAATTATTGGAATAGATTTATGAGTTTAATTTTGAAAAAAAGTTAGTACAATAAAATGTAATCGTAAATATATCAAATTAAACACATTATTATGACTTATTATTTTTGAATTTTTTTTAAATGGCCGGACAAAATTTGTGTACTACAATATCTAATGAAAAATAAATGTGAAGCGCTTGACATGTTTAAGATCTTTGTAACTGAAATTGAAAATCAATTTAGTAAAGTGATTAAGAGGTTTCGTAGTGATAGAGGAACAAAATATGATTTTGGTTTATTTAATGAGTTTTATAAAACGCAAGGAATTATACATGAAACCACTGCACCTTATTCACTTGAAATGAATGGTAAAGCTGAAAGAAAGAATAGAACTCTTACTAAACTAGTTGTTGCTATTATTTTTAACTCTGGTGCTGCATCTCATTGGTGGGGGGAAATTATTTTGACTGTTTGCTATGTTTTGAATAGAGTTCCTAAATCTAAAAACAAAACATCTCTTTATGAGATAGTGAAGAAAAGACAACCAAACTTGTCTTATTTTCGAACTGAGGGCTGTCTGACTTATGTTAAAATCCTCAATCCCAAGCGAATTAAACTCGCCAGTAGAGCATATGAATGTGTATTCATTGGGTATGTAGTAAACAACAAAGCGTATAGGTTTTATGACCTAAATACGAAAGTGATCATAGTGTCAAATGATATTGACTTATATGAAAATAAATTCCCTTTCAAATCGAGAAATAGTGGGGGCAGTGAACCAAGTCACGTTCCTGTAACAAGAAGTATTGAAAGCAGCAAACAAGGCGAAACAGAAACTCGAAGAAGTAAGAGAGTTAGAGTTGCTAAAGATTATGGACCCGAATATACGACCTATACTTTAGAAGAGGATCATGCAAATCTTATTGAAGCTTTGTCATCATTGGATGCAAATTTATGGGAAGAAGCTATAAATGATGAAATGGATTCTTTAGCGTCTAACATGACTTGACATTTAGTAGACTTGCCTCCTGATTTCATACCAATAGATTGTAAATGAATTTTGAAAAAGAAACTAAAACCCGATGGAACCGTTGATAAGTACAAGGCACGCCTTGTAGACAAAGGTTTTAGACAAAGGGAAAATATAGATTTCTTTGACACCTTTTCACCGGTCTATAGAATTACATCCATTAGGGTACTCATTTCTCTAGCAGCTATTCATATCTTGGTGATACACCAAATGGATCTCAAAATAACATTTTTAAATGGTGACCTGGAAGAATAAATTTATATGGAACAATCTGAAGGTTTTGTAATGTTAGGAATCAAGATTACTAGGTTAGAAAATGGAATTTCTTTGGATCAATCTCACTATGATGAAAATATCCTAAAGAAATATAAATACTTTGACTGCAAATATGCTTGCACACCATATGATCCAAGTATGAAACTTATCAAGAACACTGGTGAAGATGTTAGACAAACTGAATATGCGAGCATCATTGGCAGCGTCAGGTATGCCACTGACTATACTAGACTCGACATTGCCTACGTCGTGGGACTGTTGTGCAAGTTTACCAGTAGACCTTGTAAGGAGCATTGGCATTATTAAAAATTTCCTATCGTTCTTGAAGAATACAATGATGCTAATTGGAAGACCTTATCAGATGACTTAAAAGTTACCAGTGGCTATATTTTTAGTATAGTTGGTGGTGTTGTATCTTGGAAACGAAGAAATAGACAATACTGGTTTAGTCTACTATGGAGTTTGAAATGATAGCACTGCTAGTGAAGAAGCGAGCTGGTTGAGATGCTTGCTAGTTGAGATCCCTTTATGGAAAAAATCTATGCTAGCTGCGTTGATCCACTGCGATAGTAACGCAGCTATTGCAAAAATTGAGAATGGTTACTACAACAGTAAGAGACGACAAATATGTTGTAAGCACAACGCAATTAGAGAGTTATTTTGTAAATGAGCTGTTATTATGGATCATATACGCATTGATGATAATTTGGCGGATCCTTTGACGAAATGATTAGCTAGAGAGAAATTCCTAATTACATCCAAAAGGATGGGGCTATTGCCTATAGATCAATGAGTCACTCATGATGGTAACCTGACCTAAAAGACTAGAGATCCCAAGAATTAGGTTCAATAGGTAATAACAAGTCATAGTGATGTGAGATGAACACGTTATTAGATCTCAAAGAAGCATGATTCCTAAAGCGATGAAAGGATGAAGTAATAGAAACTCTTAATGAGATATATACTCTATGTGAAGCGTTCTTTCTTCTTTTAGTGTTTGTTTAAAAGAGATAGTATCCCATTTTGAGCCCCCCTCTTGAAACCAAATCAATATCTATTTAAAGGGTTTTTTTCCACATGTTTAATTGCTTTCTTGCTCTGCCCTTGTGCTCCCCATTAATTCCTTGTTTATGTTTTATTTTCGTTGTTCATAATCTGAGTTCTTCTACCTGTCTGATGCATTCACGTTTTTAAAAAATTTGTTTTTATCTGAGTGTGTTAATTCTCTATTTATGTTCGAGAAATAAAGCAGGTTTTGGATGAGCTAAGGTTTCTCTCTATATGTGTCTCTGATTCTGTAGAATGTTGTCTTCATGCTTCTGCTTCAAACTCAAAGTTTTGTCTTCTTCTCTCTACATCATAACAACTAGAGAGGACAATATGATTTTTTATTTTATTTTATTAATTAATTAAATATATATCATTGTGTATTATTTACTCTAATGTTATTATAATTGTGGTTTTATGAAAAAAAAGAGCATCCCTTATTATCTTTAGTTATATCATTTTTATTTTTTGTATTAATGATTATGAAGGCAGAAATATATACATCTTTATATATTTATTTTTTAAGTTTTCATTAAAAGAAGTAAAATAATGGCAAACATAAAATTTGATATATTATAATTAGTTGGACAAAATTGAGGTACTACAGATGCCCCTATTTAATTATATTTTTACTAGAAAATGTGTATATTATCGTTGTAAAATATTATTAAATAAAAGGATCCAAATTTTGTCCGTGAAAACGAGTAGAAAAAAAGGCAAAGATGAGTAGACTGATAAATTGCTAATGCGAAAACATGATCTTCTCCAGCTTGGTTACCGGTTCGTAGATCGACAAAATGAAAAATGATCGTCTTCGGATTGATTTCCAATACATAGATCAATAGGAATGAGAGAATGATCATCTTCAGATTGGTTACCAATGCGTAGATCGATAGGAATAAAAGAATGACCGTCTTCAGATTGGTTATCGATGCGTAGATCGACTGGAATGAAAGAATGATCGTCTTTGGATTGGTTACCGATGCGTAGATCGACAGGAATGAAAGAATGATCGTCTTCAGATTGATTACCGACGCATAAATTGACAAGAATGAAAGAATGACCGTCTTTGGATTGATTATCGATGCGTAAACGACAAGAATGAAAGAATGATCGTCTTCAGATTGGTTATCGATGCGTAGATCGACAAGAATAAAAGAATGATCGTCTTTGGATTGATTTGCCGATGCGTAGATCTACAGGAATGAATGAATGATCGTCTTCAGATTGATTACTGATGCGTAGATCAATAGGAAAGAAGAATGATCGTCTTCGGATTGATTACTGATGCATAGATCAACATGAACGAAAAACAAAATGATCGTCTTCGGATTGGTTACCGATGCATAGATCAACAGGAATGAAGAAAACTAGTTTATTCGTTGATCCTTATTATCTTCCACGCCCAATGGATGAATGAAGATAACAACCGTTTTTGCATGACTACTCCAACATGTCTCGTGTGACCCCCTTTGATTCAATGGATGAATGAACATAACAATTGTTTTTGAATGATCGTCTTGGAACCGATTTTTAGATTCAAAAACCTCCTAAAAACATATACTCTTAAATAATAGTTATTGTTCACGTGTGTAATCAAGAAATAAATTAGTATGAAACTTTAAGAGAGAATAATACACTGTTTAAGATTATGCTAAAGATCTTTAACCCTAGTTGTCTCTTCTTCTTTTATAGTCGAATCTTCTTTTGGAAATGGGCCTCCCCAATCTAGACAAATTTACACCATCCCAAGTCCTTGTGGTGTCATAGTCGTTTTTAGGGCGAATAGGTGCACAGATGTGTCACTTGTCCCCTATGCAGTTGCAGAGTAAATCCACCATGTCTTATGGCTTACTAGGTACACGGACGCGCCACATGGTCTGAGTGATGGGATGTACAGATGCCACTCAGTCATTCATACAAAGATGAGTTGTCAAAGCTTAGTGTCGTGTAATTCTATGTGTTGGGTTGCGTCCTCCTAGAGTCTAGTGAGCCCAATCCAAACATTCTCATTTTGGGCCAATGTTTGTCCTTTCTGTCTTGGATACTCCATCCAGTCTATAGTCCATAAAGCAGCAAGCCCTTTAAGGCGTCAGAATTTTTCTTTGCTACTCGAACTTCCTTCTAGCTACTTCCAATCCCAAGCATATTCGAGTAGAAGAGTTCACCAATCTCAAGTTCCCCTAGTCTTGGATCATTAAATCTTTAAGTATGACCCAATGGAGGAGTTCACAAGTCCTATGTTCTTATATTTTTAACATCTTTTGTTGCGACTTAGTGGAAGAGTCCACAAGTCTTCTGCTCTTGGATTCTTCACTTCTTCGGGTGCGTTCGAGCAGAGGACACATCTTCGGGTGAAACCAAGTGGAGGAGTCCACAAGTCTTCTGCTCTTAGATTCTTCACATTTTGGAGTGCAACCGAGTGGAGGATGTATCTTTGTGTGAGACCGAGTGGAGGAGTCCACAAGTCTTACGCTCTTGGATTCTTCACATCTTCGGGCAAGACCAAGTGGAGGAATCCATAAGTCTCATGCTCTTGAGTTCTTCACATCTTCGGGTATGACTAAGTGGAGGACACATCTTTGGGTGAGACCGAGTGAAGGAGTCTACAAGTCTTATACTCTTGGATTCTTCACATATTCAGATGCCACCGAGTGGAGAAGTCCAAAAGTCTTATGCTCTTGAATTCTTCACATCTTCGGGTGCAACCAAATAGAGAATGCATCTTTGAGTGAGATCTGTCGTGTCCGGTTTGTCTGCGAAAAAGGTATCGCCACCAATTTTAATTTATTCAAAGGAAAAATTGGAGAAAACCAAAAATAATGATTTTTGAACCAAAAATTCGGATTCGGGAGTCGATTACGAGTAGGGAAAGTATTACCACCTTACAACGTCTGTTAAAACAGTTACACTATAATTAATTGTATACAAACTATTTATTTATTTAATCATTTATTTTTACCCCAAAAAGAATAATAAAAAATAAATAAATAAATTATTTACATTAATAAAAGAAGGAAAAATATTTTTTTATTAATTTGGTTTGACAAGGAAAAAACCTTGCTCCTACGTATCCCCAAGTGCAATAGGGAAGTCAAAACACATGTAGTTCTTGGTAGAAAATATTTATGTGTTGTCTAATTTTTATTATTACTCTATTTTAATTATTTTTTATTATAATAATTATTATGTACGTATCTAAAAATAAAAATGTCATGATAGTAATAATAACAAAAAGAGGTGAGATGTTTGTTCACAGATTGTATCTTTTATTTTTGTTTCAAAGAAAGATTAATTTTTTGTTAAAAAAACAACGTAACGAAAATATAATAATAACGAAAAAAGAGGTGAGATGTGGCGCGGCGAGCGAGGATGAATTCCATCCGGCGGCAGTGACCATTAATTCAAATCCTAAGGGAAAACTATTTATTCGTTGTTATGATTTTTTTTGTTATTTGATAAAGACATAATATGAGTTTTTGTTATATTACAATATGGTGAAATTTGTTTTCTTGGTGATTGGTTTATAAACATCAATTAGTTATTTTCTTTTTTAGCATTTTGTGTTGCAACGAAAACAATTTAGGAATAAACAACTTTAGAAAAATGAAAGCCTAACATATTAGTTTATCTTTGCATAAACAGAAAAAGAGAAAGAAAAAAAAGAACATTTTTTAAAGGGGTGCAATACCAAGACTAATAAGAAGAAATTAGAGAAGCAATAATAAAGTGATACCTTACTACTGAAGTGATTTCTTGTTGGACTGATTTTCCCAAGACTAGATTCTCTACTCCTCTTTTGCCTATTATTCTTTTTTTTTTTTGTGTGCTCTCAAAATAGTGCCCCTTCTTCTACTCTTACTATCGATTATTTATACACTTTTTCGGGTGTAGGTTACAAGAGACAAATGAATAATTTCCAATTGATCACCATTTTATTACTATTAATATATTTCTTTTTGGTTTCTTTTCATTCAATTGATTATCATTATACCAATTTTTATAACCATCAATCCATTCAATTGATCATCATTAAACCGACTTTTATGACCATCAATCCATTTTTTTTCAGTTTCTTTCATTCAATTGTGTACCTTTATTTATTTGTTATTACTTTTTTTATTTTTTATTTTTTAATTTTTTATTTTTAAAAGAGTCTGAACAGGAATTAGAGGCAAACAAGAACTGGGAACACAAGTTTATAGCCCTAATTATTAATTTGTATTTTTATATTTCTATTAATTTATTATTATTATTATTATTATTATTATTATTTCCTTTTTTTAAAAAAAGTAAAAATAAATAAATAAATAAATAAATAAATAAAAAGCGGACAAAATTAAGTGTCAACAACTTCCCCTCTTTACTTAGAATTTACTTGAGAATCAATGTAAAAGATAAGTAAAGATGACAACTCTAATTTTGTCGGAAAAGAATTTTTTAGAAGGGTGCGAGTCGTTTTCCCGGCTTCAACATGCGGGTCATTTTCTCGGCTTTAGGTGCGAGTCGTTTTCTCGGCTTCGGGTGCGAGTCGTTTTCCCAGGTTCAAGATGCGGATCGTTTTCTCGGCTTCGGGTGCGAGTCGTTTTCACGGCTTCAACATGCGGGTCATATTCTTTGTATTTTTGTTGTTGTTTTTCATCTTCTCCTAGGTTGCCCTTTTAGGTTTTCAACCCAATAGGTATTTATTATATTTTTTGTACCCTAACTTTTGTCTAGGTCGTCCTTTCAGGTTTTCAACCTAACGAGTATTTTTTTTTTTAAATTTTTTTTTGTGTGTACCTTAATTTTGCCTAGGTTGCCCTTTCAGGTTTTCAACCTAGCGAGTATTCTTTTTTGTACCCTAATTTTTACCTAGGTTGCCCTTTCAGATTTTCAACCTAACGGGTATTCATTATTATTTTTGTACCCTAATTTTTGCCTAGGTCGTCTTTTCAGGTTTTCAACCTAGCGGGTATTCATTATTTAAGTATGATATTTTTTTACGGCATCTGAGTTTACAGGGAGGACTAAATCTTTTCCATCCATATTTGTGAGGATCAAAGCTCCACCTGAAAAAGCTTTCTTCACGACGTATGGTATTCCTTTAGAATGGGTAAGATCATTTTTAGTACCAAGTCTCCCTCTCGGAATTCTCGAGGACGTATTTTTTTTCGTACGCTCTTTTCAAGCTTTTCTGATATAATTGCCTATGGCATAAGGCCCCACACCTTTTTTCTTCAATTAAATTCAATTGATCGAAACGAGTTTGTACCCATTCCGAATCCTCTAATTTGGCTTCCATTAATACTCTTAGCGAGGGGATTTCTACTTCAATGGGTAGCACATCCTCCATCCCATATACTAGGGAAAAATGGGTTGCCCCAGTTGAAGTGCATATCGAAGTGCGATACCCGTGTAGTGCAAACGGCAACATCTCATGCCAATCTTTGTATGTTACAACCATTTTCTGAATAATTTTTTTGATGTTTTTATTGGCTGCTTCAACTGCACCATTCATTTTTGGTCTGTACGGGGACGAGTTGTGGTGTTGAATTTTAAAGGTGGCACACAATTCATCCATCATTTTGTTATTCAGATATGTGGCATTGTTAGTAATGATCTTGCTTGGTAGGCCATAACGACAAATTAACTCCCTTTTTATTAATTTGACTACCACATTTCTTGTTACATTGGCGTACGAAACGACCTCTACCCATTTGGTAAAGTAATCGATTGCCACCAAGATGAAGCGATGTCCATTTCATGTTTTCGGTTCAATCATTCTGATGACGTCTATGCCCCATATTGAGAATGGCCAGGGCGCTGAAAGGGTGTTTAGGGGCATTGGTGGGGCGTGGATATTATCAACATATATTTGACACTTATGGCATTTCTTTACATAATTAAAACAATCTTTTTCTAGGGTGATCCAGTAATACCCGGCTTGAAGAATCTTTCTAAACATGGCATGTCCGTTCATATGGATCCCGTAAGAGTCATCGTGGACATCTTGTAGAATTTCTTTCGCCTCATTGACATCAACGCATTTGAGGAGTACCATATCATGATTCCTCTTATACAAAATATTTTTCGTTCACGAAAAAGCTCGCAGTTAACTGTCTTAGAGTTCTTTTTTCATTCTTCGATATTCTGGGATGATATTCTCGATTATAAGATAATGTTTGATGTCGTGATACCACAGTTTCTCGCCAATTTCTTCTTCCATTACGTGGTAGTACACAGGATGCTCTCGACTCTCCATTGAGGATAAAGTAGCCAAAGTATCAATCGATGAAAGGTGATTTTGTCAAATTGTGAAGATAATTCCTTTATGTAGGTAAAATAAGGTATTAACTTCCTTTCTCGAGTTTCCAATTCTTGGTTAAGATGATTAATGACTTTTGCTTTTGATTCCAAAGTAGCCAAAATTCCTAGGACACAAGCTTCATATTCTGCTATATTATTGGTACAATCAAAACACAAGCGCACTGTGATAGGCCTGAACTGCTTTTTAGGAGATATTAAGACAACCCCAATATCATACCCCATTACCTTTGAGGCCCCTTCGAACAATAAGGTCGATTTTCGATTATCACATTCTGCATACAAAACCATGATGCTTTCATTCAGGAACTTACATTGCATTGACTGATAATGACCCCTAGGTTGATTAGCCAGATAATCTGTCAAGGCACTCCCTTTGATGACTTTCTAAGTAACATAGGTAATATCATATTCTGATAACATCACCCGCCAACGAGAAATTCACCCTGTGAAAGCAGACTTTTCGAAAATGTACTTGATTGGATCCATCTTGGATATCAAGCAGGTCATATGGCAAACCATGTATTGCCTTAAGCGATGGGCCTCCTAGGCTAAGGCACAACAAGTATGTTCTAACATCTTTAAATTTGTTACTCAAATAGAAAATGACGCTCCTTCTTTCCTGTTTCATTGTGTTGCCCCAACACACATCCCATGGATCTGTCGAGGACTGTAAGATACATAATCAAGGGTCGGCTCGGAACTAGGGGGACTAGAATTCGAGGCTTCTGCACGTACTTTCGGATTTTCTCAAATGCGTTTTGGCATTCTTTGTTGCTCACAACTATTTGATTTTTCCGTAAAAGTTTAAAGACTGGTTCACAAGTGGCGGTTTGTTGTGATATAAATCTGGAAATATAATTTAGTATCCGAAAAAAAACGTGAACTTCTCTTTCTGTACTTGGGGGAGGCATTTCTAAAATGGCGTGAACCTTATCGGGGTCAACTTGTATTCCTTTCTGACTAACCATAAATCCCAATAATTTGCCTGACCTCACACCGAAAGTGCACTTGGAAGGATTAAGCTTTAGCTTAAACTTTCTAAGCCTTTTGAAGAGTTTCTTTAGATCATGTCATCTATATAAACTTCTACCTCTTTATGAACCATGCCATGGAATAGGGTTACCATAGCTCTTTGGTAGGTCGTCCCAGCATTCTTCAGACCAAAAGGCATTACTTTGTAACAAGATGCTCCCTAAGGGGTGATGAAAGTCATTTTTTTCCATATCTTCGGCTGTCATATTAATTTGATTATACCCAGAGAAAACATTCATAAAAGAGAAGAGCGAATTGTAGGCCACATTGTCAACTAGAATATCGATGTGAGGTAACAGGGAATCATCTTGGGTTTTAAATTAGAGGGTGCATGTTATTCATCCCAACTTTAAATTAGAGTGTGCGGGTCAGTAGTCTCGAGTTTAAATTTATATACTATTGAAAATATGAAATGTCATGAATGCATTTGATGAATGAACATTTTACTTCATTTTCATCTTCTTTTTTTTTTTTCAATTTTTTCAATCAACATTTTTACAATTTTTTTTATTTCTTTCACCTCCTTATGAACATGATCCTTGGATTTATGGATGAAGAATATGCACAACATCGAATAAATAGTGGAGATTGTCCTTTTGATCTTTAAAGAGATTTTTGTTACATCTTCGACTTGATCTCTAGTTGCCACTACCTTATGTGTAAAGACATCATACTAGTTTTGGCCTCTTGACATTCATATCTTGTGCCCCAACATATGATTATCATAAAAATGCATTTTGACAAAAAGATTCATAACTCAAGAAATTAGTTTAGACGATGATATTTAGTGAGAAAATCTATGGTACAAAAAAAGAACGATTCGTAGGAAGAGAAGAAGATAAGGTGATCTCATATAGGTAAATGACCCTATTTATTAGTAGTACTTCATAAAAGAAGTGTGCTAATAAATCATAACATAATATCAATCGCGTTATTAACCCACTTTGGAGGATATGATTTGCCCCAATTTATATTCACAACCTTTCAAAATATATTGCTTCGACTTTGATAATTGTAAGCCATATTATTTGCTCATTTTCTTTTATTCTCAAGCTAGTGAACTTCTTCATTCCTTTTTTTTTGTGGCCATAATTTTTCCCAAGGTCGCCCTTCTGGGTCTTTGACCTAACAGGTCTTCATTCATTTTTGCCTAGGCCGCATCTTCAAGTTTTTTGACCTAGCAGGTCTTTATTCGACTTTGTATCCTAACTTTTTCCTAGGTTGTCCTTTTGGATTTTCAACCTAGTCGATCTTTACTCATTTTTGTACCCTAATTTTTGCCTAGGTTGCCCTTTCAGGTTTTCAACCTAGCGGGGATTTATTATTTTTTTGTACCCTAATTTTTGCCTAGGTCACCCTTTCAGGTTTTCAACCTAGCGGGTATTTATTATTATTATTTTATTTTTTATACCCTAATTTTTGCCTAGATCGTCCTTTTGGATTTTCAACCTAGCGGGTCTTCATTTAGATGTAATACTTTTTGAAGTATCAATGTGTGCAAGTAGTGATAAGTCTTCTCGATCCATATTGGTGTGGATCAGAGCCACACTTGAATGTATTTTTTTTTATGGTACTTGGGCTCATATAGTTGGGAGTCCACTTGTCATGCTAGTCAATTTAGATATGTAAAATCTTCTTGAGCGCTAATTCTTTCTTTTGAAGCTCTGAAGTTCATATGTTGTTCTTTTAAGATCTTTTGAAATGATTGTCCTTGACATGAGACAGTCAACATTTTTCTTGAATTGAATTCAGTTGGTCAACACAGATCATTACTCTCGATATGGGCATTTTTGTTTGAGTGGGTCGCACTACCTTTATTCTATATAATAATGAACAAATGGGTGCCCCAGTTATAGTCTAATACTCAGAGAGGGTATTCCATAGTTAGGAGGTAATTTTGGTACGAGAACTTTCCATCTAGCCTTTCTTATACGTTTGATAATAAGCATGATAGTCGTGACTTTCATTCTTGTGAGTGACTATTCTTCATCATGACTTACTTTGATCATTGAAGATAAAGTAGCCAGAACGTCAGCTAGTTGATTACATTATTGAGGGACATGATGGAAAATGACTTCAATTTTTTTTTTAGACATTTGTCTAATATGTATATATAAATGGTCATCTTCTTATCCCAGTTTTTCCATTCTTGATTTAGCTGATTGAGGATTACATTCAACTCTCATGTACTTTCATCATTTTTACTTTCGATTTGTGGGAGACTAGAATACCCATGGTACAAACTTCAAATTCCTCCACATGATTGGTATATTCAAAGCACAATTAGATAATGATAAAGATAAAACAACCTTTCTAGGGGATTAACATGACTTTAACTACATGTCCCAACATATTGAGGTATATCCAAATAAGGGATTTTATTTTTATCGTTCTCATCCCCTTCAGTGGAATTAATAGTATGACTGAAATTATGTAATGAAATCTTAGCAAACTTATTTATGAATGAACTACTTCCAAATATGTATGGTACATGGTTAGAATAAAAGAAAGGCATATAATGTTGGGTAAGAAATCGTTAAATATATAAGGGGTAGAAAGGAAGAGAAAACAAAATGCATTTATTGATATTCATAATATTAAGGAAACAAGAATGTGTCAATATAATAAAGTATCATAAGACTTTATACTTAGCAATATTATCAGTGCTTCAGAATCAAATTGAGAGAACTTGATAATATCTTCATTGTTGACTTTGCCCCTTAGATAAACTCAGAAACTATATGCAACATCGTCAATGTCTTCAACATAATGTCTAGTCGAGGTTTTTTTTTCAATTGTCCTTAAAGGATCATGCAAGATTTGACATTTTTCTTTAGATTGATGAATTTTTTCATGGCATCAAAGTAATAAGCTATAGTGATTAAAGTTCAACATAGACGACCTAACTTCTAGAGGTTCACTTGTGGCGAAAAGCCAAAAAAATATGTCCATGACCCAGAAGTAGGGGGTGGAGTATAAACATGAATCTCATCAGTATCAGGTTCAAATCTTGTGAACAAGTGACTTGAGGTTGACCAAAAAGTAGACTAAAAGGTAAAAATTGTTAGCCATAAGGTCTTCGTGATATACTTTTTTCCATGAAGTGTTTCCATGATTTCAAGTGGGTTTGCAAGATTTCCCAATTTTTAGCCATAAGGTCTTTCAGTTGATTCAGATAATCTTTGTATGCTTCAATTCATCCATGATTTTAGCTTGAGAACATGTTCGGTAAGGGTGTCATGATACTCTTTTTTTTGCTTATTTTTTTTTTCTTGAAGGAAAATGTTACGAGAATGTAAAAAAAAAAAAAAGAATGCAATGATTGTGCATTTAACTGAAACATTTTACTACCTCCTAATATGCAATTAATTTTTCTTAAAAAATGAGGAGAATACGAAAAGCAACATGTTGTAAAATGAAATAAAAGATGAAACATGCATGATTATGCAATGCATTAGGATAAATATGAGATATAGATAGGGTAGATTTTTTTTTCATATATTCATGTGTCCTACATGGTTCTTTTCTTATTTGATGAGTTTTTTTTTAATGTGAACCTTTACTATGGGTGGCTCTATAGTTCTAAATTGGTTCCTAGAGCACACAACTCAATTCTAAAATATTAAACCAATTAATAGGTAAACTTTTAAAATAGAAATATTCTAGAAAATGTCAACTCTAGGTGAGACTTTCATGACAACCAAACAAGATGTACATCTAGAAAATTATCATTACACAATCTTTAACTTATCTTAGGTTGCACTCAGTCCGGGTATAGAGCCCACAAATAAGTGTGTGAGTCGTGGTAGGGTAGTGTATAGAAAAATGAATAAAATAAAATAAAAAATCGTCACAATGAAAATAAATTAACAAGACACATATAATTATATTCACAATATAACAAAACAAATAAAACAATAGGGGTAATATAAATAAAATAATAAATAATTATATACAATTAATTAGATTGGGCTTGACTCTCAAAAGTCTCCAGTAGAGTCGCCAGCTGTCGCGTCCGGTTTGTCGGCAAAAAAGGAGTCGCCACCAATTTTATTTTATTCAAAGGAAAAATTGGAGAAACCTAAAATAATGATTTTTGAACCAAAAATTCGGATTCGGGAGTCGATTACGAGTAGGGAAAGTATTACCACCCTACAACGTCCGTTAAAACGGTTACCCTATAATTAATTGTATACAAACTATTTATTTATTTATTCATTTATTTTTACCCCAAAAAGAATAATAAAAAATAAATAAATAAATTATTTACATTAATAAAAGAAGGAAAAATATTTTTTTTATTAATTTGGTTTGAAAAGGAAAAAAACCTTGCTCCTACGTATCCCCAAGTGCAATAGGGAAATCAAAACACACGTAGTTCTTGGTAGAAAATATTTATGTGTTGTCTGATTTTTATTATTACTCTATTTTAATTATTTTTTATTATAATAATTATTATGTACGTATCTAAAAATTAAAATGTCATGATAATAATAATAATGACAAAAAGAGGTGAGATGTTTGTTCACGGATTGTATCTTTTATTTTTGTTTCAAAGAAAATTTAATTTTTTGTTAAAAAAACAACGTAACGAAAATGTAATAATAACGAAAAAAGAGGTGAGATGTGGCGCGGCGAGCGAGGATGAATTTCATCCGGCGGCAGCGACCATTAATTCTAATCCTAAGGGAAAACTATTTATTCGTTGTTATGATTTTTTTGTTATTTGTGTTGCAAAGAAAACAATTTAGGAACAGACAACTTTAGAAAAATGAAAGCCTAACATATGAGTTTATCTTTGCATAAACAGAAAAAGAGAAAGAAAAAAAAGAACATTTTTTAAAGGGGTGCAATACCAAGACTAATAAGAAGAAATTAGAGAAGCAATCATAAAGTGATACCTTACTACTGAAGTGGTTTCTTGTTGGACTGATTTTCCCAAGACCAGATTCTCTACTCCTCTTTTGCTTATTATTCTTTATTTTTTTGTGCTCTCAAAATAGTGCCCCTCTTCTACTCTTACTATCTATTATTTATAGACTTTTCAGGTGTAGGTTACAAAAGACAAAGGAATAATTGTCAATTGATCACCATTTTATTATTATTAATATCTTTCTTTTCGGTTTCTTTTCATTCAATTGATTATCATTATACCGATTTTTATGACCATCAATTCATTCAATTGATCATCATTATACCGATTTTTATGACCATCTATACATTTTTTTTCGGTTTCTTTCATTCAATTGTGTACCTTTATTTATTTGTTATTACTTTTATTTTTATTTTATTTTTTCATTTTTTAAACAGTTTGAACAGGAATTAAAGGCAAACAAGAACTGGGAACACAAGTTTATAGCCCTAATTATTTATTTGTATTTTTATATTTCTATTCATTTATTATTATTATTATTATTATTATTATTATTATTATTATTATTATTATTATTATTATTATTATTATTTCCTTTTTTTTTATGTAAAAATAAATAAATAGATAAATAAATAAATAAAAAGTGGACAAATTTAGGTGTCAACAAGATCGAGTAGAGGAGTCCACAAATCTTATACTCTTGGATTCTTCACATCTTTGGATGCGATCGAGTGAAGGAGTCCACAAGTCTTATGCTCTTGATTTCTTTACATCTTTAGGTGCTACCAAGTGGAGGACGCATCTTCGGGTGAGACCGAGTGGAGGAGTCCACAAGTCCTATGCTCTTGGATTTTTCACATCTTCGGGTGCAACCGAGTAAAGGAGTCCATAAGTCTTGTGCTCTTGAATTCTTCACATCTTCGGGTGCGACCGAGTGTAGGAGTCCATAAGTCTTTTGCTCTTGAATTCTTTACATCTTCGGGTGAGACCGAGTGGAGGACGCATATTTGGGTGATATTGAGCGGAGGAGTCCACAAGTTTTATGCTCTTGGATTCTTCACATCTTCGGGTTCGACCGAGTGAAGAAGTCCACAAGTTTTATTCTCTTGAATTCTTCACATCTTCGGGTGTAGCCGAGTGGAGGAGTTTGCATGTCTCCTACTCTTGGGTTCTTCAATTGGGGATGGGCTTTTGTGGTGGGTTTTTAGTTACTCTCCTAAATGTTGGTTAATTGTTTTCTGACGATAAGTTGTTACCACATTAAATGGAACTTGCTTTTGTATTGGCTATACATTAGGTTGGTGGTTGGACTATCCCATTATAAAAGGATGATATTCTTTCTTCATTATACACCCATATCTCCCATTCTCATTTTATTTTTCATCTCTTCTTGTAACATGTCAATTTTTGTGTCATTCCTTTCCTTTAGTATTTTTTGTTGCCAAGAATGTTGTAACCAAGTTGGTTCTATACTTAGAGTTTTGATGATAACAAAAGTATTATATGAGAACAATATATTTGACTTCAAAGAGTATGAAAGAAGATTTGTGTTTTTGAAGAAACTCTAAAATAAGATTTGATTTTCAAATTTATAATTGAAGAAAATCTAAAATAAGATTTGATTCAGATTTATAAATTGAAGAAAATCTAAAATAAGATTTGATTCAAATTTATAAATTGAAGAAAATCTAAAATAAGATTTGATTCAAATTTATAATTGGAGAAAATCTAAAACAAGATCTGATTCAAATTTATAGTTGAAGAAAATTTAAAATGAGATTTGATTCAGATTTTCAATTGAATAAAATATAAAATAAGATTTGATTCAAATTTATAATTGAAGAAAATTCTGGACTTAGTTGAAAAGAAGATGTGGTCAGGATTTGATCAAGATTTATCTACAACAAAATTTTTGAACAGAATCGATATGAAGAATTTATAAACTCAATTTGAACAAAATACGAACAAAATCAATCTAGAAGAACTGCTCATATTGGATTCAGAAATAAAGAATTGACTAAAGCACATTTTATAATAAAAAAATCTTACTTAGAATTGTTTTTGAATAAGATCATTGTTGACCAAGTTAGGAATGAAGATACAATTCAGAATTAAACATGGACTAAATTGAGATATAATTTTCACTATAAATAGATACTCAAGGCTAAAGAAGAAGATAATTGAAAATCAAAAAGAAGAAAAGAACTAAAAGCGCAAAATCCAAAGTTATTTTTTAGAGTTCATAGAGAGAAACACTTGTTTAATTTAGAAATATTTTCTAAGTGCTTTTTTTTAGAGTGTGAGTGTTGTTGTTGTTGCTGTTGTTGTTGTTGTTGTTGTTGTTGTTGTTGTTGTTGTTATTATTATTATTATTATTATTATTATCAGCTTTGTTAGAAGTAAACACATAAAGTTCCAATATTTTGTATCAAACCTGATAGTGGTTTAGTTCCTTCTTCAATCCAGGGTTGTCTGACTGTTAGAAGAAAACTTGGCTTGTAGGGTCAAGGTGGTTAGTTCTTCAAAAGTCTGGGGTTGTCAGACTATTTGGGAAGACTAATTTGGCGGGTCATGTGCTTTATAATTCAAGGTACTTTGAATTAGTGGATTAAAGCCTTCTGAATGAAGGGACTGGATGTAGCCAAGTTAGTGGTGAACCAGGATAAATCTATGTGTCCAATTATTTATGCTTTCATTGTTTGTTGCCTTTGAACTTGATTTCTTCTACTCCTAGTAAGTCACCAAAACCGAATCAATAATTTTAATAAATTATCAAAACGTTATCAACTTTGGCAAACAAAATTCAAACCCTTTCTTGTGTTTGCACCTTCAAAGAATGTTCACAAGATATGAGGATGGCAGTTCAAACTCTGCTACCATCTGCCCCCCTTTGCCCGGTGCGACCTCGATGGCGAGTCTCAATCCTGAGGAGTTTGCCGTTCGTCTTGTGTCATGGTTTGTTAAAACTGTTTTTGAAATTTAATCGTGACTTGGTGATCAAAGCAATTTAGACAATAAAAGTAAAGAGAAGAAGAAAAAGAGGAACCATACAAGGATTTTTGTATTGGTTCACCACCAATCTAGATGGCTACGTTAGTACCTTCACTTGAATGATTTCTTCTAGTAACTCAACCTGACTTATAAGAACCACTTAACCTCACCTAATTAAGTATACTCAACCTTTTGCTTGCCCTAGCAACATAAATAATTTTCCCTTTTGGTACCGAAGTTTGGTTGGGTTCTTTAGACTTTAAGGGCTTCCAACTTTTCCATGTTTTCAACATGGGGCAAGCGATTTTGTTATGTCCATTCTTTAGAGAAAACTGTGCAAACAACCTCTGGGGAAATGGTATCCTCTATTGGTTCTACAAAACCAAATTCTCTTTTATTATTCCTACTGACACCATAAATCATTGATGCCATCTTACTTCTGTTAATGCCATTTTTCAAAAAAATTTGAAATGATAATTTATACTTAACCTTTATAGGTTCAAAATTGTTATCCTCTGTAGGTTCAAAATTGTTATTCTTTGTAGGTTTATAATTGTTATAACTTTGAACCGAAATTTTTCTTTTAAGTTCATCAAAGTTTCTCTCAAGAAGATGATGTCTATAAGTTAATTCATTGTTACTCTCTCTTAACAGTTTCAATTTTAAAGACAAGGATTGATTATTATTTAAAAAACCCCTCAAGGCAGTAACAAGATCAATTCGACAAAAATTGGAAAATACCTCAACTTTTTCATCACAATCTGAGTCTGAGTCTGATTGTGTGTTGGCCACCAGTGCCATGTTTCTGTATTCCTCATCATTAGAGTCTTCTTAGTCTTCCCATGTGATGAGACCGTCCTTTTTAAACTTTGTTTCTTTCTTTTGATTTTTACTTTCAATTTTTGGACATTCAGACTTAAAAAGTCATGATTTGTTACATTCGTAGCATATGATTTTCTTTTTATGAATTGCTCTTTCTTTGTTTTGAAATTCCTTGAAGTCCCATCGAGGAAAATATTTCTTTTTATGCCACATATGTTGAATTCTTCTTGTAATGAAAGATAGTTCTTCAGCCTCTATGTCCTCATTTCTAAGAGCAAATGATTTTTGCTTTTTCTTTGGCTCATTATCTGCTATTTATATTTCATGTGATCGAAGTGAACTTATGAGTTCATCCAGAGGCAAATTTTTTAGGTTCTTTACCTCTTGTATAGCTATGATTTTTGGTCTCAATTTACTTGGGAGACTTCTAAGAATTTTCTTTATGTGGTTTATTGTAGTATAGCTTTTCTCCAAAACCTTTAGACATGAAACCAATGTTTGAAATCTTGAAAACATTGTTTCAATTTTTTCCTCTTCTTCCATTTGGAATAATTCATATTTTCTTACAAGAAGATTTGGCTTTGCTTCTTGTACTTGTTTGTTTCCTTCATATGTTAAAACTAGAGCATCAAATATGCTCTTGGTCTTTTCTTTGTTTGTGCATTTGTCAAATTCTTTAAATGTAACTACATTCATCATAAGGGTTCTGGCTTTATGATGCATTTTATGTTGTTTTTCGATTCTGTTTGTTTGTTTGTTGTTTTTTTTTTAATCTTATCTTTTTTTATTCTATTATGCTGAACCAGGGAAGGAACCCTTTTATATTGATCCTCGGTCAAGTGTCTTGTTTCAGTTTGAATTGAAACATTGCCTTGTTTCAGCTTCGTTCAGTTCTGAAATGGTTTGTCTGAACTAGTGCGATATTTCAATTTTTACTTTCGACTGTTACTGCAAATTTCAAATTGTTTATTGCCGATGTCTGTGTTAATTCCCTTGGCAAACTGTTTATGCCAATTAAAAAATACTTAGACAACATTTCCATTCGGTGTAGTTTGGTAGGTTAATGACTGGAACGTTTCTTTGTAACTTTCCAAGTGTTTTTCTAAATTATCACACTTTCCTATAATTCATGATCTGATCTGATCTGGTCTGGAGTCTACTAGATTTTATCAAAATCAAATCTTCCAAGTCTGACACAAATTCAAGAATCATTGACCATCATTAGAGGCATTGACTTTTTCAGAGGCGTTGACTTTTTGTCAATTAAATCTGATGCATTGACTTTTTCACCTGGTTGACTTTTGTTAGGTGTGTTGACTTTTTACAGAATCAGAAGCATGAAAGTCAGAGGAATTGTTGGATCATCAGAGGTAAAGCCAGGAAGCATAAAAGGCAAAATCCTGCTTGTATTGAATAACTTCCAAAAGCAGAGGCAAATATCAGAGGGATGTTGAATTATCAGAGTCAGTGTCATTTTACCAGACTTAGCGCTTCAGAGTTATGTATTAGAATCAGCGCATTAGAGGCAGTGCATTGGAGGGAGCACATTAGAAGCAGGGTGTTAGAGGCACGCTCCCTCTGGTTTTGTTTCCTTCTTCTGGTTAGTTTCTTCCTCAGGTTCTGAATTTTTTTTCTCAGGTCATGTTTCTTCCTTTGGCTTCTTTGTTTTATATGTTTCCTCTGATTGTTCAGTTTTGTGCATTTCCTCTTATCTGTGTGTTTCCTTTGATTATGTTGTATCCTCTGATTCTATTGTATCCTCTAATTTATGTTGTATCCTTTAATTCTTTTGTATCCTCTAATTTTATTGTATCCTCTTATTTGTATTGTATCCTCTAACTCTGTTGTAACCGATGACTCTTTTGTTTCCTCTGATTTAACCCGTTTCCTATGATTTTACTCGTTTCCTCTGATTTTACTTGTTTCCTCTTCTTTGTTCATGGGTCTGGAATTTACCTATATGTTCTATTTTTCTGCAGTCTTGATTTAGAAGATTAGTATATTAAATTGTTCTCACAAACTTCTTTTTGTTATCCACAAAACTAGAAATGAATTGTTCTCCAGAACCATCTTGGTTCTAACAATCTCCCTTTTTTTTTTATGACAAAACTTCATTTTTGTGAACAATTTAATAATAAAAAATAAAACATAAAATAAACAAATTATACTTTATAAATATAACCTTCCTTTATTTTTGGTAACAATTTCATCATTGCATCCCTTATAAATACCTTGTCCATCTTCCATCATTGCATCCCTTAAAATTTCATTCCCTCTCATTACTCTGTAATCTTTACTTTGCATTTGTCTCCTCTTTTATTTATTTATTTTGTTGTTGCGCTTTTTCATCGCACCTGACCGCATGACCATTTTACATCGGAACACCCTTGTATAGGAGGCCGCATAGCTCCCCTCATTTCCATTTAAAACCATTTTAGCAATATTAAAACTAATTGATTAAAATAATGCAGATAAAACATAAATATGTAACAACACAACCAATTTATCCTAATTCACCACCAACATGATAGCTACGTCTAGTCCCTTCAAACTGAAGGATTTAATTCACTAATTCATCAACTGAATCACACTTCCACTAAGCACCTTCTAGTCTAACTGACTGTGTTCAAGTCTTGTCAACCTTCTAGCTTAGTACAATCAAGCTCTTGAGGAATGAAACAACTACTGGGATAGGTTACAAAAAGAATAGGTTAAAGAGTTTTCTAAATACTCTCAAAAGACGGTGTTTGCAATGTTGTATTCTCATAAACCTGTTATTTTTGACATTTAGACAAAACAAAGGATAAAGAGAAAGAGTGCAGAGACAGCAATATTGTGCTTATTAGATTGTGTTGTTCTTGTTGTTCAATGAGGGTTGCACGTACATTTATAGAGAACCTTAGGGTTTCTGGCCGTTGTTCTGATTGCAAGAAATAAACATGTATTATGAAGTTTTGTATCAAATCTTCAGAGATTGATTCACCATTAAATCTTGAATAGAAATAGTTCTTGTAACTGATTCTGCCTATTTGGATATGGAAATAGAGGGAGTAGAGGATACCATGATCGGAGTATGTCCCATAGTCATTCAGATTAATAATTGATTCAGGGTGTTTAGCAGGTGTTACACAAATTTGTCTTATTCAGAGCGTTGACTATTTAGAGCGTTGACTATTTTAAGTGTTGATTTTTTAACAGAACGTTGACTTTTAAATAGAGACAGACGATCAAATTCTTGATGTGATTATCAAAGCCAGATAATCACTTGCTTATTTAGAGGCATATAAATCATATGCTTTTTGTAGTCATTAGAGACAGACTAATCAAAGCATTGCTTGTATTACCAGAATCGGAGCTTGTTCACCAAACTTAAAATACGAAAATCAAAATGAAGTCTTGGTGTTCCTTTTAATTTGTCATATCATCAGAGGATGCATCATAAAGTCATTGAAAATAAGCTTAATTTGGGAACTTCATAGTTAATCAGAACGTTCGTGCTTTAAATTGTTCCCACAAAATAATTTTGTTAACATCAAAGCACGTAAGGGCTGAAGGTGCAAACACGAGAAGGGGGTTGAATTATGTCTGTCTAATTTGCATTCCTTTTAATTATTTATTCAAGAACTAGTTTGGGTTTGGTGATTTTAATTAAAATAGAGGTAGTAGTAAACTAAAGAGAGCAAAAGTAAAGTGAAACACGTAGATTTATCGTGGTTCACCACCAACTTGGTAGCGACATCCAGTCCTTTTACTAAGAAGGATTTAACCACTAATTCAAATCCTTAAATTACACAACACCTGACCCTACAAGTCAGTCTTCTAAAAACAACCTCCCACCTACAGACTTTTTGAGGCAAACAAACACCTTAACCCTACAAGTGAAGCCTTCTCCACATAACCTGAAAACCACAGATTGTTGAAGGCAACTACACCTTGACCTTACAAGTCAAGTCTTCTCAGCACAACTTGAAAACCACAAAATTCTTAAGGAACACTAAAGCCCCTATCGGGCTGGTTTACACAATTTTGGAAAGAATTGTGTTTTTCTTCTACTAACCAAATTGTTACACTTAGAAAATATTTCTTGGAGCAAGTGCTTCTCTATAACTTAAACATTTGAACTTTGAATACTTAGGAAATTTGAGCTCTCAAAAGTTTTTCTAAATTGTATGGATTTATGTGTTTATGAGTTCGTGTTTTCTTCTTCAGCCTTGAGTATCTATTTATAGAATAGATTAGAGTTTCACTTTTGTCCTTCTAAAATATGGATCATATCTTTCTTGTGAACACATTTTAAGTGTATCTTCTTGTAAACAAATTATGAATGTTTCTTCTTGTAAATAAATAATGAGTGTATCTTCTTGTGAACAATATTTTGGCCATATCTACTTGTGAACAATATTTTGGCCATATCTTTTTGTGAACAATATTTTGGCCATATCTTCTTGTGAATAATATTTTGATCATATCTTTTTGTGAACAATATTTTGACCAATATTCTGAGTTTATGAGTGTTGGAACCAAGTTGGTTTTCCACTTATAGTTTTGATGTTAACAAAAGTATTTTATGAGAACAACAAATTTGGATTAATGGATTCATTAAGTATACAAAAATTGGAAGAAGAAAATCTGAGGAAGATACCAAAGGAAGTGACCAGACGAAAGTCACCAGAGGAACACAAAGTATTCACGTCTGCCTCTAAACATATGCCTTTGAAAGTAACGTGCCTCTAAAGGTTACGAAGATTCCCTTTGATGTCTGGATCTGAAGTTTGGGTCTGAAGACTAGGTCTGATAACAGGGTCTGAAGATTGCCTCTAAAGACTAGGTCTGATAACAGGGTCTGAAGATTGCCTCTGAATACTGAATTTGAAGCATGCCTCTTAAGCCCTTGGATGTCTCTGATGTGCACAAATCAACATGCCTCTAAAGAGTTCATATCAAGGTATAATAAACTCTAAAGAGATTGTTCAAATCATAGATTGAAAGCTCATAATTCGCTGATCGAAATGGTGCAACACACTCCAAATGTTGCCTCTAATGTTGCACTAACTTTGAAGTTTCAACTAGGTGATTTGCCCAATGCCACTTATTCTAAGTCAAGAAATTTTGCCTCTGAATATCAAGTTTTGAATTAGTGGATTAAATCCTTCAGAGTAAGGGGATTGGACGAAGCTACCAAGTTGGTGATGAACCAGGATAAATTCTTGTGTCACATTAATTATGCAATTTTTGTTTTATTTTTTCCTCTTATCACTTAACCCGATTGCTACTACTTTTATTCAAAGTAAGTCACCAAAACCAAAAAAGTTTTAAATAAATTAGCAAAAATAATATAACTTAGTCAAACACAATTCAACCTCCATTCTCGTGTTTGCACCTAAAATGAGTTCGTGCTTTTTCTTCAGTCTTGAGTATCTATCTATAGAATAGATTAGAGTTTCACTTTTGTCCTTGTAAAATCTGGAGCATATCTTTCTTGTGAAGCAAATTTGAATGTATCTTCTTGTGAACAAATTATGAGTGTATCTTCTTGTTAATAATTATGAATGTTTCTTCTTGTGAATAATTATGAGTATATCTTCTTGTGAATAATTCTGAGTGTATCTTCTTGTGAACCAATTCCGAGTATATCTTCTTGTGAAGAACTTTTGAGCATATCTTCTTGTAAATAATATTCTGACCATATCTTCTTCCGAACAATATTTTGACCATATCCTTTTGTGAACAATATTTTGAACATATCTTCTTGTGAAAAATATTTTGGCCATGTCTTCTTTTGAACAATATTTTGACCATAACTTCTTGTGAATACTATTTTGACCATATCTTCTTTTGAACAATATTTTGACCATATCTTCTTGTGAACAATATTTTGACCATATCTTCTCGTGAACAATATTTTGGCCATATCTTCTTGTGAACAATATTTTGACCTTATCTTTTTGTGAACAATATTTTGACCATATCTTCTTGTATTAGTCAAAGATTTCCTTCAATTATAATTTTGAATCATATCTAATTTCAATTTGTGTTCAAAAACTTATTCACACGATTCGTCCTCCATACTCTTGATTGATTGGAGCAGGAATGAATTCGGGCTTGTTCTTGAATATTCAGAAATTATGCTTCGGCTAAGTATTTTCTTGAGAATGTATTCTTTCAATCAGACACGTTGACTTTCTCATTGGAGTGAGATGTTGTGTTTCTAGGATAATAAAAGTAAGAAACAAAATTGCATGACTTAGAATTAGTGGCTTTGGGCAAATCACAATGTTCAATCATCAAAGTTAGTGCAACATTAGAGACTGCATATCAGAGACATCATTTTGAGTGTGTTGCAACTTTTGATTAGCAAAATATGAACTTTGAAAGCATTGTGTTGAATAATATCTTCAGAGTTAATGATAGCTTGATATAAACTCTTTAGAGGCATGCTGAGTTTGTGCACTTCATAGGCACGCAAGGGCTTTAGAGGCATGCTTCAAATTTAGTCTTCGACCCAGTTTCAAAGTCAGTTATTAAAAGTAGTCTTCATAACTTCAGAGGCATGTTGCTTTAAGCGACATATGTTCAAAGGCAGAAGACGCGTATGCTTTTGTTTTCCTTAAAGCTCATCCTTCTGCGACTTCCTATGGCCACTTTCTCTAATGGCTTCTTTGATTTTCCTATTCTAATTGATGCACACTTAATGAAGCCATTAGTTCAACCAAATTGTTCTCATAAAATATATTTGTTAACATCAAAATCACAAGAGTAAAACCAACTTGTTTCCAATAATCTCCCTTTTTTTATTGATGACAAAACTGTAAATTTTTATAACAATTTATTGGCTTTTAATACTAGACTCCCCCCAACTTAAGGCTCTCCCTAAGTCTAAGTAGTTTTATTGTTCTTTTTCTCCACATGCATACACTTTCTCTCCCCACATAAACAAATTAAACAAGAAATTATTCTGAAATTAAACATGAAGTTATTCTGAAACTATTCCCTTTCGTTTTTTTTTCATGCTCTTTTTTATTTTTTAAGAGAATAGACAATACATAAAATATATGCTAATATGAAACTAAACTAATCTAGAGATAGCATAACATTAATCAGATATAAAGGTAAGATTCAGATTTGTCTTAATGAATTCATATATGTCTTCAACTAGTTGTTGGTGAATATGTAAGTCCATTGGTGTTTAGTGTCTATAAATTGGATATTTAGTACTCCTTTTTGAATAAAGTCCCTAATAAGGTGGTGATTAATTTCTATTTGTTTGGCTCTAGAATTCTAGATTGAGTTATTTTTTAGGTAAATAGCAGAAGTATTATCACAGAATATGAGAATGTTACTCTCAAGGATTTGTAATCTTCTAGTTGGTGTTTCATCTATAGCAGTTGCAGGTTGCACTCAGCTGCTGAAATTTACTCAACCTCTGCTATTGACATTGCAATTGTTCTTTGTCTCTTACTTGACCAGGAGATTAAAATTTTACCAATAAATGTGCAATTTCTACTGATGCTTTTTCTTTCAAGTTTGTGTTCAACATAGTCAGCATCACAATAGCCACTTAATTTGTACTTAGTAGACTTCTTATAAAACAAGCCAATGTTGGAAGTACCTTTCAGGTATCTAAGGATCCTCTTAACAGCAATTAAGTGAGTTTCCCTTGGATCAACCTGAAATCTTGCACACACACCCACTAAATAAAAGATTAGATCTGGAAGCAGTAAGGTACAGAAGTGATCCAATCATTCCTCTGTATATTTCCGATAAACCTTCTAGCCTAATTCATCTTTTTCCAGTGAGTAAGTAGGGTGCATTGGTGTAGCCATAGGTTTGCAGTCATTCATCTTAAAATTCTTGAGAAGCTTTTTTGTATACTTGGTTTGACAAATGTATATGCCCTTCTAACTTTGTTGAATTTGTATCCGTAAGAAGAACATCAGTTCTCCCATCATGGTCATTTGAAATTCAAACTGCATCGACTTAGCAAATTCTTGACATAGAGTGCCATTAGTAGATCCAAAAATAATTTCATCAACATAAATTTGAATAATAAGAATGTCATCTACTATTGATTTTCTAAACAGGATGATGTCTACTTGTCCTCTTTCGAAACTGTTTTTAAGAAGGAAATTAGTTAATCTATCATACCATGTCCTAGGTGCTTGTTTTAGACCATACAGTGATTTCCTAAGTTTAAACACATAGTCTGGAAATTCAGAGCTTTCAAAACTTGAGGGTTGCTTAACATAGACTTTTTCGTATATACCCATTTAGGAAAACACTTTTAATATCCATTTGAAATAATGTAATGCTATTATAAGCAGCTAAAGAGAGTATGATACAAATTGCTTTTAACCTGGCCATAGGAGAAAATGTCTCAGTGTAATCAATATCTTCTTGTTGATTGTGACCTTGTGCAACCAGTTTGGCCTTGTTTTTGACAACTTCTCCCTTTTCATTTAACTTCTTTCTGAAAAACCACTTGTTTCCAATAGTATTTTTCTTTAGTTTGGGTACTAGATCCTAAACATCATTCCTTTTAAATTCATTCAACTCTTCTTGCATTTCAAGGATCCATCCATCATCTACCAGTGCTTCACCAACAGAGGTAGGTTCAATTGATGATAGTAGACCAAACAACGATGTGTCCTTCAGTGAGAATCTAGTCTTCAAAAGATCATTGTAATTTCCAATAATCAGAGTTTCATGATGGGATGACATGTACTTCCATCCAGTTTTGACTTCTAAGTTATTTTGACTGCTTCTGACTTGGTCAGATTCATCTTCTTATGTTTTGTCATCTTCCTCTGATTTACTTGCATCCTTTGATTATTTGGGTTCTTCTAGTTTGTTTGCATTTGCTTCCTCTGGTTCCAATAAACCTGTAGTATCCTCAACTTTCTTTGACTTTTTAAGGTCAAACTGTTTGTCATCAAATTTAATATGTATTGACTCCTCCAGAATTTGAGTTTCCCTATTGAACACTCTATACGCTTTGGATCTTTCAAAGTATCTAAGGAAGGTACACTTTTGTGAGCGGGGATCAAACTTGACAAGGTTGTCTTTAGTGTTTAACATATAAAATATACAACCAAATTGCTTAAGGTAAGAGATATTAGGCTTTTTAGCTATCCATATTTCATTTGGTGTTTTATTCAATAATGGATTAATTAAAATTCTATTATGAATATAGCATACAGTGTCAATTGTCTCTGCCCAGAAATGTTTTGAAGGGATCTATTCTTTCTTTCTAAAACTCCATTTTTTGTGGTGTTCTAGGAGATGAGAAGTTGTGTGAGATTCCACTCTCATCACAAAAACTTTAAAAGAACTTGTTTCAAAATTCTCCTCTATGATCATTTCTAATTGTTATAATCCAAAGACATTTTTCATTCATTACTTGTTTGCAAAATGCAATAAACATTTTGTGGCAGTTATCTTTATTTCTTAAAAATTTTACCAAAGTTCATCTAGTGTAATCATCTACTATTACAAACACATATTTTCTGAAGGTGCGCAAACACGAGACGAGGGAGGGGGAATTGTGTTTCTCTAATTTTGAAACTCTTTTCTTAATTGTAATTCTGGTTTGGTGACTTAAATGTATGGACTAATCAGAGGCAACAATAAACAAATAGAGCGAAGGTAAAAATAACACACTAGATTATATCCTCGTTCACTACCAACTTGGTAGCTACATCCAGTCCCCTCACACAAAAGGAATTATCCACTAGTTTAAAACTTGAATTACAACAACATCTGACCCTACAAGTCAATCTTCTTAAAACAATATTCTTTAAATAGTGTATAAGTAAAGTGACACAAGCAAATTTATCTTTGTTAACCATCTACTTGGTAGCTACATCAAGTCCCTTCACTTAGAAGGATTTAACCATTAATTCAAATCCTTGAGTTACATAGCATCTGGCCCTACAAGTCAGTCTTCTCAAAACAACCAGACACCTACAGACTTTTTGAGGCAAACAAAAACCTTGACCTTACAAGTCAAGTCTTCTCTACCCACCCTGAGATCCAAAGATTGTTAGACGCAAACTACCCACTTGACCTTACAAGTCAAGTCTTCTCAACACAACTTAAGATCCACATATTGCTTGAGACACACTAAAGCCACTATCAAGTTGGGTTACAATGAGTTGGAAACTATTTTGGTTTTTGATACAATGATTTTCCCACGCTACAACACTTAGAATATTTTACTTTGAACGAGTGATTTGCTAGAACTTAAAACCTTAAACTTTGAATACTTAGAAAAGTTGAGCTCTTAAGGTTTTTCTGAATAATTTTGGTTTTTATAATTTTTGAGTTTGTTGTTCGTTGTGTGCATGCTTTTCTTCAGCCTTGTTCCACTATTTATAGATGAAATGAGGGGTCGTGAATTTATTGCTGATATTCTGAGTAGTATCTCAAATTCATCTTGGTCAACAGAGGATTTTTTCCAAATATAATTTTGATTGATACAATCTGGATAATTTTACCGTTAGGCAATCTTTATTTCCCAATCTTGTTTAGATTACGTTTGCAAATTGGTTCACTTGAGTCTTACTCCATATGCTTGATTGGATTTGGGCAGGGACAAATCTGGGCTTGTTTTTGGACCTTCAAAAGTAAGGATACTGCTAAGTTGAATTTATTTTTCTCAATCTATCAGAGTCTTTGACCTTCCATCAGAGTTGCTGATTTTTCTCCATCAGAATCATTGACTTGATTGTTGGAGTCAAATGTTGTGTTGCTTAAGTAATGATAGTCACATGCAGATGCAAAGCTGCGTGACTTAAAATTAGTGGCATGGGTAACTTCATATTTGTTGCATTATCAGAGTCAGTTCAACTTCACAATGTGTTGTGTATTAGAGGAAGCACTCTTGGAATGAGTTGCAGTCTTCAGAGTTAGCGGAATATATGCTTTAAATGCAAAGTTGTACAGCTGCTTCAGACTTCTGAGGTATGCTAAAAAAACTGTGTTCAGAAGAGGCATGCTAAAGTTATTTTTCATTAGAGGCATGTTAAATTTATTGTTCCGCAAAGGCATAGTGAAGTTACTGTTCATCAGAGGCATGCTACAGTTACTGTTCATAAGAGGCATGTTGAAGTTACTGTTCATCAGAGGCATGCTGAAGTTACTTTCCATCAGAGGCCAAAAAAAATCCATAGGTATGTTGAATCTTTAGAGGCACAAAATTCTTAAGAGGCACAATAAATCTTCAAAGGTAGACGCGCAAACTCATCGGAGGCGTGCTAACCAGAAGCACGCTTCAGTCTTTAGAGGCAAACATTGAGAGATATTGAGCTACCAGAAGCACGCTATTAGAGGCAGATGCATGAACTTTTTCCGTGTGTGGATTTGATTGATTTGATTTAGTTTCCTCTGACCAATTTACTTCCTCTGGTGACTTCCTCTAGTGGTATCTTTTGGTGGTATGCTCTGATCGTATCTTCTAGTCGTATCCTCTGGTGGTATCTTTTGGTGGTTTTCTCTGGTTGTATCCTCTTGAGGTTTCCTATGATTTTTATGCTCTAATTTATGCACACTTAATGAAGCCATTAGTGCAAATTTACTGTTCTCATAAAATACTTTTGTTAACATCAAAACTATAAGTGGAAAACAAACTTGGTTCGAACAATTTCTTTTCCATTTACTGAGGTTGTTTTCACTGGCCAAAGAGATCTATATGTAAGAACTCAAGGGGTTTGGAGGTAGAGAATAAGTTCTTAGGGGTAAAATAGTTATCGGTTTGTTTTCCCTTATGACAAGCTTCACACATAATTTCAGTTTTGCAGCTAAGCTTAGGTAGACCTCAAACAAGTTGGAGTTTATTCCATTTTGAGATAAATCTAAGGTTTGCATGACCTAATCTTTTGTTCCAAATTAATTTTCTACATTTACTAACATGAGACACCTAACATCTTGTTTCTATATGCTAAACATATTTTTCTTATATAGGTTATTTTGCTTTTGACCTGTAAAGAGTACAAATCCATCTTTTTGACTAATTGCTTTGCATGATTTTTGATTAAATATAATATCATAGTTATTATCACTTAATTGACTAATGCTTGATAAATTATGTTTAAGACCTTTAACGAACAAAACATTTTTAATGGAAGGAGAAGTGTCATTACCAACTGTGTTGTGTCCAATGATCTGGCATTTATGCTTTCCTCCAAAATTTATTGTGCCTCATTTGATCAAAGTTAGGCCTTGGAACGTAAAATTTTCCCTCGTCATATGTCGCGATCCAGGTACCGTGACTAGTGTTTCAACTTGGCTGCTGAGAACATCTGCAACATAGATAGTTTTGTTCTTAGGTACCCAAATTTTGTTTGGTCCTGGTTTGTTAGTTTTGAAAGGTTTCTTGTCTTTCCTTGTGTTTAACATGGGACAATATATTTTGGAGTGACCTTTCTTGGAGCAAACAATACATAAAACATCATGTTTGATAAGTTCAAACTTAGTTATTATTTCTTGTTATCCTAGACCTCTTTTACCATTTCTACGAACTCCAAAAATCATAGAAGCATATTTGCTTCTTTCAATACTATTAGCTAGAAAGTCTTGGACTGCTACTTCATATTATCAGTATTACATATGACCTTTTCTGAAGGTTTTGAGACATGATTATATTTCAGAGTTGTATTTTCTATTTTAAGCTCAACACTTTCATTTCTTAAAACATTAATTTCTTTAGTCAGGTGTGCATTTAATTTCCTAAGTGTTTTCAGTTTTAGAGACAAATTGTGGTTTTTATTTAAAAAAATCATTTATGACTTTAATTAATTAAGATCGAGTTCAGTCAAAAAGAACCTCAATTTCTTCATCTGTTGATTCACTTTTAGAGTCATAATTATAATCAATGTTGGATTCAAATTCAGAGTTAGTATTAGCCATCAAAGTCAAATTTGTTTGCTCTTAATCATCAGAGGATTCATCATAATCATCCTATGTAGCCATCAGAACCTTCTTCCTAGGTCTGGAGTCTTTTCCCTAATGTTTCCGTTTTTCCAGATTTGGATATTCAAACTTGACATGCCCAGGTTCATCGTATCCATAGTAGATGATGTTTTTCTTGTAAGACTTGTCATCCTTTCCTTTGCTAGATATCATGAAATTTCTTTTAGGGAATGGCTTCTTTCTGTTGTGCCACACCCTCTGAATTTTTCTAAATATGAAAGCCAGCTCCTCATCCTTTGAATCCACATTCTGGTAATTTGAATCATTATCCTCTAATTTTGATGTCACCTTTAGAGCCTTCTTCTGCTTGGATTTCAAAGCCAAAGTCTTCTTCTTCTTCTTCTGCTTGGGCTCATCCCCTTCAAGCTCAATTTCATGTGATCTCAAGGAGGTAATTAGTTCTTCCAATTTAAGAGTATTCACATCCTTGGCTTCTTGAATGGATGTAATCTTAGGTCTCCATTTTCTTGGCAAACCCCTAATAATTTTCTTCACATGATCAACAATAGTATACCTCTTTTCAAGAACCTTTAATCTGAATACTAGAGTCTGGAATCTAGAAAACATTGTTTCAATAATGTCATCTTCTTCCATCAAAAATACTTCTTATTTTCTTACCAGATTATCATAGATGTTTTTTTTTTTTTTCTGATTCTTTGTTAGTGCATGTCAAACTTCTTAAAGGTGATTTCATTTATCATGAAGGTTCTAGACTTTTGATGCATATTGTATATCTTTTTCTGTTCAGCATCCATATATTTCCTTGGAATTTTAAGGCCATCAGTAACTGTTGGAGCAATATAGCTATCTTCCACTAAGTGTCAAAGTTAAAGATCTTGTGAGATAAAAAAGCTTATGAGTCTATCCTTCCAATAATCAAATACTTCTCCGTCAAATAGAAGTGGTTTGTTGATGTTTCCACCATAGGCTTCTTCATCGAATCCAAATATGTTGAATCATTTGATCTTTCCTCAAACATTGTAAAGTGCACAGCCTTGAGTCTGAGCTCTTGATGCCAATTGAAGGTGCAAACACGAGAAAATGGGGTTGAATTGTGTTTTTCTAAGTTTGATTATTTTTAATTATTTATTCAAGAACTTTTTCGGGTTTGGTGATTTTAACTAAAACAGAGGCAGTAACAATAAGGCTAAAGTAATCAGAGGCAGCAATAAAGTAAAGAGTGCAAAAGTAAAGTGACACAAGCAGATTTATCCTGGTTGACCACCAACTTGGTAGCTACATCTAGTCCCTTCACTTAGAAGGATTTAGCCACTAACTCAAATCCTTGAATTACATAGCACCTAACCCTACAAGCTAGTCTTCTCAAAACAACTTGGCACCTACAAACTTTTTTGAGGCAAACAAACACATTGACACTACTAGTCAAGTCTTCTCCACACAACCTGAAAACCATAGATTTTTCTGAATTATCTAAATTTTTGAGTTTATGAGTTTATACTTTCTTCTTCAGTCATGTGTATCTATTTATAAAATAGATTAGGGTTTCACTTTTGTCCTTGTAAAATCTTGATCATATATTTCTTGTGAACAAATTCGAAATGTATCCTCTTGTGAACAAATTATGAGTGTATCTTCTTGTGAATAATTTTGAGTATTTCTTCTTATGAATAACTTTTAGTGTATCTTCTTGTGAATCATTCTGAGTGTATCTTCTTGTGAACAATTCATGAGCATATTTTCTTGTGAGCAAATTCCGAGCATATCTTCTTGTGAAAAAATTATGAGCATATCTTCTTGTGAAAAATATTTTAACCAAATCTTATTGTGAACAGTATTTTGACCTTATCTTTTTGTGAACAATATTTTGATCATATCTTCTTGGCAACAAAATTTTGACTAAATCTTCTTATGAACAATATTTTAACCATATCTTCTTATGAACAATATTTTTACCATATTTTCTCTTGAACAATATTTTGACTATATCTTCTTGTAAACAATATGTTGACCATATCTTCTTGTGAACAATATTTTGGCCATATCTTCTTGTGAAAAATATTTTGACCATATCTGCTTGTGAAAAATATTTTGACCATATCTTCTTGTGAACCTTGGTCAAAGATTTCCTTGAATTATAATTTTGAATCGTATCTAATTTCATATTGTGTTTAAAAACTTATTCACGTGAATCTTCCTTCATACTCTTGATTGGATTGGAGCGGGAATTGATTCGGGCTTGTTCTTGAATATTCAGAAATTCTAATTCGGCTAAGTCTTTTCTTCATAATGAATTCTTTCAACAAGTGTCGTTGACTTTCTTGTTGGAGTGAGATGTTGTGTTTCTTGGATATTAAAAGTCAAAGGCAGAATTTCATGACTTAAAATTAGTGGCTTTGGGCAAATCACATTGTTGAATCATCAGAGTTAGTGCAACATTAGAGGCTGCATTTAAGAGACAATATTTTGAGTGTGTTGCAACTTTTGATTAATATAATATGAGTTTTGAAAGCATGGCTTGAACAATCTCTTCAGAGTTAATGATAGCTTGATATAAACTCTTCAAAGGCATGTTTGGTTTGTGCACATTAGAAGCACATAAGGGCTTCAGAGGCATGCTTCAAATTCAGTCTTCAGAGGCAGGTTGCTTTCAGAGGCATATGTTCAAAGGCAGACGCTTATGCTTTTGTGTTCCTTAGATCTCATTCTTTAGTGACTTCCTCTGGTAACTTAATTTGGTCGCTTCCTCTGGTACCTTCCTCTAATTTTGTTGTTCTTATTGCTACACACTTAATGAAGCCATTAGTCCAAACAAATTGTTCTCATAAAATACATTTGTTAAAATCAAAATCGCAAGAGTAAAAAACCAACTTGGTTCCAACAATCTCCCCCTTTTTGATGATGACAAAACTGTAATTTTTTATAATAATTTATTGGCTCTTGTTACTTGACTCCCCATGACTTAAGGCCCCCCCTAAATCTAAGTAGTTTTACAGTTCTTTTCTCCCCACATGCATACGTTTTCTCTCCCCATATAAACTGATCAATAAAGAAATTGTTCTCAAATACATTTATCCCATTTTGTCATCAGACAAAAACACTTGAATGTTTTTGTTTTTTATTCCCTTTCTTTTTTTTCATGCCTTTTTTTAGTATTTTTTTTAAAAGAATAGACAAAACATAAAATACATACTAATATGAATCTAAACTAATCTAGGCATAACACAACATTAATCAAATATGAAGGTAAGGTTCAAATTTGTCTTGATGAATTCAAATATGTCTTCAACTAGTGGTTTGATGGATATGTCAGCCTATTGGTGTTCATTGTCTATAACCTAGATATTTAGTACTCCTTTTTGAACAAAGTTCCTAATAAAGTGATGTTTAATTTCTATATGTTTAGCCCTTAGAATGCAGGATTGGGTTCTTTGTTTGGCAAATAGCAGAAGTATTATCACATAATATGGGAATGTTACTCTCAAGGATTTTGTAATCTTCTAGTTGGTGTTTCATCCATGGCAGTTGAGAGCAGCAGCCAGCTGCTGAAATGTACTCAACCTTTGCAGTTGACATTGCAATTGTACTTTGTCTCTTAGTTCTTCAATTTGGTTCCAACAAGGGTCATATTTTTTCAAACCAATATGCATAGAAGGTCGTGCGACCCCTCCCTTCACTAATAATAAAAACCGTGTGGAGCTCCCCTTGCACAAGAGGCTGCGCGACCCCTCCTTGACTAACATTAAAAACTACATGGACCTCTTACCCTTTGCATAGGAGTTCGTGCGATCCTTTCTTGATGTTCCAATGCAATCTTCTTCACCCTCTTAATGTGGCCCCCTCACAGTTCCATCCTAACATGTGAGCCTTTAAGAAATCATTTGAAATCTTTTGCAAAGGTTTGGGTGTACGACCTTGTGTTTGCAAATTTCTTCACTTCTTCCAGGTCAAAAAGAGTAATCATATGACTTGATTCTCGATGAGTTATTTCCCCGACCATCATCTTATTGGAACATGGGTTCGATCTTGGAAACATTTCAAAAGTGACTTTTGTCGTGTCTATTCATCCTCTGCTTATTCGTATATCTTCTACGATGCTGACAGATGAGAGATTTTCCCTCTCTCTTTGACTAAAGACTTGATTTCTATAATAGGTATCTCTCAGTTATCCCTCACAGAAGATGACTTGGCCAACATCGCCATTTTGAGCACTATGATCCATGTTAGTGCAACTGATTTATTGAATGTAGGGCACAAGGAGGATGAACTAGCTTCCCTTCTTCGTATGTTCATCTCACTTATTATATTAACATTCCCTCTTGGCTCTCCTCCCAACTTTGAAATTATTTTCGATTTTCATCTCAGTAACCATTTGTTTTTCTTTTGTTGTGCAGAATCTTGTAGGATGTCTCTTCTGACTACTATTGAGTGTGGTATTATCAAAGAACAAAAGATTGCTAAATATGGAGGCAGAAAGGCATGTTTTGTAGGAAAATGAGTCCTTGCATCTACCTTAACTCCTTTAGTTACCTTTCGCGAAAAGCGCTCCTGTTCAGAAACTCGTTCTACAACTACGCCTCCTTGCTCTTCCCCCGTCCACCTCTACCACCCTTAGCTTCCCAGGATATCTGCAACGCCCTTGAGGAGCCTCCCCCATGGTGCTCTATTATGGCCCTTGCGAAGGAAAAATGAAGCAATCTCCATTCTGCATGGGATGAGAGATTCATTTTTTGTGAAATAGTTGGTCAAATTCCTCGCATAACTGGTGTGGAAAAAGTGCATAGTTTGGGTTGTTACCAATCTCTTGAAGTTGTGGAGGCGTATAGGTTGTTGTTTGCTAGCCTTGCCCATGAAACCAATAAAATTTTGAAACATAATGAAGAAAAGAATATTGATTGGGAGGATGCAGTGAAGGTTTTGAACACAAAGTTGGTCACTTGTGAGACCAACTACAAGATGGTTGAAGCTTCCTTGAAGGACTCCTTTACTAGGAGATCCAATGCGGAGACCGCTAAACAAATCATCTTCTCTACTTATGAACATTTGAGTTTGAAAAGCTGAAACTTGACTATAAGGGTCTCCTGTCATGTCATAGGAGTCAAGGATCGGCTCCTTGAAGTTTCATGGAACAGCCACAATTTGTATTCCCTTTGAGAAGGGTTGGAAAACCCTTGGTGTCATTCCGGTAGTCTCGATCCCTATTATGTTGTTGCACAATAGCTCTAATTGTTGGCAGAGCTCCCTTTCTTGAGCTTCCATCTGCTCCCTTATCTCACGCTCTACTGTTTCAGGTTGTTTCCTGAGTTCGACTTCCCGAGCGGTTGCCTTTTGGCATTGTTGAAGTTGCTCCTCATTATGGTGTTGTTGTTTAGTATTTCGTTCTTGCAGCTCTCTCACAGTGTTCATGAGTTGCGAGAGGAGGAGAATACGCTTTTCATTCACATTTTATTGGTCGGAATCATTTCTAGATGTGAATATTGCCATAGTATTGAAGCAGTGTTCATGCATTGATGAAGCTAGGTTGAAGGGAAGTTTTACCGTAGCCCCACGGTGGACACCAATATTCACATGTGTAAACAAGAAATACAATGGTACCAAACCCTAGGAGAGCATAATACATTGTTCAAGAATATGCTAAAGATCCTTAACCCTAGTTGTATTCTCTTCTTTTATAGTTGAATATTCCATGGGAAATGGGTCTCCCCGATCTAGGCCCATTTACTCCATTGCAAGTCCTTGTGGTTCCATAGTCGTTTTTAGGGCTGACTAGGTGCACTGACGTGCCTCCTGTCCCCTATATGGGTGCACCGTTAATCCACTATGTCTTAGGGATAACTAGGTGCACGGACGTACCACGTGGTCTGGGTGACGGGATGCATAGACGCCACTTTGTCACCCGTAAAGAGATGAGGTATCAAAGCTGAGTGTCACGTCATTTTATGTGTTGGGTTGCGTCCTCCTAGAGTCCAGTGAGTCCAGTTCGAACATTCTCATTTTGGGCCAATGTTTATGCTCTCTATCTTGGATACTTCATCCAGTCCAGTTACCATTGTAGTTATGGACCGATAATTTAAAAGGTAAGACCTAAATTGTGGTTGAAAAATTGTGGACCTACCTAAAAAAAGAAGAATCGTGGATCTAAAACTTTGAAAAACGAACTTAAAATTTACCAATTTAAAATACACTAGAACTAGAATGAAAAAATAAAATAAATAACAAACGGGAATATAGAATTAAGAACCATCCATTATGCTCACCATTCATAATATTTTTTCCACATCAATGTGTATGGTAAATATCCATAATGCCTAATTCATTCTCTAGCTATAAACTCATACTAAAATTTAAAAGGGACATTTCATCAGTCTCAGCCCCAAACATGGACTACATCACCAAGTCACCAACTATAAAGATGAACATAATACATAATTATATTATAAATACTAATGATTTCTTTATCCAAAAATCAGATCAACAATTATGTCAATTCCTATTCTCATTATTAATTCCTTGCACTGTCTTCTTCTCCATCTCTCTTTTCCAACAATTTCCCAGCCTCAAAATCATCTTCATGTAATTGAACCCTATTATGTGCCTCAGAAGCCTTAAGAGCCGTCAACTTAGAATGATTATAATAAGCAACCCCCAAAAAAGCAAGACCATAACCAATCAAATTAAGAGGTGTAACAGTATCCTTAATCACAGACCAAGAAAAAGCAATAAGCAACCAATCCTTCACAACACCAGCAACATTCATAGTCAAAGCTGAAGTCTTCCCAACAAGCAAAAACACAGCAAGATTCAAAGCAAAAGCACACAAAGAATTACTCCCAAAAACCCAAAAATCAAATACCAAATTTGATTTAGCCCTCAACAAAGGGTACTCCATAACAAACCAAGGAAGTGACAAAAAAACCAAACAACAAGGAGCAATGTAGTAAAGAGAAGTAATAGGATTCAAAGAAATCCCTTTCGAGTTCAAAAGAATTTGAAATAAAACCAAGCGTGTGGCTTCAAAAGCTACAGCCATCAGCTGCAGCGTTACACCGAAAACATCGAACTTGGCTTCGCCATAGGCAGCTACGGCGACACCAAGTGAAATGGAAGCCATATTGATCATGGTTTCTCTTTTGAAAGATTCTTTGTTAAACGAAACGCCGATGGAGTAAACGGCGACGGGCATAAGAGCTTTGAGCATTTGAATGAATGAAACAGAGAGGTAAATGTAAGCAGAGTTTGAGAACCAAAGGGAGAGAGAGTAAAGTGCACCAATTGGGACAACTGATTTGAGGTATGTGTCTAAGGACATTGAAATTGGGTCAACAACTTTAAAGATGCGTACGAGGATGTATGCAAGGGAGGAACAAAAAGCCATGTGGATCATTGTTAGAGAAATAGGGAATGGCCAATTGTACATTTTTTGGTCTAAAATGTATTTGTTGTAGATAATCACTGTGAAGCTTAGGAAAATCCATATGGAAACATATGTGTATGAAAGGACCACTTTTTTCACCACACTCTCTGAGACTGCCATTGTTGTTGTTTCTTTGTTTTTGGGAATGAAAGTTATGAAGGAGATTGATGGGGATTTAATTGGAAGGGGATATGAATTGAATTATTTGGAATTATTTGAAGTTTGGAGAATATAAGATTTGATGCGATAATTGTGCTGTTTGGTGGAGGGGGATGAGATTTGGACTATTTAAGGTCGTTGGGCTTTCTTCTTCTGTATTATACACCAATAATGTACGACTTCGTTTTTTAGTGATTAGAGTAGTTGTTTTTTTTCACTTCTTTCTTCTTTTAAATATTTTATTTTCGCGACTTATTATTTCGAATTCAAACTTATAATTTTATAATGTGAATTTAGATTTTAATCATTATCATTCCACCAAAAATAATACTTTTCTTTATGAATGTAAGAAAATTGTGGACGGATGTAAGAAAATTGTAAATATTTAATTATAATAACTTTTTTTCTTTTAACTTCTGTATAATTGTAAAGGACAAATATTTTTCACTTAGGATATCCTCTTATTGAGAATTTAAAACTATAATATATATTGAGATATAAAATAAATAAAAATCATAAAAAAAATTAATTTTTTATTTTTTAATTCACAATTTGATTGAATGGACAATATTTTTTGCCGTAATTGAATCAAGTAGATGATATGTTT
>JBBPBP010000002.1:30186147-30199111 GCA_037974735.1 Cicer chorassanicum
ATAGTTAAAATAATTGTTTTAGAAAATCTAAATTCAAAGTTAACTGAATTAATTTTTGATTAAATTTTACTTATTTTTTGATCAAATTTCGGATTACTAAAACTCTATTTTTAAAGGAACATGTCAATTAAACCAATTCTTTTTTTTTTATCATCGAAAAAATTATATATTTTTTAGAAATGGAAATAAAAATTTCAAACATTAAAATTTATTAGTTTCATCACAAAATTTATGTTGGTTTTATTCTTTAATGAGTATCCCCAAGACCTATATATTTTATATATCAAAACCAAACTTTACTTATTTACTAATATAAGTAAAATCCAAGCTTTTAGTTAGACTCATTTAAATAAATAATTCAAGTTCAAATAACATATTTCATTTACAAGATAAGTTCAAACTTTAATTTTCATCTCGACTCCATCCATTTACTGCGCTAGTAGAAAGACATCCAAATTCCAATGTCCATTCGGTCTTTACTCTTAAAAGTAACGTTAGTTGTAAAACCTCATAGGCAAATAAAGAAAATCGTGAATGAGGAGCACGTCGAGAAAGATCATGTAGTCACCATTCTATTGTTTTATTGGTACATAAATCATGTGGGGATCATGTTATTATAACTTGTTATAAAAGAAATATACAACAAATAAGTGGCGTATTAACTGGGTATGTCACGTTTGAATTTTGGGTTCAACACTCGCAACAATGGCGTGTTTGATGGTTTTTTTTTTGTCAAAAGCGTGTTTGATTGGTTGTTCCACATGGGGTTGCTGACCTATGAAGCACTTTACCAATATAGAAAAGAAAAAAAAAATGTTAACGTATGCTCTATACTAACTATACTAAAGATATAAATTTTGTATTGAAAATTATATGATTATTTTTTATATATATAAATACTATTTAGCACATGTTAATACTATCCTATAGAAAAAAAAAATGCACCTCCCCTTTGCCCAGATTGCAATCTTCTTGGTCTTATCTTAGTTTTGCAAAAATAGTTGACCCAAAAAAAAGCGTTGGCAAAAACTGATTAATTGTTGCATGGCGGCAATGCAACAGCTGTAGGTGAAGTTTGGCAATTGTTACAAACTCTCAAATGGATGATATTTTGCTGTAAAGAAAATGCTCATACTCCTTGTAATTTATGATTTTTAGTATTTTCTGACTGTAAATACATATATTATAAACAATAAAATGCCTTGATTTTGCAGTAAAATAAGTGTAGGCAAAATTATATCACCTTAGAGAAACAGAAAATTGAATAATTGTTGGTTTAGAAAAAAATTTATAAATTCATTTCTTTTTCTCATTACATGGTTTTAAATGTTTCCTATCATGTCAAAATAAATGTTTCAATCAAGGGAAACAATGAAAAATGTGAAAATAATCTTTAAGGAAATTTTGTATTGATTAAAAATTACAAAAAAAAAATTATTTGATTGAATAATTAATTAAAATAAATTAATGTTAATTTGATTAGTTTAGTTTAAAAACTCTAAATAAATATGATAACATGAATTTAAAACATTCGGATGGTACTGAATTTAATTCTTGAATAAAACACTATTTTGTGCGAACTATAATTACCTCCAAGTTCACATTAATCGGAGCCCCTTTCTCACAAGAACACGAGGACTAACAAAAAAAATTGTTCAAACTAGTAGTTAACTTCTTCAACAAAATAAAACACAGTAATCACGAGTTTCAATATTTTATATGCTAGCTCACTAGTTGAGCTATTTCTGTAGGCAGACCTCCTTTCCCTATTTTGGAATAACTTGATGGTTAAGTGGTCAAATTTTATAATTCTTGGAAACCTATAGAGAACCGCTCCCTCTTTTGTGAAAATATATTTTATTTTTATTTTTCAAAATACATTTAGTTTTATTTGTTCAAACCTCAAGCTACATTTTCGACCTCAAGCTATATAGGTGTTATTTATGAACTATCTTTACTCTCAATCCTCAAATAATATAATACAGCAAATCTGTTGCATATCAGGAGTTACTGGAATATGAGATAAGTCACAAATAACTATAGGAAAATCTGGGGAAAGAAACTCATAAGAAGTAATTCCAGCTCCCGATTTCCATGTTCTTAAACTTTGATTCTTGATTTTGCCAGGTTCTGCGTGGATGATGCTTTCTCACCCTTTCCTGAATACTGTCTATGGGGGTGGTTAACTTGCCAAGAACTGTCAATATGTATTATGCAAACTTTCTGTCCTCCTCTGAGGATACTTTCACACAATCACTGCAATGCCTAGCAGTTTCGTAAAACTACTGTGAACCATGACCTCCATTGTATTCATGGGACAACCTTCGTATTCATGGGACAACCTTCGAAAACAACACCTGCATTTCCTTAATGTTAAAGACTACCAGAGAATGGTAGACACCAATGCTCCTAGAAAATTTGGCAAAAATGAACCTGTCTTTGGATAAGATAGATGTTGAATTCTTGGGACAAATGCAGATGATTACATGCCTGGTATGTGGTTCAGTCAACCAAATTCAAGCATCACTAAACAACATTCCGTCAAAAGAAATATAGCTAAACTTAGGCTTGGTCCCAGAGCAGAAAGGCTCAAACGCCATATCAAAGGCCTATTATCAGCAGAAGATTTCCACAGGAATTAGTGTTCTTGACACCTGTGTTTGAAAAAACCAATATGTTAAATTGATCCTTGCTACTTTTTTATCACCAAGCAGATGAGAGGCAAGAGATTTCTATGAGATAAAAAATCAATGAAAGACGAGTAAACACAACGTAAAGCAGACATGGTTACTTTTGATAGAATATTTCACCCAAAATCTGTAATGCAAGTCACAACCCCAAATTTTTAGTCAAAATGTATTGGCTATTTCATACGAATCGCTAAACTTCACTCCATGACAAAATCATCGATGCAATTGTTTTACTCTGTGTAATTAGAGCAATTAAATGAATAAATGAATAGCCATTTATATATGATTTCCTTTATCATTACTAATAGGCCCTTGCAAATGACTTCAATGATTCTAAAATGATAAAGATAACTTGGCAGTAAAAATAAGCTTTATACCCATTAGATGTGCTCGAAATTCGCCATCTTGAGAATTGAATCAAGCAACCTGCACATTTCTTGTGCTTGTGGATGAGATTGATCACCAGCAAGAAACTCTTCAACTTCATTACCCACCTCTATTATGCTGCATCCAGGTTTCTTCTTCATCCCTGCTTCTGAAATCATACTCCTTACTCTATTTGCCTCTGCATCCCACCCGGCTTCTCTATATATATTGTATGTAAGAACATGAGTACCACAATCACTTACTCCCATATCAATCAGCTTTTTCCACACTCTATTCCCAACATTAATATTCTTATAAATTCTACAAGCATTCAATATAGCACCCCACACATTAGGGTCCCCAGCTGCAAATCCACCCATCTTCTCCTCGATAAACCTCTCGGCTTCCTCCACCATCCCAGCTCTAGACAAAAGGTCCACAACACACGCGTAATGCTCCACACACGGCTCAACTCCGTAAGTACCACTCATCTCTTCAAATAACCGAAGACCTTGCTGAACCATCTTTGCGTGTGTACAAGCAGTAATGACGGCCACAAAGGTCGTCTGATTAGGTTGATTCCCAAAAACAACCATTTGTCGAAACAACTCCAAAGATTTGCTCACATCACCATTCAAGGCAACGCCAGAAATCATAGCATTCCAAGCTCCAACATCCTTATCAGATATACCATCAAAAACAGCTAAAGCCGATTCCACACATCCGCATTTCGAATACATATCCACTAATGCCGTTGCCAGGATGCGATTCGAGCGATCCCGCTCAAATCTCCTGGCATAAGAATGTACCCACATTCCCTGTGTGAGCACACCAAGTTGCGCACACGCAGTAAGAACAGTAACAAGTATAGAGTCATTCGGTTTCATGCCTTCATTTTGCATCTCTAAAAACAAAGCCAACACTTCCTTAAAGTCACTAACATGAGAATACGCCGCCATCATTGCACTCCACGACACAACGTTTCTCTCAGGCATTTCATCAAACAACTCTCTTGCACTTTCAACGTGCCCAATTTTGCCATAACCGTCAATCATCGTCGTCCACATGAAGACATCTTTCTTCGTCGTTTTATCAAACAACACCCTCGCTTTATGCACGTCACGTGAAGCAGAGTAAAACTCGATAAACGCACTCACAACATAAGGGTCATTAGGTAGTCCGAATTTAACGACATGACCGTGCACTAAACGACCAATCATAGCGCTCCTCGAAGCGTAATTGGAAGAACAAATAAGTGCAGTGCACGCTTTGATTAAAGGTGGGAATGTATAGTTGTTAACGGCAATGCCGTTTTGCAACATTGTTGAGTAGCAGGAAAGTGCGGGTACAGGGGAATGGTATTGTAGGTAGGCTCTGATCATGGTGTTGTGTATGAAAGTGTTGCGGTGAGTGAGGTGGAGGAAAATGGAGTGAGCGTAAGAGAAAAACGACACGTCGTTTGAGGTTGCTGCGACGGTGAGAATTGGGGCGAGGGAGTAGGGAGCGTGTTGGATGCGGCATCGGAGGATATGGGCGTGTAATTGCTTGAGCTGAGTTAGGGTGTTGCAGTTTTGAGCAAGGGTTGTGAGGAATGGCTTTTGAGTCATGTGAATATTGAACGGTGGTAGAGCATTTTTGGGGCTTCTCTCCACAGGAAGCAATAACACCATTAGCCTCCAAGCCAACTCTTCAGAGTGGATCTTGGATGGTATCACTAATAAACCAGGTTCTATCAAAGAGTCAAAATCTTGTTTATCTAAAAAAAATATTTCATTTAAATTCATAATCTAAACCTCTAATATCGAAAATAATGAATTTGCCAACAAACTCACTATATTTAGGTTAGCAGCAAATGTGACAGTTTACAAATATAATGAAATTGAGTTATCAAAGATACATATGTCTCTGAAGTTGTAACGTTAATGGCGGCAAAATCATTGATTAAATCTACACTTGATCGAAACTAATCTGTCAATACGATTATTGATTTAAGTAATTGATACAAGATAAATGGAGAAAAGCAAATTGGATGATTTTGATAAAATGAGAGAATTAATTACATCAAATGTTACAAAACTTATATAGTCAATTAGAATAAACAACTGATTAGTGTAAAATAATTAACTAGATAATGTAACTAACTAACTAACCAAACCAAAATATCTAATATCACCTCAAGCTACAACATGTTAGAAATGAAAGTTAGAGCTAATGTTGTGTGAGTTAAAAAAGCGTAGAAGTCTCACATATAAGTGATATCGCACAATAGTAGGGTTTATAAGAGAGTTATGACCTTTGAGATAATGACAAAAAATTGAAATAATATTATGAAATCTTCAAAATAAATCCATACACACAATTACACTATAAGACATTTTGTTTTTTCCATAATAAAAGGATTGTTTTTTTTTCAAACATCTACATATAATAATAACTAATAATAATATGTCGCCTCTACCATCCAATTGGGCTTGAGCTAAGTAGTATATTATTTTATAGTATAGGAAAAATATTTAGCGTGCGTTTTTTTTTCCACACTTTTCTTATGATCTCCACATAGTCAACAACTGATCCAATCTGTGTTTACCTCCTCCCATTTTTCGTGTGATAGTTTAACAAATCCAATCAAACTAGGCGCGCGACAGTGTCGCATATACGGTCAAACTAGTCCACGGTTTTTGCTCTACTCGGTTGCAGAACTCTAAAGGTGTTGGAAAACACAAAAAATGAGAAGTTTGAATTGTGTTTTGGCATTTGTGAAAATTATTTGAGTTGTATAACTAAAAGATATGTTCTTTATCAAATCATTCAACTTACAATTATAAAGCAGGTTTAGTAAAATAAAGTTGAATCATTAAGAATTTAGATTAGAATAACAAAGAGAGAGAGAGAGAGAGAGAGAGAGAGAGAGAGATGTGACACAAAATTTTTTATACTAGTTCACAAAAGACTGTTGCTACATCTAGTCCTCCTCTTACTGAAAGATTTTGGTTCAGTACAGTCGAAGACTTAATCGATTATTTAAACAATAGTATACAAGTATTATTTACTTTGCATCTTCACGCTTTGAGTATTCTTCTTTAGCCTCTCCAGACTGTCACTATTAGAACCCTTCTCAACTTTGTGGCAGACTGCCGTTGAGGTTTATGAGTGTAACGCCTAGTTACGTGGGTATAACAATTGAGGTAATAACGAAAAAGTTTTCATATTTATATAAGAGAAAAGTATTATAATAAATAATGAAGTTCTTTGATTTGGGACGTCTACTGAATAAAACCAAAGTGACCCAACTAGTGCAAATATAAAGAAGCGTGTGTACTTGCATTATCGAGACTTGGATATTGTCATATGACTTCTTCCTCTGATTCTGAAATGGCCATCTCTAGCATATAGACCTAGGATTAAAGATTAAATTATCTCTTAATTGGACTGACTCGAGCGCTATCACGTGTGAATTATCTAACACATATGCTCAGGGTTGAGAAACTAAAAAGACATCATAAAATGTTATATAAATGTGGAGGAAGAGCTAATTGATAAGCAGCATAACCTACTCTCCTTAGAATTTGAAAATAACCCATGAAACGAGAGTTTTATTTTTGACTTTCATTGACCTTCTCAGCCGAGTCTTAGAAGTGACTCTCAAGAATACATGTGTCCCTTCTTGAAATTCCAATGATTTTCTTCTCTTATCAACATAAATCTTTTGCTTACTTTGCGTTGTATGCATCATTTCCCTAATCAATTGAATTCTAATAGTGGTCTCTTACACTAAATCAGGTCTTAACAAAGACTTCTCACCAACTTCACACCAACACAAAGGAGATCTACACTTTCTTCCATAAAGAGCCTCATAGGGTGCCATACCAATGCTAGAGTGATAATTGTTGTCATAAGAAAATTCTGATAGAGGTAAATACTTATCCCAACACCCATCTTCATCTAGAACACAAGCTCTAAGCATATCCTCAAGAGTTTGAATAATCTTCTTTGATTGACCATCGGTCTATGAATGGTAAGTTGTGCTAAAACTCAGTCTAGTACCGAAAGCTCTCTAAAAGTCTTTCCAAAATCTAGAGGTAAATCGTGGATCTCTATCTGATACTATAGAGGTGGGTATACCGGGTAATTTCACTATGTCCTTAATGTAGAGGTCAGCTAGTCTATCTAAACTATAGGTTGCTTTAATTGATAAGGAAATTAGCTGATTTGGTCAACTATCACCCAAATGGCATCAAAACCCATACACGTCTTAGGCAAACCCATCACAAAATCCATAGATATCCTCTCCCATTTCCACTTAGGAATTTCTAAAGGTTGCAACAATCCTAAAGGCTTTTGATGTTTAATCTTAACCTTCTCACACTAGAAACAAACACAAAGCTAACTGCATCCTTTTTCATTCCTGGCCACCAGTACATTTTTCTCAAATCCTGATACATTTTAGTTATTCCTGGGTGTATCGTGAACTTACTATTTTGAGCTTCCTCTATAATATTATCCCTAAGGCTCCCCTCCTTAGAAACAATGATCTTATCCTTAATCAACACTAAACCATCACCAGATAAGGTATAATTCTCCTTGTCCACAAGAGACTGTAATACTTTATCTAATAGTTGTTATGTTTTTATTATGCCTCTCAAGTTACTACTGATTTCTAGCTTATTCAATTTCAAGCATAAAGCATTAAGGGACACATCCAAATTCATATCTCCAATCTCCTCTAATAGGCTTGTCTCTTGTACCATCATACAAGCCACATGTAAGGATTTTCTACTTAGAACATCAGCCACTACATTAGCTTTCTCAGGGTGATATTTCAACTCAAAATTGTAGTCCTTAAGAAACTTCATCCACCTTCTTTGTCTCATATTTCATTCCTTTTGATCAAACAAATACTTAAGGCTCATATGATCACTAAAAACCTAAAATTTCACTCCATACAAGTAACGCCTCCAAATCTTAAGAGCAAAGACTACAACTTCTAATTCAAGATAATGGGTTGGATAATTCGCCTCGTGTGACCTCAGTTGTCTAGATCCATAAGCTACCACTTTTCCTTCTTGCATTAAAACACATGGTAAACCATTTTTAGAAGCGTCACAATAAACCAAAAAATTCATGGATGGATCCGTTATAACAGGTGTTGAATTAATCTTCCATTAAGCTCTTGGTAATTATCCTCACATTCTTAGTCTCACAAAAAAAAGTTTTCCCTTTTCTAGTCAACTTAGTGAGAGGTAAAGCTAGGCTAGAAAGTCCCTCTAGAAATTTCCTATAGTAACCCGTCGATCCTATGAAACTCCTTAGTTCGGTCACTAATTTAGGTTGGGCCAACTTAATATTGCATATACTTTGCTAGAGTCAAATGTTACTCCTTTACTAGAGAAGATATGTCCTAAAAACTTCACCTCATCAAGCCAGAACTCATATTCATCAAGATTTGCATACAATTTATCATCTATCGAAACTTGCAACACTATCCTTGCGTGTTTCTCATGCTCACCCAAGCTCCTCTCAACTAATCTAAGAGGTCATTTATCCTAGACAAAGGATATTTATTCTTAATGCTAACTTGATTCAATTTTCTATAGTCTACACACAACCTCATACTCCTATCTTTCTTCTTCTTTAAAAGTATTGGAGCTCCCCAAGGTGGCACACTAGACCTAATGAATCATATTCCTAGTAAATACACCAATTGTTTCTTGGATTCACCCAACTCTAGGGCTGATATCCTATAAGGTTCTATTGATATTGGTCAACTTTGTGGCATTTAATCAATGGAAAACTCTAATTCTCTGTCCGAGTTAAGCTAGAGACATATTTAGGAAACATATCAAAAAACTCACAAACTACAGACATCATCAAAGTTAAATCATCTTCAACCTCTACCTTTGAAGAAAATAAGAGCATGGATCCATGGCCTCACTTAATTAAATACTTATGACAAGCTAAATCAAATACGAAACATTGAAACAAAGCTAAATCAATAGTCATAAGATGGGATTGTCCCCCACTTTTGCAACATCTAGCCAAATATTCAACCTTTCCACATTTAAGACATGTAATTTGTGTTGCAGGACACAATTGATCCCCTTGATTGAATCCATCCTTTTCACATCTCTTACTCTTACTAGTTGAAGCTTGTCCTTGCTTATCCTTTGAAATTGTGGATAAAGGATGTAGATTCTTATGAAATTTATTGTCCTTACAGTGAAATTTCTTTCCACTAGAGATAAACTTCTCCTTCAGTTTCTCAGCTTCCAATGCTTGCATCTTTTGCTCAGCCATCCTATACTTGTTTACCATGGTGGGCTAGTCACGGATCCTTAGAATTCCAATTAAAGCTTTGCACTCGTCTTGAGGATTGTCCCTAAGATAGCAAGAATATCTTGATATAGCTTCAAAATTTGGCGACATACTCTACAACTAACATATCTCTATGACAATTATGAAGATACTATGTTTCCTTCTGAATACAAACATTGTGGGGAAAGTATTTTTCTACAAATATCTCTTTAAACCTATCCCACTTAATAGGAACTCCTTGTGTTAGTAAACCTCCTCTAGCACAATTTCACCAATGCCCAAAATCAGACTCTAACATATAAACGTCAAGTTCTACTTTTTGACCATCAACGCATTGCATGACTCGAAAGATTTTCTCTAACCTCAGCAACCACTGAGTTTGCCAAGACCAATATCCAACATAATAGTATGCAAATTTTTTGACTATAACAAGAAATCCTATAAGCCCAAGATTTGATTTTTTTTTTTAAATAAAAATAGAACATAATAATAATAATAAAATAAAGTAAAGTAAACCCACACCACTGTCCGACCTAGGTTCGAACTGGCTCTGATACCAAAAATGTAACTCTTAGTTACGTGGGTATAACAATTGAGGTAATAACGAAAAAGTTTTCATATTTATATAAGAGAAATAATATTATAATAAATAATGAAGTTCTTGAAAGAAATAATATTGTAAAATCTTTAAAATAAAACCTTACAGCTGAAATTTCCTTAATAATCAAAATATTCAAATCTGGGCATTTAATAACTAATCCTGAAATAAACTACAATGTAGACACTATGTGTACTTATTCTTGATCTACTAACCTAATCTAAGGAAATTAATCTTTTCAAAGGAAGTATGACTTCTCAACTCTCGACGTCCCCTACGGTATCAGTCTCTGAAAACAACACTTTAATGAGATACTAAATCCCAGTGAATAATACACACATTTTTAAAAATAGTATTGTTCTCAGCCGGCGCGGTAACCGGAAAAATCGATCATGGCACCCGCTTTCTTCCAAAAATGTACTTTAGAAATATATATGATATAACTAAGATTTTTCTATAATAACCAATTACTTCCAATAATTAATAAAAACTCATCAATTAAATTAACAATAATTCACATCTATAATAATAGAATAAATCCAATATAGATATTTATTCTGCAGAAAATAAACCAATCAATTCAAGGATGTGTCATCGTTATATGGAGATATACTACTTCCGCGAAGTGAGTATTATCTCATCATGTGGAGCACCAGCTCATCTAGTGTGGGGTACAAGACACATCCGTGTGGAGTTTAAACCTCATCTCTTTGTGAAGTTTAAAACTCTTCTATATGTGGGGTACAAGACCCATTCATATGGAGTTTAAACCTCATCTCTTTGTGAAGTTTAAAACTCATCTATATGTGGGGTACAAGACCCATCCATGTGGAGTTTAAACCTCATCTCTTTGTGAAGTTTAAAACTCATCTATATGTGGGGTGCAAGACCCATCCGTGTGGAGTTTAAACCTCATCTCTTTGTGAAGTTTAAAACTCATATGTGTGTGGGGTACAAGACCCATCCATGTGGAGTTTAAACCTCATCTCTTTGTGAAGTTTAAAACACATCTATATGTGGGGTACAAGACCCATCCATGTGGAGTTTAAACTTCATCTCTTTGTGAAGTTTAAAACTCATCAATATGTGGGATACAAGACCCATCTCCAGCACACACAATCAAAGTAATTCATTTTTAACAATTATATTCGTAAGATCATACTTATAATATAATATTTCATTTGAATATAATAACACCAATCATTCAGGAAAATATTATAAAACAATCTTTTAAAGAATATATATTTACAATATGATATTTCATTTGAATATATAATGACAACCATCATTCAAGAAAATATAATTAAAACGATCTATTAAAGAATATATATATTTATAATATGATATTTTATTTGAATATATAATAATAACAATCATTCAAGAAAATATCATAAAATAATCTTTTAAAGAATATATATTCAAACAATCATAACAACAGTAATTCAACAAACAATAGTAAATAAATCAATTTATAATCTATTATTGCAGTTCATAAAATCCCAATTTTAATAGAGTTAGATTCTCAACAAAATATAATTTTTATAGGAAAGTACCATTCAAAATATCTAACTCTTTTTCCATCTCAAATTCCCAAAATAAATGTATCATGAAAGTTTAAAGGGTGTGATTACTCACCTCTTCTTTGATAAAAATGTTCTGTATATGTTAATCGTTATTAACCCCTATTGCAACGCCAACCATACTTTTGCTCCTCTTTATATTTTGACATAGTTTTCTCTATTGAGTTTTTAATTCAGTATTTTTTTTCTTTCTATCTATTTACATTTAAATATTTATAAGATAATTTGACTAGGTATCCTATATTTGCCCCATTAAATTCTTGGTTGTTACAAATAGTACAAATTGAATTCATTTAGTATGGGTTGTTTGTTTGATTTTGTTTGACTCCTTAATAATAGGTAATTACATAACAAAAGTTTGTTATACTAACTTTGTTTGTTATTATCTATTTCACATAAACCTTAAACAAACAAAACAAACTTCCTATTATATTTTATAAGTCTCTAACAAACAAAACAACTTACTAATGTTATCTTATTTTAAGCAAATTGGTTATTGATAACAATTAGAGTATTATTAATAATAATAATACTAATAATATCATAATAACCTATAAATTAGAATGTTTTAAAATTTGAAATTCTAATTATTTTTAGTCATTTGATTTGGGATGTTACAATGAGTATTGCTATACCTCTTCAAGTACCTCTTATAGACGAAAGAGTTGTTGCCACTATTGGGCTGATTTGCATCTGTTTCAATTTGTTTGTAAATTGACCCAAAGTTTGTTTTTAGGATTCTAACTCTCGTTGAGAGGATATTACATTTGAAGTTCTATATCAACTCAAGCGTATAAAACACTTTGACTAATTTACATCAATTCTAGTAAGTCTCTACTAGGAGGATTTTTCATTCATTCTTTCTTTTGATGTGTTTTAGGCTTTTAAAAAAATTCTTCTTAAAATATTTCCTTTTTCATTCTCTCAACATTGTTTTCATATTGACCAGTTTCTACTTAAATACCGAGAATGTATCCGTTGAGAATGTTACCGTTAGAAATCTTGAATCAACATTTATGGCAAATCCTAGAAACATTGAACGTATTTCTTCATAATTAATTCAATGTATCCTATATTTCTTCATAGTTAATTCAACATATTTTCAATTTTAGAAAATAAATCTAGCATTTTTAGAAATTTTGAAAATGTCAACATTGATTTCATTTCTTCTAGAAACAACTTTTTTCTAGTTTGTCTTCCATCTTCTATCTATCTTAATTGATCATTTCAGGAGTTTTCATCTTATTATTAACAAGTTAAAATGAACATAAATTTTAAAAAATAAAAACTCAAAAATATTTTCAAAAACTAAATGAGATTTCATTTCTTCTATATCTATTAAATTTCACCATATTTTTTAGGAGGTTTAACATTATCGAATGTGATGTGTAGATTTTTATTTTTATTTTACTCCCCTT
>JBBPBP010000002.1:30227946-30306507 GCA_037974735.1 Cicer chorassanicum
TTTTTTACGATTAAGTATCCTAACTGACTACTTTTCATGGTTCTACTAAATATCTTTGGTTCCACACCCATCACTAAGACTCAACCTGACGACTTTACATACTAAAAGTCTCTTGGCACTCCAAACGACATCACCAAAATAAAATTTCCTTAGTAAAATGAAGTCCTACCTATTGTAACTTCAAACACTCTCGCAATACTTGAATGATCTCAAATAAATTCAATAGATCACACCATCCTAAGGGACATGTCCTAGGTGCTCTATTAAATTCCAATTTTGTCTATCCACAAGACTTAACTCTACCTCTTCATACACTAAGTGTTTCACACGCTTCTTAGCTTAAGTTGCTAATGAAACAATATATATATCTAATCTAAATGATAACTTCGTGTATTAGTCAAAAGGCACGACTTGTCTAATTAATCAACCTCGGTTGATTAAGGGTCAACACTAATTTTTTTTTGTCTTAGGATTTCCAACTAAACTTTAATTAATCATTTCAACCCATCTTAATCATAACCCTTAAGTATACATACCTCTATTGCTTCACTTCCTACTCAACTATATCATACAAATAACCAACCTACAAATCATCTCCAAGCGTTTTCAAATCCATGCCTTCCCATCCATGCACTACCCGTAGTTTCACCTCAAATCATATCAATACTTACTATCTCTTAAACTATATAGAGATATTACTTACCATAATATCCACTTGGTCTCATACCTACAACCATCACAAAATTGACTCTTAACAATATAGGTGTTAAACCTGACATATCTCAAACATCCACTGTTACTTTCAAGAGGTAGGAATTACCCTCCTAAATCCTTTGTGGTATCACAGGTTTCCTCTAATGCCTAATGTACAATACTCTTTTAACTTCTATATACTCAACTTGTTGACATTCTAACAACATACAAAATCCTTAATGATTTCAACTGTACCACAAACTCTCTAACTATCGTGTTCTCTTGATGACTATGTAATCCTTCTCATACATATGGAAACAACCACTATTTCTTTGCAACGTTCCCTAACAATAATACAAATTTTGAATTTGAGATTTTTGAAGGTCAGGATTTTGAACATTCTCATGTTTAGGTAATCGTTGCTGAACATTCTGATGTCCAAGTTCAGTTGGATGATCATTGATAGACATAGTTTGAGAGATGTGGGTGATTTCAGCAGAGTCATAGACCTCTTGGGTTGCTTGAATCTTAATTTCTTCTTCTTGAAATAAGTGCACAATTTTTTGGGAAGAGGTTCTGGTAGAGGAGAGGATTTTCTTGTTTTTTTGGTTGAAGTAGATGGGGCATAGGTTGTAGGGGTTGGAATATCAAAAAGATTGATCTTCATCTGATGCAGAGTCTGTTGGGTATTGGGCTCCCTTCCTATGTAGAGAAAAGCCCAAATATTGTAGTCCATGTGTCTCACTTATTTAAGTGGAGAGTGGTCTAATTAGGGTTGTGAGAGAGAGACTATTTTGAGAGAAAAGGCAACCACCAAAAGAGAAAAGAGAAGAGTAAACCCTATTCCCGAGTTTGTTAAATCAGTCTCAGAAAAACATTAATTGCGCATTCGTTAACCGTTGGATTGGGCTGAAATTTGGACAGTAGGTTCGCAACATTTAGGGCTTCGTTTTCAACGGTCGGATTGGGGAAACGACTTCTGGAGTGGGAGGAATCGAGCTCGCACAGCAGCAGGGTTTTTAGATGTTTTACTTCTTCTTGTTTTTCACTTGTAAGCTTTAGTGCTTTGTTATTTTGGATGGTTGTAGGCACACTTTGTGCATCTTTTTGAGACTCTCTTGTACTCTTATTTGATTATAGTTAATCTATTTCTTTGGTCTGGACGACCCGTGGTTTTTACCCTTACATTGAGGGGTTTTCCACGTTAAAATATCGGTGTTCTTTACGCTCTTTTATTTTTTGATTAATTTGCTGCCATATATTTGTTGTTGCTCCTCACGGGTTCTTGGAAGTTGGGGAAATTTTATATTCGCTGCGTATTACTTGTTATTGTGTTTCTGTGTTTATTCCCCATTAGAGTGACTTCAGAGTTCTTGGTTAAAGGGTTATTTGACTTGCTTGAAGGATGGAGGAGAATATGAATATAAAGATGGTATGCTTGAATGGTACTAATTACCATTTGTGGAAGGGCAAGATGAAAGATTTGTTATTTGTGAAGAATATGCATCTGGATATAGAATATGCATCTGGTTCTAAAAAGCCGAATACTAAATCTAAGGAAGACTGGGAATTTGAGCATCAACAGGTATGTGGTTTTGTTAGGCAATATGTAGAAGATAATGTTTATAATCATATTGCTAATGAGACAAATGCAAAAACTATGTGGGATAAGATACAGACTTTGTTTGCCTCTAAATCATGGAATAATAAATTATTCTTACTGAATAGTTTCATAAGTTTGAAGTATAAGGAGGGAAGGTCTATTTCGGACCACTTGAGTGAATTTCAGGGGCTCCTTGATCAAATGTCTGGAAAGGGTATCAAGTTTGATGATGAGCTATTGGGATTATTTTTACTGTTATCTTTACCAGAGTCTTGAGAGACATTTCGGGTTTCTATAACGAGTTCAGCTCCTAATGGTGCTGTTTCTGTGGAAACGACTAAGGGTGGTGTTTTGAATGAGGAGATGAGAAGGAAGGCACAGGGTACTTCATCTCAATCTGAAGTTCTTGTCACTGAAAATAAGGGGAGAAGTCAGAAAAAAGAACCGCAGGGTGGTAGAGAAAACAGCAGAAGCAAGTCCAAGTCTAGATACAAAAATGTGGAGTGTCGTTATTGTCATAAAACAGGGCACATACAGAAGAATTGTTTTCTGTGGAAAAAGGAGAACAAAGGCAAGAAGGGTAAGCAGAAACAAAAGGGTCGTGATGATGATAGTGATGATGACCGTGTTACTACTGCTACTAGTGATGATCTTGTTATTCTTCGTGACTATGAATCGATTAATCTTGTATCTGATGAGAGCATGTGGATAATTCTACACTACATGTTACACCGAGGAAGGAGTTCTTCACATCTTATATTTCAGGTGATTTTGGAGTTTTGAAGATGGGTAATGATGGTGTATCTAAGGTAATTGGTGTTGGTGATGTATGCTTGCAAACCAACATGGGAATGCAACTGTTGCTTAAAGGAGTCAAACATGCTCTAGACGTTCGCTTCAATTTGATCTATGTACATATGCTTGATGAAAGTGGTTTTGATAATCATTTTGCTTCTGGAAAGTGGAAACTCAGTAAAGGTAACTTGATTGTTGCTAGAGGGGAGAAAATTAGTAAACTGTATTGGACAAAAGCTTTAGTTGCAAAAGACAGTGTGAATGCCGTGGATATAGAATAATCTTTGTGGCACCAAAGGCTTAGCCATATTAGTGAAAAGGGGTTAAATTGCTTAGCTAGAAAGGATGTGCTTCCAGGATTGAAGAATGTGGATTTGGAGAAATTTTCTCACTGCATAATTGGTAAACAAACTAGAGTATCCTTCAAAAAGCATCCTCCCTCTAGAAAGTCAGAGTTGCTTCAGTTGGTGCATTCTGACGTCTGTGGCCCTTTAAAGGTAAAATCTTTTAGTGGTGCACTTTATTTTGTTACTTTTATTGATGACTGTTCCAGGAAACTATGGGTTTATGTTCTGAAGACAAAAGACCAAGTGTTGGAGAAATTCAAACAATTTCATGCTTTGGTTGAGAGACAGACATGCAAGAAGCTGAAACGTGTTTGTACTGACAACGGTGGTGAGTATTGCGGACCCTTTGATGTTTATTGCAAACAGTAGGGTATAGCACATGAAAAGACTCCTTCTAAAACTCCTCAGCTGAATGGTTTAGCAGAGAGGATGAATCAGACACTTGTTGAGAGAGTGAGGTGTATGCTCTCTGAAGCTAAGTTGCCTAAACATTATTGGGGTGAGGCACTGTACACGGCGGTGCATGTTATTAATCTTACTCCTACTGTCGCTTTGAATAGTGAGGTACCAAACAAGGTATGGTTTGGGAAGAATGTCAAGTATGATCACTTGAGAGTCTTTGGTTGCAAGGCTTTTGTGCATGTTCCGAAGGATGAAAGATCCAAGTTGGATGCAAAGTCAAGGCAATGTATCTTCCTTGGTTATGGTGAGGATGAATTTGGCTACAAGTTATACGATCCTATAAACAAAAAGGTTATTAGAAGTCGTGATGTTGTGTTCATGGAAGACCAAACTATTGAAGGCATTGATAAGGTGGAGAAGACTACACCTGAGAGAGATAACGTCTTATCTGATGGTGATCCAGTTCAGTCACCTGTTCCTGATTTGGATAATACTGATGGTAATGATCAAAATGATGAGCCACATGATTGTGTTGATGATCATCGACTTAGAGATGAGGTAAATATTCCAACTAGTGAAGATCATGAGTTGTCACACGATGAGAATCTTAATGATGCTTCTGAATCATCTCTAACCCAACTCAGGAGGTCTAAGAGGCAGAGAAAACCATCTACAAGGTATGTTTTTGATGAGTATGTGAATTTGACTGATGAAGGGGAACCTGAGTGTTTTCGAGAGGCCATGGAGAGTGAAGAAAGTCAAAAGTGGTTGGATGCAATGCATGATGAGATGAAATCCTTGCATGAGAATCACACTTATGATTTGGTGAAGTTGCCAAAAGGCAAAAGGGCTTTGGAAAACAGGTGGATCTATAGAGTGAAATTTGAGAGTAACTCAAAGTCTCCGAGGTATAAAGCCAGATTAGTGGTGAAAGGTTTCCGTCAAAGAAAAGGTGTTGATTTTAATGAGATTTTCTCACCTGTGGTAAAAATGTCATCAATTAGAACCGTGTTGAGTTTGGCGGCTACTCTTGACTTAGAGGTAGAGCAAATGGATGTAAAAATAGCTTTCCTTCATGGTGATTTGGAGGAAGAGATTTACATGAAGCAACCTGATGGTTTTCTTGTTGAAGGCAAGGAAGACTACGTGTGTAGACTAAGAAATAGTCTATACGGTTTGAAGCAAGCTCCAAGGCAGTGGTACAAAAAGTTTGAGTCTGTTATGTGTGACCAAGAATACACGAAGACTACTTCTGACCATTGTGTATTTGTTAGAAAATTTTCTAACGATGATTTCATTATCCTGTTATTATATGTTGATGACATACTTATTGTTGGAAAAAATATTTCCAAGATTGACAGGTTAAAGAAGAAGTTGGGCGAGTCCTTTGCCATGAAAGACATGGGAGCAGCTAAACAGATTCTTGGCATAAGAATCATGCGTGACAGAAAGGAGAAGAAACTTTGGATGTCACAAGAACACTATATTGAGAGAGTGTTGCAAAGGTTTCAAATGGAAAACTCTAAGGCTGTAAGTACTCCTCTTGCTACTCATTTTAAATTGAGTTCTAAACAAAGTCCTTCTAGTGAATATGAGAAAAGATACATGGAACGAGTTCCTTATGCTTCTGCTGTGGGTAGTTTGATGTATGCAATGGTGTGTACAAGACCAGATATTGCGCATGCTGTTGGTACAGTCAGTAGATTTTTGTCAAATCCTGGTAGAGAGCATTGGAATGCTGTAAAATGGATTTTGAGGTATCTTCGTGGTACTACATGTATGAAGCTTTGTTTTGGAGGTGACAAACCTATTTTGGTGGGGTACTCCGACTCAGATATGGCTGGAGATATTGACTCAAGGAAGTCCACTTCAGGATATATGATTAAATTTGCAGAGGGAGCTGTGGCTTGGCAGTCGAGATTACAGAAATGTGTAGCATTGTCTACAACTGAGGCAGAGTTCATTGCCATTACCGAAGCATGCAAAGAGTTGATTTGGTTGAAGAAATTCTTGCAGGAGCTTGGGTTTATTCAGGACAAATATGTATTATTTGTCGATAGTCAAAGTGTTATTCATCTTGGTAAGAATTCGACATTTCATAGCAGGTCCAAACACATTGATGTGAGGTATCATTGGATACGTGATGTTTTGGAAGCTAAGTTGTTGGAGTTGGCTAAAGTTCATACTGATTATAATGGTTCTGATATGATGACTAAAGCATTACCAAGAGGGAAGTTTGAAACTTGTTGTGATATCACCGGTTTGGCGATTATCTCCACATAGTTGTGAGGGGGAGATGTGTTGGGTATTGGACTCCCTTCCTATGTGGAGAAAAGCCCAAATATTGTAGTCCATGTGTCTCACTTATTTAAGTGGAGAGTGGTCTAATTAGGGTTGTGAGAGAGAAACAATTTTGAGAGAAAAGACAACCACCAAAAGAGAAAAGAGAAGAGTAAACGCTATTCCCGATTTTGTTAAATCAGTCTCAGAAAAACATCGATTGCGCATTCGTTAACCGTTGGATCCGGCTGAAATTTGGATAGTAGGTTCGCAACATTCAGGGCTTCGTTTTCAACGGTCGGATCGGTGAAACGACTTCTGGAGTGGGAGGAATCGAGCTCGCACAGCAGCAGGTTTTTTAGATGTTTTACTTCTTCTTGTTTTTCACTTGTAAGCTTTAGTGCTATGTTATTTTGGCTGGTTGTAGGCACACTTTGTGCATCTTTTTTAGACTCTCTTGTACTCTTATTTGATTATAGTGGATCTATTTCTTTGGTCTGGACGACCCATGGTTTTTACCCTTACATTGAGGGGTTTTCTACGTTAAAATATCGGTGTTCTTTACGCTCTTTTATTTTTTGATTAATTTGCTGCCATATATTTGTAGTTGCTCCTCACGGGTTCTTGCAAGTTGGGGGAATTTTATATCCGTTGCGTATTACTTGTTGTTGTGTTTCTATGTTTATTCCCTATCTGTTAGGGGTTGGAATATCAAAAGGATTGATCTTCATCTGATGTAGAGTCTTCATAGTGATCCTTTTGAAAGTATATTTATTTTCTTATCCTTCAAAAAGAACATTGAAATACTTGAAAACTTTTGCCAAGACCATTATTCTAAATGGCAGATTAAATGATTTTTTGGGATTGAGAATTGAGTTAATCATATGTTGGAGAATCATGAATGGAATGTTGAGTTTGATTTTGTGCTTGAGATGATACATGACACACAAATTAGTATCAGTTATAGTATTAAATTTGCCAAGCCTTGGAAGTAGGGTATGTAAGCACATGTTGTGAATTTTTTTTGGAAGGGGTTGAAGTTGAGAAGCTACCAATTGAGTGTCATGTTTGATCATTTCAGGCAAAAGGTCTTGTTTAGATAGGACAAGATTAGAAAACTAGGAAGGTTTGAAGTACTCGTTGCCTTCAATTGGAGTTTTTAAGGTTTTGGAGTAAGACTCAATGGAGAGTTTGATGGTGACACCTTTGACATATGAGATCAAAATGTTTTGACCTTCATGTTCTTTGATTGTCAAAGAAAAGTTGAACATTTTGATGAGGATAGGATAATGGTGTTCTATAAGGGAGCTAAACTTGATCCATTCTTGGACATATGTGTATTCATAGAGATTCCAACCATCCTTTACTCCCGACGACAATTGGTCTTGCTTTCCAATTTTTTCAATGTATGCTTATTCTTTGGAAGAAGATAACATAAATGTGGGTTTATAAAATGGTATGTGGGTTTAGAAGAAGAAGCCTTTAGGTGTTTTGTAGACACAAAAGGTTTGGAAGAAGTAAGGTTGGGTTGGGAAGGGGTAGAAGCAGAAGCTTTATGTGTGGTTTGTAGAAAATCACATAGGGTTTACTCATAATCACTGTCGTATTCTAAATTGATGTGTTCAGGTTCCTCATGTTGGGTTCTTTTTGTGCCAACGCTAGCTTGGATACGGATGGACCTTCTTGATAGTTTAGATACACGGGGTTTTGACGATTATGATTTGGATGTTTTGTGAGTAGTAGAAAATATGTGTTTAAGATGTGGTGGAGCAATTGTCTAACGCCCAAATTTTGATCTAAGACATTATTTAACGACAATATTTTTTTTCTTTGGAAGTAGTTCATTATGTAATAAATAAAAGTTCTCTAGAAAATAACTTGATATCATTTTTGTCAAAGAATGCAATACAATTTACTATATATTATTACTATTTATTATTATTATTATTATTATTATTATTATTTGCAAAGTTAATTTGCTAATTGTTAGAAAAGTGTTCATTTACGCCCTAAAATAGAATAAATTCTCTTTAGGTGAATTTCGAAAACAAGGTTGACTGAAATTAACGACTTCAATTTTATCCTAGCGGAAGGAACCTCACCTCCGCATTTCTATTTAAAGTTAACGATGAAAAGTAAATAAAATTTAAAAATGTAACACATCAATTTTATCAATACAAGCATTATTTTTAAGTAAAGTCCCTTTTTTTCCACGCGCGTGCACCAAACAAACATCATTCATGCAACTCTTCAAGATCATTAATACCTAAATATTGGTGTAAGGGTTTAGTTCATCCCACAACAAAAATGAAACCAAATAATAAGTTAATAGCCATAAAATATAAATATAAAATCTCTTTGTAATAAAAGGTTTAAAGAAATTGATTTTTTGAATAATTCGCAAAGATGTATCAAGTCATAAAATGTACCTAAATAATTCAAGTAGCAACTCACCTAGAATACATAATTAGCTCAGAATAAAATAACAATAAAACATATGGAAGTTATGAATGCTCCTAAAAGTATATGATCTGGATATAACCAGCCACTATGGTGTCCACACAAAAGTCAATCATAACTATGGGAAAAATTAAACCATCCACTCACTACAAGAGAAAATACGGATTGCAACGGTTAAAAAGGGGTTCTGCGGCGATTGTAATCGCCGCAGTTTAATCTTTGCGATAGTTCTCCAACCGTCTCAGATTCGTGCGTCGCGAGGTCGTTTTGCGACGGTTATAAAAATCGTTGTTCCAACTGCCGCAAATATTTGCGACAGTTCTAACCACTGTAAACTTAATTCTTTTTTTCCTGGAAGGTATTGCGACGGTTTGCAACCGTCGCAAACTTAATTCTTTTTTATTTTTCATTTTTTTTGCATTTTATTTTTTTTCATTTTGATTAATTTCATTAAAATAAAAAATATTCATCAATCTCATTCATATAACTAAAATACACAAATATAAAATTATACATAAACATATAATATATTTAAAAGTAACAACCATACATTAAATTTAATTAAAATAATAAATAAATTAATTTAAATATTCAAAAACCAAAAAATTAATAAAGTGATTGAACATGCAAAGCAACATCAAACTTAGTTCATAAATCATCTAGATAGTCCCTAATGATGTTGTTCCATGATTAGACCGGCAACTAGAATGAGCAAAACGTCTTCTATCTCTTGGCGATTCTAAGTATGTGTTGCTTGAATAAAACATATAAGTATATATATTATATTCAACCTCTCTTTTTCATAAATAATCAAGACTTTAATATTACCATCAAACAAGATAAAAAGCTCAAAATCAAAACATGCAAACATCAAACTAATTCCCGATTTGATAGTGGTAATAAACAACTCAAAATCAAATATTATTTCATACATTTCATTAAGAAATAATTTCAAATGCAAAGCCTTATAAATTGGAGAGAAAATATTTATTATATATAAAGCATTATAAACCAATAATCTTCGATGATATCATAGATAATAAAAACAAAAAAAACATGGTATGATATGAACTCACAAACCCCATAACTCAAATGTTTAGCTTGGTACATAGCTGTAAAGATGTTTTTGAAAATGACAAACTGCTTTGAAGTTTAAAAACTAAATGATAATGTAAATCCACTTAACTAGTTTACCAAAAAAAAAGCCGCTACATTAGACTATCTAGTTTGGCATGCCATATAGAAACACAAGTTTGGATCGAGGATAAGTATGTACCAATAGGATTGACATTTTCCCAATAGGTTTTTGGTTGTGGATGTACAAGAGGGTCTGCATATACTTCTGAAGTTGATGTAAGTAAAATCTTGTGAACATTACGATTTAGTATCAACTGACATAAACAGTTTAATTATCAACAAAAGATTTAAAAAAGAAGAAAAGAAAAAAAATTCCGACCCTTGCTCCAACTCGCTTTGCAAGCCCAAGCATGTTTAGTGTTCCAATTACATTTGTCTTAATTGTCTGTAAAGTTATTCCTTTGAATGTTACATAATTTACATATAGATCAATCGAAAAATGTACACAATCTAAGTTACTGGACATAATAATAATAATAGTAATAGTAATAATAATAATAATAACAACAACAACAATAAAACTTAAATATAAATTTAAGGGTGGGGGGAGAGATGAAGAAGTGGTTCTGTAAACTACTCTTGAAAATGTAGTAGGGAGCGAGCAACAGGCCTTAAAGACAACACTTCATGTATAAAGTTTTGATTTCAATTTCAATTTTTATCTTATATGCAATAGTCAGGCTGCATATGATTGTGATAGACAAATTGACAAAATTATACCGTGACGAATCAGCTCCAATCTTGGATGACCAATCCATTTTCTAAGGTTGTCTTTAGATCTAGTGAAGAAGTTATCAGCAACAATTACTTGAGCAGACAAACATAGTGTTACGTTGTACCAAAATTTTGTCAAATTTGTTGACAGACATAGTAAACATGAATACAAAGTACAAAGAAAGAAATAAGCTAAGCAAACCTCTTTTTTTTTTTCTTCATTTTCCATCAATCTGTCTAGGTGAGAACCAATAAATTAAAAAAATCATGATTAAGAATTCATGAATAAAAAAGAACTAATATTTGGACTAGTTCAAAAATTAAAAAAAACCATGATTAAGAATTCATGAATAAAAAAGAACTAATATAATGAATGATCCTGGCCACAACATTGTTCTGGTAATCACAAACTTCTCAATTGTGAGATAATATGATGTTATGTCATATGCATGGGAATGGATCCTCTCACTAAACTATATAATTCACCAACACATTAGGGGTTAAATCTGATACCATCCCCTCTCACATATGCTAAAACATTAAACTGCAACAATGTGAGTGCATCGGTAATCATGAATTCCAAAGCAAATCCACATTCTCATATACGTGAATTTGTCATATTCTTATTTTGAGGAGGCCAAAATGCACTAGTATAAAAACAACAGAAAATAAGAGGGAGAATTTAGTGACATATAAGGCAAAAGCATAAAGACACATACAACTAAGTTATCTCGTGTTCCGTACATGTAAGCATTCATTTAGTGAATCTAACATGCTTGCACAAATCTCTGTTTTAGGTTCCTACAAGCAAACATAAGAGGGAGAATTTTAGAAAGAAATGCCTAAAAGAACTGTGATAAAAACTAAATCCTAACTAACTATTCTAAATGATTAAGTTATCTATTTGTAATAAATGTAGTTAATATTTTGTGACTGGTTTATTTATCAGTTATAATTTGTAGCAGCAAAAGTCATCAAAATTCATTTCTTGAAAATGTAGATTTTAGTTCTTGAGTTTTAAGCACCAACACTATGTTTTGTTTGTAGAGAGAAGGAAAATGGAGCAAGTGAACTAAAAGGGGGTGGGCGCTGTATTTATACATATAGGCAGGGCAACTTTTTCTTTTCTTTATTATTAATTCAAATTTTGGCAAGGTTAAATTTAAGAAATACATATTTTTAGTACCTTTAATAAAATATTTATATTAATAAAAATAACTTACCTATTGTGTAGCGTTGCGTTGCACCGTCGATCGAGAAGTGTTGTGTTGGGCCATCACCGGAGAGAGGCACGAAGAAGCGTCGTCACTAGAGAGAGGTAGGAAGCAGTGTCGTCGCCGTAAAGAAGCAGGAAGCAACACTGTCACCGGAGAGAGGCAGGAAGCAATGTCATTCAATATGGAAACTAATTAAATCAACAAATGCTAGTTTTAAATGCAAATTTACTCAAGACTCAAACAAACCAATCATTAACATCTTTTCTTTACTTCAGTTTTAACAAAGCATAACCGATCCATTAAATGTTTAACAAACCAACTTAACCTACATTATTTTCTAAAGTCTAAATTTTCAACTACCCAAAAACATTAAAACAATTGAAAAACTCACTAAACAAAATGACCCCTTAAAAGCATACCAATTTCAATTCCAACAACACACAATATTTAATGAAAAAACTGATATATTCAACACAAAGTAGAAAATGAAAAGGAGTAGGGAGTAGAAAGAGGAAAGGGTACGAAATAACCTTGTGTGAAGAAGATGACTTGTGCTTGGCGAACGCGTGACCTGGATCACTGTTTGCGATGAAAATTGCGAGTAGATGACGATCGTGTTCTTGAATTGTTCCCAGAGATTTAGAGGTTGAGATTTGAGGGATTTGAGAGATGGGGGATGTGAGAGATTGAGATTTGGGGCATTGGAGAGATTCTGAGGGACACAAAAAAAAGAAAGCAATTTGGGGGAATTGATAGATTTTGAAGGGATTCAGAAAATAAAACGAAAGTTTAGAGAGCGCGCCAATGAAAAATTGGGAATGCGGACAAGTGAAAAGTTTGCTCTGAGAAGAAACGGGCGGTTAGGCAAAACCGTCGCAGCACCCGTTGCGAGGAAATATCGAGGGCGGTTGTTGATCAACCGTCGCAGTGTACGTGTTGTAATTTTTAAAATTTCTTGTAGTATAAGCTTTTCCAAATGGAAGAAGATCAGGATATTGAGAAGATCTTCTCCAAATTCCAAACCATAGTCTCTGGGCTAAAGGTCATTGAATAAAGTTGTACAACAACTGATCATGTTAAAAATATTGAACTAAAGGTAACCATGAGATTGAACTAGTTGAGACCAAAGTTAACAACTATTCAAAAAGCTAAGGATCTCGACAATTTGACTGTAGAGAGCTAATAAGTTCTCTTAGATCCCATGAGATTGAACTTGTTGAGGATGAGCCAAAGATAAAGTCAAAATCCTTTGCTCCTAAATCTAAGGGCAAGAAAACTAATTCCAACGCTTTACATGCTAAGGAAGAATCAGAGGAAAGTGATTGTGATGACTATAGTGAAGACTTTGATGATCCAGAGTTAGTAGAGTTAGAAAAGACAAATGAGAAAAATAGGATATCATCTGCTATGAGATTAAAGAGCTAGGAAACTTCAAATCAGAATGACATATGCTTGAAAAAGGAAGTTTTAAGAAAAAAAACTTCAGAAAATAGAAGAAAAGAGTGATGGTTGCTTGGGATGACTCTAATGAAGATGAAGAAAAAGGAAATATGGCTTTGATGGCTAGTGTGCACTCTAACACTAATGAAAAATCAATAGATGAAGATATCGAGGCATTTTTTTTATCTTACTTGTGATGAACTTATCACCATGTTAAATGAACTTCTATGAAAGAGCTTTCCATGAAGAAAATTGGCCATAACTCTTTTAAGTATGAAAGAGATTTCCAAGAGTTTCTTGCAAATGACATATATAGAAGCAAACAAGCATCTATGATCTATGGTGTTAGCAAAAAAACTAACAAAGGTGTCGCCTTTCAAGAACTAGAGGAAGAACAAAAAATAAACATAACTGAAATTGTGTTATTTTTTATTTAAGAAAGGTCATGATAAAATAAGCTATCCGATGTCGAAAACATGGAGAGATAAGAAACATTTCAAAAATAAAAAACCACGTTCCAACCAGATAAGGGTACTAAAGAACAAAATAAATTATATTGCATATATCCTTAGAAACAAGATTGAAACACTAGTCATGGTACCTGGACAGTGGATGCTCATGACACATGATGAGAGAAAAGATTATGTTCCAAGGCCAGACTCTCAAGGATAGGGGACAAGTGGGATTTAGAGGAAATCAGGAAATTAGGATCATAGGTATAGGCACAATAGATATCAGTTCTCTACCTTCTATGAAAAAAGTTTTACTTGTGAAAGGACTAATGCATAACCTACAGAGCATAAGTTAATTAAGTGACAATGGTTACGATGTTGTCTTCAACCAAAAGACCTGTAAGGCTATTAGTCAAAAAGATAGATCCGTACTCTTTACTGGTCAGAGAAAAAACAAAATATATAAAATGAATTTGTTTGATTTAGAATAGTTTGGTTCTGGTCAAATAAACAATGTTTCCCCTATAGAAAATGAGTTTATTCTGCCTCTATTATAATAAGTCCCATTGGTCCAAATATGAATCATGTTAGTGGTTCCTTTTATTCCCACCAATGATCAATCCGGTGGTGACTCTATTCCCACATATAAATCATATTAGTGATGCCTTTTATTTCCATCGATGATAAGTCAAATGGTGACTCTATTCCCACATATGAATCATATTAGTGGGACGTTTTATTCCCATCGATGATCAATCCGATGGTGACTCTTTACCCACACATGAATCATTAATGGTGCATTCTCTTCTCAAACAAGTCCAACAGTTGTCAAACTTAGTTTCAATATTTGTGATAAAATGTTTCGATGTAACAAGCTTAAAGCATAGTAAGCTTTAGCTGGAGAGGGAATGTTAAAATTTAGTGTATGTTTTTATTATTATTTGATTGTGCAACATCCTAGACTAATTGTTAGTAGTCTTAGTCAACACCACTTACTAGACATTGAAGTAATTATTGCAATATCATTATAAATAGAAGGTGTGATCTCACAAGAAACACACAAAAATTTACACATACTTTTCAATGTGGAATATCTCTCCAAGAATTAACACAAATCTTCTCAGCATCATCCTTGAACACCAGGACATGTGTGATCAACTATAAGTCTAGAAACCTGAAGTTCATTCCATTTTCAAGGCTCATCTCTACTATATTGGAAAGGATTCCTCTAATTAGGAAACTGGAAGAGGTTAATGGACCTTAAAAGGAAGAATTGTTGGTATGCTCCTTTGTACCTCTCTTCAGCAAGCCAAAGTCAGACTAGTTGTTCCAAGGATACTCCCTTCACTTTTGGGGACTTCTATTCTCCAATCATTGAATATGATAATAAAGAAGTCATTCATGAGTATATTCGCAAGGATTTGACTCACTAGAACCATGAAGTCCCTCCCATCTCCTTCCCTCTACCCAAGGTTGTCTCTTCTTATTATGGAAAAGAAAAAGGCAAGGATAAAAGGTTGTTGTTGTAGAAGAAGAAGATGAGGAAGCCAATGAGTAAGATGTTTTCCATCCTCTAAAATGAAGGAGAATGGCAATCAATGTTTCTGAGTTTATTTTTGTTTTTGCCTCTATTAATACTAATAATTTTGTAGATATAAGTTCAATCCATGCTGAACTAGATACGATCAATCCAACCTTAGCCTCCGCAGATACACAACCCCAATCTTTACTTGAAAACTTTTTGCCGAACCTGAAACTCAACCTTCCTCAAACACTGAACCATACCCTAAAACAACAAACACTATCCCCACCTCTGACCATCCCAAGCGAACACTATCAATGTCTTCTCTAAATTTTAACCAAACTATCTGAGCCTTTTGATAATACTTTTATTAACACTCTTCAAGAACAACTAGAATTTGCTAGTTATGTAGCAAATCCTTACCCCTTAAACACTGAATTCACAACCCCAATGAGTTAACCTTAGCTGAAACACTACCAACAACCACCCCAAACACACTAAACCAAACATTACCTTCACGTTCCACCCTTGCATCTAACCCTCACTCACTCATGCTTGTGGATCATCTCTACATTGCCTCTGAGGTAGTAGCCCAAGTAATCCAAGGCTTACTCTCTAAATCATCTTCATCATAATCACCTGCCAATGCCCATGCCAATACTATCCCTGAACCAGAAACTAACTGAGAGCGTTTTAGCAAGTGTACTGAATCGTTGCAAGTAATAATAAAACGGTAGTACCAAGTGTCGAATTCAAGGATTGCATTTTACTATCGAATTATATTTAATTACTAAAATTGAACAAAAAGTTTCCAAATTGATTGAAGTAATATTTATAATTAACGACAAAATAATAAGATTGATCCTTTATAATGAGAAAAATGTCAGGGATGAGTTTCACTTCGAATCCAACCTTGGTGTCTAATTTGATCCTAGTGTCGAACTCAAGGATTGCGTTTTACTATCGAATTATATTTAATTACTAAAATTGAACAAAAAGTTCCCAAATTGATTGAAGTAATATTTATAATTAACAACAGTAATAAGATTGATCCTTTATAATGAAAAAAATGTCAAGGATGAGTTTCACTTCGAATCCAACCTTGGTGTATAATTTGATCCTAGTTATTGAATTCCTTTATTGAATTATTACCGAATTCTCTTTATTATTCTTGCCCTAATGTCTTAGTGACAGAACCTTTAATTCCAAAGTAACCCCTAATTCCTTAGTGGATATAAGATTAGAATTAAGCCTTACCCGTACATGAATTCTCTTGTTAAACTGTTTCCTTTGCAACTAATTTAATTGGTTTCATGACCTGCATCTAACCTTAGACTACAAATTCATGAATTTTTCATCTCAAGCATTTGTAAATTCCACTCTCGTTTCAAAATACGAATCATAGAACATTTTAATGTTGTTCAAGGAATAAAAAGAATTAAGCACAAAAATGAGAAAAATAATTCAATAAACTCATTCGCATAACTAGAAATCAAATCAGAAAAATAAGGGTTTCATTTTGTTCTACTCATCCCTAACAAATAAGGTTTAGATACTCATGACAGAGATACAAAAGATAGGGATTAAAGAAGAATTACAAGAATGATTCATGAATGATTCTTGATAAAACTGCTCTAATGATGTTAGAAACGGTCGTCTTTGAGTTTCTCCGCTAGGGCACAAGTCTCCCCACTTCCCAATAGCCAAAAAGATACCTAAAAAGTGATAAAAAAACGAGTTTTAAAATGTTCTTCTGTGCGTCACACGCTTCAGGTGCGTTCCAGGCGCGCAACGACTGTGGCATCAGCGCGAAATGTGCTTTAGGCGCGCTTCGGGCGCGCTTCCAGCTCACAACATCTTCTGTCCGGTATTTAGTGCATTTTTCTCCTATTTTGAGTTCAAATTTGGATTTTGTGTCTTGATGAATGTTGTAGCTATGGATCTTAGCTTTCATTTGCACTTGGATTGACTCCAATTGAACATCTAAAACTCCAAATATGGCTGCAATACTCCACATCAATCATGTTGATTTCTCATCAAAATTCAGCACTGCACTAAAAAAAGAAACAACGCAAAACTAAGAAAAATATCTACTTAATCAAGGAAATAAGAACATAAATATTTCATTAAATCAAAGAACTAAAATCAACAAAATATATCAAATAACTCCTTAAATTAACTAATGAATAAAAGATAAATAAGACGAAAAACAATGAAAACTATGCATATGATGAAGAGTCATCACCACCATTCGCTATGACTTTACCCCCTTCTTCCCTTTTCTACCCTCTAGATGAAGGGGGCAAATTCATCTCTTCATTGCCTCTTAGGTAGCAGCCCAAGTAATCCAAGGCTTAGTCTCCAAACTTGAATGATTTTATTTCTACATTTACTGTTAGGGTGAACATAATTAGGAACAAGAACTCAAGTAACTTGGATCCTAGTGAAGTTTCTGCCTAGTGGAACAGTTGTCTCTCTTTTGTAGCTAACTAGATATAGGGAAATATGGAGTATGGAAAGTAGTTGGAACATTAGAATATTGTTGTCGTTCAATGAAACTCAAACCATGAAGAAACCAACCAAAGCAGAAGGAAAAACTAGTGCATTTGCCTATTCCCCTAGACCTCATCATGTGGAAGTTCTCGTGGTTATTTCACCATCACCATTGAAGTTTCCCATTGTCATTCCTTAGGTTGAGATAATACTCTTAGAAGTTCCGACTTTGAATGTTGCTTCAAGCTTTGGTTTATCTAATGTATCTGATGTCCTTACCACTACTCCCTCTACACTATTTGACCCTTCTAAGTTTGTGAAGAAAGACTACTTTGCAAGGCTAAAAGCCAAAACCGAGGCTTCCATAGAATCAATATCCAAGATTCAAGAGCATATCCAAAACACCACAGGCCTTAACCTAGTGCGCTAGATTATTCCAAACCCTTAGGAATTTTTTTCTTTTCTATTTTATGTAATTTAGCCTTTTTTATGTGTAAACCTTCATATGTTAAATTTTTATTGAATTTTTTTTATTCTTATGTGTTATGTTTTACGTGATATGTTTTCTTACCTTGTTTTCTTATGTCTAATGACAAAAGGGGGAGAAGTTCTGAGAATAATTTGGTTTGTGAAAACTTTGTCTTTAACTTTTACATCTTTGTCAAAGAAAAGTGGTTACACGCTTAGGGATACTAATGTCAACATGTTGATTAAACACTCTCCTGCTTTTAATTAGAGGGAGCATTGCATTTTTTTGTGTTTACCTTTAATTTTGAGAAGTAAAATTGTTCACAAATATAAGTGTTTTTCATCATATAAAAGGGAGTCAGAAAAGGGGGGATTGTTGGAACCAAGTGGGTTTAAATAACAACAACCCTTAATTTTTGTTGTAATGATAACAAAATATGCGTGAAAACAATTTGTTTTAATTTATGTTTTAATTTATTTTTTCAAAGTGTGCAAGTTCTCTAACACATGCTCTAATAGTGACCATCAGAGTATAAGATGTTTTTTCACTCGTCCACAATGTAACCGAGTCTAACCTATGATTAACGTGCCTCTTTGCAACTCTGACCAATGTACATAAAGGTCCTATATGATATGTCTACATCTGTGATCATAGCACTTGGGCACATGTTTCTAGCTTTTTACTTTGGTTTTTTAAAATCTCTTTATAGTTTAGAATAATTTTTTAGCTTGTTTCTAAACTTTGGGTCGAAATTGAATTATAATTTGATTATTTGCATTTTGACCCCTTCTCGCTTTGTAGGCCATAACTTGAGCTTTGGATATCAGATTGAAGCATGCGAGCAGTCGTTGAAAAGCTAAAAATCAGAGCTACAACTTTTGTGTTGGAATAAAAGCCCAATGCCTAACTTTACTGGGTCTAAATTGCAAATTTCGTAATCTAAACTTTTGTAATAATTTTAAATGGCGGGCCACTTGTTTTTAAATCCCAAAATCGAGTACTATATATTGGGAGTTTCGTTCCTTTCTTAGACATTGTATTGTTTTCGGATTATGAACCAGAAAGCTATATAAACACTTTTTTTTTTTAATTTCATGGAAGGCTAATTTCATAAGATTAATCCACGAGTTCAGAGTTTCATCAACACCTGGAGATTCAGATTACACTGTCAATTTCGTTTCATGATTCTTTATTTATTTATTTGATTATGTTGATATTCTGATTTCTTAAATTGAATTTCAATAGGATCGGTTAATCCAGTCAACGAGACCGAATTCACATAGGATTGATTACACTTGTTTGATCAATTCTATAGTCAAATAGGAATAGAATCACGAATTAGAAATTAAACTCATTGATAGAATCTGTGATAGGTCTGAAACTCGAATAAGTGGATTAATTGTTTTGATCATCTGTTAAAACTAAAAAATTATAAAAAAAAAACCCCTTTTCGAATTTCAACTCTCAATTCGGTTAATATTACTATATAAGAAGTCCTTGTGAAACGACTCGAGTTATTACCTCTATTTACATTTTATCAATTGTATTTGACCCGTGTGCGACATCGGACCAATCTGTTAAACATAACTAAATACAAATTTGATCCTCTAGTCATCGCTTTGTGAAAAATCAATCATATGAGGCCAAATTAACAATTCAAAATTCATTGTCTCTCAGTTGACCTAAGTCAAATAATTTATTATTCTCTAGTCGAAGCAATCCTCTAATTTAAGCATCCACAAAAATATGATTGTCTGATGTGTACATCATGTGATTTTCCTAACTTAATGATCAAGATATGGTGAATCATTATAAAGCTAAGAAAGGACACATAATAAATGTGAATATTCAAGATATTTGATTAATTATACCATCCTTACATTTCATACGAGATATGTGCAACAATTCCTACAACTGTCAGAGACATAGACCATGAGTGAAACTTATTTGTAACTATTCCTAACAATACATAAAACTGTGTTGCTAGGAAGGAAATTGTCTAAGGTAAGATCTTTTTCCGATGCAATTCTAACTAGGCATTGAATTAGAGGTTTTAAAATATTAGTATGAATTCTTGATGTGCTAAAAGAAGAGTTTTCGATTTTTATATCTCTATAAAATGGTACATGAATTTTCTTAATGAAATAATGACAGTCGAATTTTAGATAAGTGCTAGTGCAAGATTTCCTATGATTTTCTAATGCATCTATTGAATGCACCTACTACAGCGCTTTTTTGAAAAAGCGCTGTAAAAGGTGTATAATAATGAATCTATTGAATGCACCTACTAAAAAGTGCTTTTTTGCAAAAGCGCTGTAATAGGTGCATAATAATGCATCTATTAAAAAGCGCTATTTCAGGGATTTAAAAAGCGCTATTGCATGGATTTACAGCGCTTTTTCAAAAAAACATTGTAAAACGAGTATAACAAGCGCACAATATATCCACCTATTTTACAGTGCTAGATACTACAACACTTATTTTTTTGAAAAAGTGCTGTAAAAGGTTTAAAAAAAGCGCTGTAAAATGCGTTTTTTCGCGTAGTGGTACATACACAAATTTCTATAACATATATATGGATATAGAAAATAATGTGATTTTTAATGATATTTAATTACGTGAATGTGTGTTCTAAAATAAAAGTGACAATTGCTATGATTTATTATATGAAGTAGTGATCTTGACTATGTGGATATTTTATATACAGGAATTTTATGACATAAGTGATTAAAGCTTAAATCATTAACATGTTTGTAAAAAGATACGATTTGTTATGAAGAAATGTTCGGTTTATCATATTGTGTATGGATATATGATTTTGGAAATCATATATAATAAAAATGTTAAATTTGTACTGATAATTGATTTTATCTGTGTAGTTGCCGAAGTGATTGGCTTTGTTTGTTTCGTTATCTCAGTGACTAATAATATCTACTTTAAAATTCATCATCATTATGAAATGGAATATCAATTTTTGTGGACGTCTTTGTGGCTAGTTTATTGTTCTTCAATGGTATAAGTGTACTATTTGTGTGAATGCCTTTGTGACTGGTAATATCTGAATCATGTAGTTGCAGGGAGTATGCATAGCTCAAATATAAATCTAATTTTACTTGATTATGTGTTTATGAGGTGACTCAATATTTTCTTATTTTTATGTGTATTTTCATGGCTTAGTAATTAAATAAATTTTTATAAAAAATAATATAATTAATATTTGTGCACTTTTTTCGTGGTTTATTTCAATTCATCTTGATCTTTTATGGCAAAGATATTTTAATTTATTGCTTAGTTTGGTTTGATTTGCCATGGACAATGGAACTGATCCCTTACACTAAAATTTTAGGTACTAATGATCTTAAAGAGATGTACGATTGAATGATATTTATTTAGTTCTCCTGGGTGTGGGAAAAATATGATTTTTATTAATAAAACCGACACAATACATTTTTAAAACTTATTTATGTCCGTCCTTAACTTTAAATAAAAATGCACAAACGGATTTTTATTTGTTAGGAAATAATTGAATCGTTGTTAATTTCAGTGAATCTTATTTTTCATGAATTTCATTTAAAAAGAATTTATTTTATTTTAGTGTGTAAATAAATATTTTTCTAAACCATTAAAAACAACCTTTAAAAGCAATTAATAAGTTAGGTGGTTTTATTTTGTAATAGAAGTAGTCATTCAATTAAATTATATCTTTTGCGTAAATAAACTACTACGGTGCAGCAAACAATTTTAAGTACTACGTACTTTGGAATAAAGTCTGGGACATTATATCAAGCTTCTTCTTATTCTTTAAATTTTTATTCTATTTAGGAAATTCAAAATATAGCTTCCAATATCACTTCAATTGATGACATTGACGCTGGAAAAATAAATTAGAAGATACATGTTCCTGTAATCAGACGTTGGAAAGTTCATGAATACAACAATCCAGAAGAGACAACTAATATTGAATTACTTTTACTAGATGAAAAGGTATATTGATTTTCTGGCCCATTTTTCTATTGCGTTGACACATGTTTATATTTTACTATATTTTGTTGTTGTATAATTATAGCTATGAATTATAATTTATTTATTTATTTATTTTATGCATTTTCATACAATTACTAAATTACATAATAATTGTATGTGTGCAATCCACAAGAGACAACCAATATTTAATTAGTTTTGCTAGACGAAAAGATATATTGATATGTTACTATTATGATAAACACATGATAGATTATTGAAATACCTCTTTTCTTATTAAGAATAATAATAATTCAATATAAGTTATTTATATGTGAGAAATTATAAAATAGAAAAGGGATGTAACTGATGTAATTAATCTAATTGAATTAGTTACTCTTACTAACAAACTGAAAATAAAATTGACTAAGTCAACTAATATAACTAAATACTAGCCTCCCTCAAGTTAGAGCGCATAAGTTCATTAAGCCTAGCTTGGAACAGAAATTCTGAAATGGTTTGGGATCTAAACCTTTGGTGAAGACATTTGCCAACTACTGGGCAGAACTGACAGGCAGAAGATGAAACAGTTTTTGCTGGAGTTTCTCGTGAACGAGGTGGCAATCAAATTCGATATGCTTGGTGCGTTCGTGAAATGAATAATTAGTTGCAATGTATCTAGCAGATTGACTCTCACAATATAAAAGAGCTGGTGCTGTAAAGTCAGTTTGTAGGTCTTGAAGAAGATAAGTTAGCCATTGTATTTCACATATAGTGGAGGCCATGGCCCGATACTCTACTTCCGAAGAACTTTTGGAAACTGTGGATTGTTTCTTGGACTTCCATGATATTAAAGAAGCACTAAGAAAGACACAATATCCACTTATATATTTACGGGTTTCTGGGTACGTGGCCCAGTCAGAATTAGAGAATGTTTTGAGTTGAATGCAAGAAAAGGCAGACAAGAAAATACCATTTACAGGTGATGATTTAAGATATTTTAGTACACGTATGGCAACTTCAAGGTGAGTGTCAGTTGGGGAACACATATGTTGGCTTAATTGTTGAACTGAAAAACTAATATCTAGTCTTGTGCTTGTAAGGTATATGAGTTGTCCCACTAGTCGTCGATACAGAGAATGATCTAATAGGGGGTTTCAGTAGTGGAAGTAAGTCTAGTGCCCTTTAAAATAGGTGTAGATGCTGGTTTAGAGGCGAGTAGGCCTGCATTGTGTAGCAGATCCAGAACATATTTGCGTTGACAAATGTGGATTTCGAGTTGGGATCTTGATACTTCCAAACCAAGGAAGTACTTCAAGTCCCCTTGGTCCTTTATCTTGAATTTGAAGTTGATGAATGATTTAATATTTGAGCATTCTTTGATGTCATTACCTGCAATAATAACATCATCAACACAAATAAGGAGAGCAATAAAAGATTTATGAACTCTTTTAATGAATAAAGAGTTATCAGATGAAGATTGAATATATCCTTTAGAAAGTAAGGCAGTGGACAATTTATCAAACCATTGTCTACTAGATTGTTTAAGTCCATAAAGGGATTTTATAAGTTTACATACATGGTTTGGATGAGTAGTTGACATACCCAGGGGTAGGTTCTTATAAACCTCCTCATCCAAGTCCCCATATAAGAAAGCAGTATGCACATCCAATTGATGTAAAAACCAATTATTAGAAGCAGCTAAGGCAAGTAGTAGTCTTACAATGGTTAGTTTGGCAACTGGAGAATAAGTGCCAAAATAGTCTATACCTTCAATTTGATTTGAACCCTTGGCAACTAATCTAGCCTTATACCTTTCAATGCTGCCATCAGAGTTGTGTTTGATTTTATATACCCATTTGCAACCAATGGGCTTTTTGCCTTGTGGTACCTCAGTTATCACCCAAGCGTTATTATTTAAATCATCTATTTCAGCCTCCATGGCTTTAATCCGAACATCATGTTCAATAGCATGTTTATAACGAGATGGCTCATGACTAATAGTGATAGCATTTTTTATGACTTAAAGTGAGATGGAGAAAATTTATGATAAGATAATACAGTAGATAAGGAATGAAATGGGGGCAGATTATCATGATGCAAAACAACATTACGTTGAAAATCATTTAAGTATGCAGGGGGTGACAATGCCTATCAGATCTTCTTAAAGAAACATTGTCAAGATTAGTATGACAAACAATATAGTCATTTATTCAAGGAGAATCATGAGAAAAGGGAATATCATGACAATCATCAGGATGCAGAGCGGTAGCATAATTGGAATTATGGGGCAGGGGATTCATCACAACAGAATTATCAAAAATAAGGACATCATCAATGTTAGTGTCATGATCTAAAACAGGGACATAAACAATATGTTGAGGATAAGGAAAAACAGATTAATAAGAGATAACATTTCGAGAGATAAAGGTAGCACGGGTATGTATATCAAATAAAATATAACCTTTTGTGCCAATCTTAAGACCCACGAAAATGCATTGTCTTCCACTGGGTCTAATTTGGTGCGAGCATTAGTTAAAGTAGAAACATATGCCAAGCAACCAAAAACCTCTAATTTAGTAAAAGTTAGAGGAATAGTGTATAACATTTTGTAAGGTGTTTTAAGATTCAAGACAGGGGTGCAAATCCGATTAATGATGTAAACAACATGTTTTAGAGCATGAGACCAAACACATTAAGGCAAATGAGCATGGAATAAAAGAGCACGTGTGACGTTTAAGATATGCCGATGTTTGCATTTTACAATAGAGTTTTGTTTAGGAGTTTCAACACATGAAGTATAATGAATAATACCTAATGAAGAATAAAATTCAGGCATGAGAAATTCTAAGCCATTATCACTTCTAATAGTTTTGATGGTAGATGAAAATTGATCGGAAACATAAGAAATAAAATCATTAATATAAGTTCTTATTTCAGATTTGGTCTTCATAAGAAAAACTCATTGTGTCGTGTAAATATGAAAATATGAAAAACCCATGTGTGTCGTGTAAACCCACTTGAAAGAAAATATGAAAAACCTTCTAAAGAAATTTGATTAACAGGACCACATATATCCATGTGTACAAAATCAAAGGCATGTAAAGACTTATTATTACTGGAAGAAAAAGGCAATTTACATTGTTTAGCCAAATGACAAGAGTTGCAAACTAAATCTTTATTAATAGAAATGTAAGGAAATTGTTTAGACATGGTGCTGGAAACAGTAAAAGATAGGTGTCCTAATCGAAAGTGCCAAAGATCAAAAAAAGTACAAGGAACAATATTTACATTATTGCCAAATCTAGGATCTGAAATAGTATGAAAGCTATTAGGAAAAGAATGTCTATAAGGGGAGTGATTAAGGATGTAGAGATTATTATGAAGCTCCACATTCTCAATCATCTTCTTGGTAACCATATCCTCAATCGAACAAAAATCATGTGAGAAAACCAACTGAACAATTGAGATTTTTAGTCAATTTAGAAATATAAATTAAGCTAAATCTAAATTGAGGAATGAACAAAACATTAGTTAAGAGTCGGGTCTTGAGGAGGAAAATCGGGTTTGTTTGGAGAATGTGTGGGTCTTGGTTCTTCAGCCATGGAAGAAGATGGGGAAGAAAGGAAAAGACGAAGGAATAGGCAGGAATGATGAAGAAAAGGAATTAATGAATTTTGTTATTTGATACCATGTTACTATTATGATAAACACTTGGTAGATTACTCAATTACCTCTTTTTTCATTAAGAATAATAATAATAATTCAATACAAGTTATTTATATGTGGAAACTTACAAAAGAAAAAAAGGGATGTAACTGATGTAACTAATCTAACTGAATTAGTTACTCTTAGTAACAACCTGAAAATAAATTTGACTAAGTCTACTAATGTAACTATATCTAATATGATATGAATTTCTGACAACTTTTTCTATTGCACTTACGCTTGGATATATTTTACTAGGTTTTTTTATGTATAATTTTTTAATTATGAATTATAATTTATCTTTTTTTTATTCATTTTCATACAATTACAAATAAAATAATAATAATAATAATAATATGAGAAAGAAAGAGAATGAATAGAGAGAAATACGAGAAACTAAAAATATAAAAAATCAATGATTTTAGTAACTGTTATATAAGTCTTAACTGCAAAGGAGTAAATTAGTAACTGGGGCAAATCGATATTTGTTGAAATGTAGATAATCGACCCATAAAGTTATAAATTTGGGGATTTTTAATTCTCCTCAATTTCTTTTTCTGGAGAGAAGTTATTTATTATTTTCCAACCAGTTGGACATTTTGAAATGGTCAAAATGAAAAGAACATAGACCACACCAAAATTGGTATTGACTTTATTTATATAGACGTCCATTTATTTTAGTTGTCAAAGATTCAAACTTCAATTAATAAAAATGATATCAAACATTGGAAGCACTAGGTTACAACATTTCTAACAAAATTTAGATAAATTTCTTCAACTTCACAAAATATTTAGAAATAGTTTGTGGTACTGACAATGATTCAGAATTTTAACTATCCTTCCCAATATAATATTAACCACATTTCTTTATTTTTATAGCTTGTTATTTGTAACTATATATACCACTTTTGTTTCTAGATGTGATTGGATATGTGGTTGGAAACACTGGTATTAAGGATGTTGAATCAAAAGGAAAAAAGACCAAACTCGTGGACTTGACTCCTGAGGACCTTGAGTAAGTGGGAATCATATAACTTTTCTAACACTAATTATGGGGTCATTTTAATGGTATATTATTGTGACTGAGATAATGATTTTATTTTATAAATTTTAGTGTATATTATAGTGATTGAGATCATGGTTTTATTTTATAAATTTCAGGAGCAATAGGATATTTAGTACTTTATAGAGTCATTTTACTGAAGAAATGAATCATTATGTGATTGAAAATGAAAAACTTTTTCCTATTGTAGTTATTGTCCATCTATGATATTTTTCTTAATTATTTTTATCACTGCGTTGATTATATTATAATATAATATAATATAATATAATATAATATAATATAATATAATATAATATAATATAATATAATATAATATAATATAATATAATATAATATAATATAATATAATATAATATAATATAATATAATATAATATAATATAATATAATATAATATAATATAATATAATATAATATAATATAATAATTAAAAATATTAATTATTTTCAATTACTTAATTTTCATGCATCGTGCGGGTCAAGTCTAGTTTCATTAAAGGTTATGATTTTACATTGTAGTTGTTAGAACCAAGTTGATTTGAAAAACAATGACCCTTAATTTTTTTTATGATAACAAAGTATATGTGAGAACAATTTATATTTTAATGTATTTTTTAAGAGTGCAAATTCTCTAATAAAAGCCTTTGAGCATGTTTGTCTAACTGGAGATACATTATAATTATTCCTTCAATGAGCAACTAAGTTAATCTTTTGATCAACGCGTCTCTTTTGTTTACTATGATGCGTGTACATTTGATTCGTTTGACCAAGCACCTTTACATGACAAACTGATCCTCTGGTCAACACTTTGATAAAAGTCAAATCTTATGATAATAGTCAATCATCTGAGAAAAGTAATCCTCTAACATGATCGACATTCAAACATCCTCTAATCAACAAGATTGATTCAAGTCAAACCTTTGATTGAAGCTTCTACAACAACTTGACATGAATCCTCTGATGCATACTTTCTCTGGTCATCCTAACTTGGTGAACAAGATAATTTTTAAAGAAGCTATGAAGCACGTAGTAAGCTAGACTATAGTAAGCTAGTAGTTTGATAAGATTAGTAGTAAGCTAGACTGTAGTAAGCTAGTAGTTCCCAAAAGCGTGACTGTAGTAAGCTAGTAGTTTGATAAGATTAGAATATAGTTAGATTTACTAGTGTATGTTCTAGTGGTGGTGATAAAAATTAATTTAATATTAGTTGATAAATCCTTTAGTTTGAAGAGACTATACGTAGCTACCGCGTTGGTGCTGAACCATGCTAAAATGCTTGTGTTCTTTATCCTTACTTTACCGTCTTTTCTTTCAAAGTTTTTATTTTACAAACAAGTGTTACAAAATTTCTTTTAAAATGGAAAAAGTTTGTAACACAATTCAAACCGCCTTTCTTGTATTTTTTCCGCTTTCAATTGGCTTTCGAGCTCGATCTCTTGGTTGAGCACTTAACCGTGCTTATGTAAAGGTCCTAAGATTTTGTTTACGAAATTATGACTAACTCGAGTGATGAAGGTTTAGGTGGTAATACCGACAGTCCTCCATTGTTTGCTGGAGAAAGTTTTGAGTACTAGAAAGATAACTTAAGAAATTTCTATATTTCACATGATAATGAACTTTGGGATATGGTTGAAAATGGATATGTGGCTCCAAAGTATGCAAATGGTGTTGAAATATCTATAAAGAAGTTGAATGTCGATTAAAAGAAGCACGAGCTGCATCAAAAAGATAATGATTTGATGATGAATGTTATTACCTTGAAAGAGTTTGACAAATGTATTGACAAAGAAACAAATAAGAGTATCTTTGATGCTTGATGCCTTAACTATGAAAGAAATAAACATGTGCTATAATCTAAATCAAATTTGTTGGTAAGAAAGTATGAATTATTTCAAATGGAAGAAGATGAAGAAATTGAGAAGTTGTTTTCTAGATTTAAACTTTAGTCTTTGCGTTGAAAGTTCTCAACAAGATTCATACAACAACTAATCATGTCAAAATATATAGGCTTAATTGCACTAATCATGTCAAAATATATAGGCTTAATCCTCCTATTTTAAAATCCAATAGTTTTGGTCTCTACCTAAGATTTTTTAACTAAAAAATATCGATGTGACATATTTTAAATTGTTAGTGAAAAATTAGTTTTTAGCTACAATGCTATGATTTATATCTTGATGATAACAAAAACAAAAAAAGAAGAACAATTGTCTCCTAACCATATTTGCTAAGTGTGCATATTAAGTCAGAAGACACAAAATTAATGACTATCTATTTTAAGGTAGCATAAATTATGAGTATATTATAGATAATAATTTAAGTATTTTTAACACATAATATTATCACATAATAAAAAAGTAATTATGTTTACTAATAGAGTGAGTCATCATATAGGTTGTAAGAAGCTTGGTGACAAGTATTTAGTATCTACAGACCGAGTCATAGCATTAAAGACAAAGAAAATATGAGTCAACGATTGATCCTTTGACTCCAAACCAAAGAAGAAAGCTTTGAATGAAGTCTATGATAAAATCAATGCTCTGGTACAAGTTAAATCCTCTAATGAGTAAAGAAAGATAATTAACGAATCAAGTGCACTATGACTCTAAAGAAACTGTTAAAGATGTGTTTGACTCTGATCAATGCGCCTCTCATTAATCTGATAATATCAGCTCACTCTAAGTATTCTAAGTTTGATAAATCTAGCAAAACGAGTTAATAATCTGGTCAACACGTCACGACAACACTCTAATAAATTCAACACTATGATAAAGACAATCTCCTTTCCTCATCAGCAATGGACTTATCCTTTGACGAAAGAAGCGCATGAGATCCTCTAATAGTGTCACCCTCTTAGATATGCCTTCTTAAATCAAGATATGAATTAGTTATGAAGATATATATGGACATGTCTTAAATGCTAATTTGCCTTAAATGTTGATTCAAGATCTCCAACGATAATATCCTCAATGGATACATTCCTCATTATTTAAGTAGAAACCGATCAATATGAAAAGGGACTGAAAATAAAAAAGGCAATATGCTAACAGAATGAATAAAAAATCCTTTGATTAGAAATTTATTAGAATTGATCAAAGTGTTTCATACACTTAAATTCATATTGGATTTGAAATGTAATATCCTCTCCATGAGAGTTAGAATCCTAGAAACAACCTTTATCAAATTTCCAACTCAAACTAGAACTCATGTAAATCAGGCCGATTGTGGCAACTCTTTCATCCATAAGAGGTACTTGAAGAGGTGAAAAAATACTTATGAATTTGAATGACATATTTCGAAAAAGTTGAGAAAGGTGCTAACGGTAACGGCGTAGAGAGGCATAAGAAAAATACTTAAAGCTTGAAGAGGCAGAGTAAATAATATTTGTATGCTATTGTTTAAGTATTTGATTATGTCCTCGATTATACCAAGGAAAAATCTCTTTGTTAGGTGAGGACTAGATGTAGCAACAGTCTGCTGTAAACTAGTATAAAAATCCTTGTGTCCCTTGTCTCTCTCTATTCTATTATTTTAATCCAAGTTCTTTATGATTCAATTTTATTTTTGCTAAAACGATTCTATAATCATAATTTGAATGATTTGATGAAGAACATATGTTTTTAGTTTTGCAATTCAAATAGTTTTTCGAAAATAGAAAAACACAATTAAACCCCATCCCATTTTTTCTTGTGTTTTTCAGCACTTTCAATTGGTATCAGAGTTCGGTCTCTTGATTGGGCTTTTTACTGTATAAGAGTAAATATTCTTTACAACTGGAAATACCAATGAAATGGTATGAATTAGTGTATGTTTTTGGTTCAATCCTATTTTCAACGTCTTTTGAAATTCCTTTTTTTCTAAATTTCTTTCAAAACGCGGACCACAAAAATTGATTATTGAAGACTAACATTGCTATCTAACATTAGATAATACGCATTAGTAGAAAAACTATTACAAAAATGATAATTTAATCTCTTTATCAAAGTCATCCATTGAAAATATTTTCTTAGTAATATTTTGTATAGTTTCTCCTTAAAATCTGGAGTTTATGTGTTAAATTTTTTTTGTCTTTGTAATCACTCTTCAATGATATTTTGAGTAGTAAAACAAAATATTTGTATTGAGATGAATAAATACTCATATAAAGTAACATAAATGAAAAAAGAAATTTTTAATGTAATTATCTAAGTAAACATCTACTTAAACACATATATCTAAGAGAGATATCAACTTAAATTAAGATGGAAACTCTACACCTATTAATGAAATCTATTGAATCTCAAAGTCATATCTGAATGAGAGATATCAGCTTAGATTAAGATTATCTAAGAAAATATTTCATCATGTGATTAGTTTTCAACAACAAATGGAAACTCCCGTCCTTTTTTTTTTTAAAGATTTGCTTAAATATATTCTAAAAATTATGTTAATTTCATTTGTTTAAATCTACTATCAAATTTATGTCTGTGTTTTTGAAACTATTCAAATGATAAATTGGACAAAAAATTTATGCTTCAATAAAGTAGAGTAAGTTAATTAGCGAGAAAGTCAATATGTTAATACTGAAATTTATCTAATGATAGAAAGAAGTATTTATTAATACAACAAAAATTTTAGTGCAAAATAATGGAAATATTATAATGCATTTCAACAATATGAAACTAACCAAATCGGGTGAAGCTTATTAAAACTTCAATGATCTATGATGTATGTTTAATTGGGCAAGTAATCCATTAGAAGAAATGGTTAATAATGTAACTGATAACTCTTCATCATATACATATTTTTTTACTATTTTTAGCCTTATTTATCTTTAATCATTAGTTAATTTAAGGAGTTATTTGATACATTTTTTTTATTCTAGTTCTTGGATTTAATAAAATACCTATGTTTTGATTTCCTTGATTAAGTAGACATTTTTCGTAGTTTTGCGTCATTTCTTTGTTTTAGTGTAGTGCTGAATTTTGTTGAGAAATCGACATGACCTATGTGGAGTATTTTAGCCATATCTGAAGTATTCAATGTCCAATTAGAGTCAAACCAAGTGCAAATGAATGCTAAGATCCATAGTTACAACTTTCCTGAAGACACCGAAACCAAATTCGGACTCAAAAGAGGAGAAAAATGCAGTAAGTGTTAGACAACAGATGTTGTGCGCCTGAATCGCAAATCCTACGCTTGGGGCGCATTTTTACATTCCTGAATTTTTCCAGGTGCGCCTCGAGCGCAAATGCTGTTCCTGAGGTGCGTGGCGCACTGCATAATGAATAAAAACGTGTTTTTCTCACTTTCTATGGATCTTCTTGGCTATTAGGAAGTGTGGAGACTTGTGCCCTAGCATATAAACTCAGAGACGGCTGATTCTAACACCATTGAAGGAGTTTTATCAAGGATCATTCATGAATCTTTCTTGTAATTCTTCTTTAATCTCTATCTTTTATATCTCTTTCATAAGTAACTAAACCCTATTTGTTATGGATGAGTGAAACAAGATGAAACCCTTATTTGTCTGATTTGATTTATAGTTATATGAATGAGCTTATTGAATTATTTTTCTCATCTTTGTGCTTAATGCCTTTTATTGCTTAATCAACTTTAAACTATTTTACGATTCGTATTTTGAAACGACAGTGTATTTTACGAATGTTTGAGATGAGAAATTCATGATATTGTAGTCTAGGGATTGATGTAGGTCATGAAACCAATTGAACTAATTGCAGAGGCAATAGTTTAATAAGAGAATTCTTGTACTGTAAAGCTTAATTCTAATTTTAAATCCACTAAGGAATTAGGGGTTACTTTGGAATTAAAGGTTCTTTCACTAAGACATTAGGGCAAGAATAATAAAGAGAATTCGATAATAGTTCCATAAAGGAATTTAGTAACTAGAATCAAATTAGAAACCAAGGTTGGATTCGAAGTGAAACTCATCCCTGAAATTTTTGTTATTATAAAGGTTCAATTATATTACTCTTGTTAGTTTCAAATATCATTTCAATTTTAAGGTTAAAAGGTTCAATTTTAGTAATTAAACACAATTCAATAGTAAAATGCAATCCCTTAGTTCGACACTCGGTACTACCGTTTTAATTATTACTTGTAATGATTTAGTACGCTTGCTAAAACGCTATCAGTAACCTCTCACTCAACAACACAAATTTTGAAGGTTGAATGGTGACAAGTTGAAGTCCTTCGTCAAAACAAAGGTTAAAGGATACATACAAACATCCTTGGATAAAATCAAGCTAAAATCCAACCATGCTTCAAATTGATTGATCAATTAGAAGCAATCATCTGATCATTATTCTTTTGGAAGAAGCAGCATGACTATAATATTGGAGTAAGCTGGAAGTTCATTATTGTGATGAGTCGAATATCTCCATCTAATATGATCCATAGATGATATATGTGCAATGATTATGAAAAAAATATTATCTTCAAAGAAGTCTGAACTGCAAGTAAAGGACCAACAATCTCTAATGGAAGATCATCATCTGCTTCCTCCACTAGATAAGTATGATGTAACATGGGTTTACATATCTCATCATCTGATCAAACTCATGGATATATCAGAACCTTAAAAGAGCTGTTTTCACAATCCTCTAATTGCAAGGTCTAAAGTTATTCCTCTATCTGCTCAAGGAGAAGATTTTTGCCTCTGACTTATAGTGTGCTTGAATAATCTTTTAATACTCAAATATATGAAATCAAAGAAAAAGAGCTAACACTAGTAGAAAATTGAGTTTTTAATACGGTGAGTTAAAGTCGGTTACGTGCCACCAGATTTAATAGATGAGGCGGAGATAAGTTTAAGTCGATTCTCTATGTAAACGAGTTAACAAAATAAGGCGGTGTCAATTTTGTAAATAGATGAAACGCGTTTAATACGGTTGTATTATCAACCGATTTAAAAAAACAGTAAAAATAAAAAATAAAAATTAATATATCCCTTTTCCTCTATGTTTAACTCGATTAGTTAGTTAAATGACTTAATAAGATGAGGCGGTGACAATTTTGTAAATATTTATAACGTGTTTAACACGGTTATACCGACTTAAGCCAAATTTAAAAAATATAAAAAATCTCGTGCACTAACCTAGCGTTTTATCTTCGTACTCACCCGTTTTATCTTCTATTCCATTGTACTAACGACTGCACTCTCCACCTTTCTTATTCTCTAACTCTAACTTGAATACTTGCAATTCGTGAATACTTGCAATTCGTGAACACTTACCATTGCATTTCTGGGTTTAAGTCGACTTCACAATTATTTCACAACCATCGCCCTGTTTAAGTTCTTGTTTATTGAATAATTGTGTAGAGATATTATTGTGTATAATTTTTTTTAATTTTCTACTATTATAATTGTTGATATATAACAATAATTTTGAAATCTTAAATTGCTAGAATGATTAGTATATACAAATATATATATATATATAGTCATAGGTTAATTTTTAGATAATAACATTTATTTAAGGGAGAACTATATATTATATGGAAGAAAATAAAAAAAAAAATATTACATGCCCCAAATTTTTTATTTTTAAACCACTATTTATCATTTTGTTTGGAGACTAGAGAGATGAACATTGATGTAGGGCACAATAATCAAAATAATAAAAAGTAAGGCACAATAAAATTATTTTAGTTTTATTTTACCTTGATATTTACGGTTATTTATTTTTAACAAAAGTAGTTATGGATAGTAGTTGGTTTGAGTGAAGTGTATAGGTGTGGAGAATTTTTACAATTTGCTTTAAAAAAAACTTCTTAAAAATGAAGGATAGTTTTATTGTGTTTGTGTTAATGTTTAAATGGAAACCGGCTACATTTGAAGAAATAAGAAATCATCTTATTTGTTATGGGAAACGAATTTGGCATGATGATTTGTTAAACATGACAAATGTATGAGTGTGACTACTATGTCATGTTACATATGTTGAACATTGTAAAAGAGTTGATCCATGGATGCAGGTACGTAATTTTTTACAAGTTGTTATTGATTGTGTGTTTTTTTATTTATTCGTATGATAAAAAATGATAAGTGGTTATTGATTGTATTTTTAATGTTCTTATGATAAAAAATTAGGATTCAACCGATATTGATTGTGTTTTATTTTTTGTTCAGATAATTGATGACTCGAGATCATTTCATCCGGATAAAATTAAAGAAATTCGAAAACGTTGTGTGGATTTTATTTTGGAATTAATTGAAGGAAATGACAATGCTAATATATGTCTATTGAATATTGTTACATTGTGAATTTGTAATTTTGTTAATAGACATTGTGAATTTGTAATTTTGTGAAGTTCGAAATGTTGTATGTTTGGTTATTAGATGGTTATATAAAGTTATGGTTGCAATATAAAACTCTAATTTGAAATTTAATAAGAAATATTGTATATATGTATAGATCAAGAGCATAAAAACAAAATGAGAAATTTATTAAAAATAATTATTATTTTAACTTTATCTATTAAGTGGGTTGATCAAAAGATCCAACTTAAAAAGATGATTTGTTGAACTGAGTTTAAGTCGGTTAAGCTGAATCGACTTAATAGGAAGGAACTCTATTAAGTCGGGTCATGAAACGATTTAAAAAACAACATATTTTTTAAGTCGTTTGCTATTAACTCGGACACAGAACCGACTTAAAATGTACATTTTAACCGACTTAAAAAAGTAAAATTCTACTAGTGTAAGGATTGCACCTGTTGATTTAGAAGAAAGAATGATCAGAACCAAGCTAATTCTGCATCTAGTTAGAAGATCATCTGAAGGAAAATTCTGGCAAACTCTAGTAAGACAAGAATTAGAATATCCTTTCTAAATCATGCTTGCTAATTTTAATATTTTTTATTACCGTACTTGTTTGTTTTGTCTGATATGTTTTTGCTTGCTTATCATATCATTTGTCTTGTTCGTGTTGTTTTGTCCTTGACCTAAGTTTTGATTTCATTCTTTTCCTTGCCTATATAAACTTCTCTTCTCTCTATTGTTTTTCAAAAACCACTCTTTTTACATCCCCCCCCAAATCCTTTTACATCCAAATTTTTTGAAGTTGAAACTCTTTAAGAAAAACCAGTTCGATCTCTCGTCTTTTATTGAGTTTTCATCTTCCTAAATAATTCTATTCTTACACTATAATCTAAAAAAAAAAAACTTTAAGATCTTCTTAAAACATTAAATACCCATTAGCAACTCACATACAAATAGAAACTTTATTCCTTCTACTATAAAATTTATCCCATTATTAGTCGTTTAAGCATACAAATCAAACTTTACACTAATGCATTTCAATAATCAACTTTTTGATATTGTAATAATAAACACTCTAGCCTAACTTTGCATGGGGAAAATCTCTTACCTTGAGCACTTTCCTTCCATGTAACACTATATAGCCCTAAAAAAATCTTACAAAGATGAAGGAACAAAAGCTTAGAATTTCCACAAGAATGAGAGGGAATATTTGGATGGTTGTTTTAGTGACTTAGAAAATATTTGAGATAAACAAAATATAATGTTGGGAATGGCGTGTGGGGTGTAGGTGATTAGGACTTCTATTTGCTCTATTATAAGTTTAATCGTATTGATAGTGGGAATTAATGGACAGTGGTACTTATTCGCTAGGAAAATTATCAGTGAATAAGTGATTTTTAGCTACAATCCTCTAATTTATGTTTTGATGATAACAAAAAAAAAAACAAATAAGAACAATTATCCCTTTACTATATTTGCTAAGTGTGAAGATTAAGTTAGAAGACAATTTTATATTAATGACTATCTATTTTAAGGTAGCTTAAATTATGAGTTAGTTAGAGATAATAATCTTAAGTGTTTTTAACACAAAGAATATTATCATCTAATAAACAACTAATTATGTTTACTAATAGAGCGAGTCATGATATAAATTGTAAGAAGCTTTGTAAAGAGTATTCAGTATCTACAGATCGAGTCAAAGCATTACAGACAAAGGAAATATGAGTCAACGATTGATTGCCTAACTCTAGACCAAAGAAGAAAGCTCTGAATGAAGCTTCTGATAAAATCAATAGTTTGGTACAAGTTAAATCCTCTTACGAACAAAGAATGAGAATTAACTAATACAATTAAAGGAGTGTTTGACTCTGATCAACATGCTCTCAGCGCGCCTTTGAAGAATCGAATAATCCCAGCTCACTTTGACTATTCTATGTTAGATAAAATTGGCAAAACGAGTTGATAATCTGGTCAACACACTACAACAAAACTCTAATAAAGGAAACACTATGAAAAAGTCAACACTCAAATAAAAAGTCAACTTTATTAAGTCAATCATTTGAACTCTAAACTATGGAGAAGAGAACTTCCAATTCTCATCAAAGACGGATTTATCCTATAACTGAAAAAGCGCATGACGTACTTTGAAAATTTGACCCTATGAGATTTGCCTTCTTAAATCAAGATATGTTGAATTAATTATGAAGATATATATGAACATGTCTTAAAGGCTGATTTTCCTTCAAAGCTTATTCAAGATCTCGAACTTGTAATATCCACAATGGATACATTCCTCATTATGTAAGTAGAAACCGATCAATATGAAAAGGGACTGAAAATAAAAAGGCAATATGCTAACAGAATGAATGAAAAATCCTTTCATTAGAGAGTTATTAGAATTGATCCAAGTGTTTCATACATTTGAATAGGTATTGGACTAGAAATGTAATATCCTCTCAATGAGAGTTAAACTCTTAGAAACGAACTTTGTATAATTCAGACACGAACTAGAACTAATGTCAATCAGTTCAATGGTGGCAACAACTTTTTCTTCCATAAAAGGGACCTGAAATACTTATGAACTTCGTCAGCGACTTTCTTGAAAGTTGAGAAGGGTGCTAACCGTAACATCCTGGAGAGGCATAAGAAAAATAGTCAAAGCTTAAAGAGGCAGAGTAAATAGTCCTTGTATGCTATTGTTTAGATAGTGGATTAAGTCCTTGACTATACTTAGGGAAAATCTATCTGTTAGGGATGACTAGATTTAACAATAGTCTATTGTGACTTAATATAAAAAACCTTGTGTTCCATATATCTCTCTACTCAGTTATTTTAATTCAAATTCTTTTTTATTCAACTTTATATTTACTATTTTTCTTTTATAATCACAAGTTAAATGATTTGATAAATAACATATGTTTTTGTTTTAACAAATCAAATAATTCTCAGAAATAGCAAACCCCCTTCTTTCTTGTATTTTCCAGCACCTTCTTAAATGACATGACATATGATACGATGACGTTGAATGATTAATACCAATAAAATTTCAATAAAACCCTCTAAAAACATATGTCCCAACTTATGACATTATTAATTTATTTAATTTAATTAATAAAATATAAATAATTAATGCATCGAGAAGGTTCTACATCATGAGATCGTATGTCACGTTATTTAAAATATGGTATATCGCATTTTTTTATTTAATAAACTTTAGAAAAGGACCTATACTGTCGGAGTTTAAAATAGGGGGACCAATTATGTGAATTGGTTAAAATAGAGAGACCAAAACTGAAATCAAGCCAAAAGATTATGAGGAGTCTTCCAAACAAATGGAGAGCAAAGTTAAGAAATCTTTTCCCAATAAGTATTTCAGACACTTCAGAGATACCAAAGAAAGAAATGAGAAATTAAAAATAAGTAGATCATTTGTTAGAAGTGCAAAGAGATAGTAGATTTCAAATCAAAGTGTCCAAAGCTAGAAAAAGGAAGAGTCACGTGAACACTGTTGGGTATTGGGCTCCCTTCCTATGTGGAGAAAAGCCCAAATACTGTAGTCCATGTGTCTCACTTATTTAAGTGGAGAGTGGTCTAATTAGGGTCAGAAGAGAGAGACTATTTTGAGAGAAAAGGCAGCCACCAAAAGAGAAAAGAGAAGAGTAAACCCTATTCCCGATTTTGTTAAATCAGTCTCAGAAAAACATCGATTGCGCATTCGTTAACCGTTGGATCGAGCTGAAATTTGGACAGTAGGTTCGCAACATTCAGGGCTTCGTTTTCAACGGTCGGATTGGCGAAACGTCGTCTGGAGTGGGAGAAAGCATGCTCGCACAGCAGCAGGTTTTTTGGTGTTTTTTCTTCTTCTTGCTTTTCATTTGTAAGCTTTAGTGCTTTGTTATTTTGGCTGGTTGTAGGCACACTTGGTGCATCTTTTTGAGACTCTCTTGTACCCTTATTTGATTATAGTGGAGCTATTTCTTTGGTCTGGACGACCCGTGGTTTTTACCCTTGCATTAAGGGGTTTTCCACGTTAAAATATCGGTGTTCTTTACGCTCTTTTATTTTGATTAATTTGCTGCCATATATTTATTGTTGCTCCTCACGGGTTTTTGCAAGTTGGGGGAATTTTATATTTGCTGCGTATTACTTGTTATTGTGTTTCTGTGTTTATTCCCCATCAAAAACATGGTATGACTCATCAGATGAAGATGAAGATCAAGCAAACATGGCTCTAATGGTCAATGTGTACTCTGACTCAGATAGTGAATCATCAAAGGAAGAAGAGATAGAGATATTCTTTTTTTATCTCACATGTTATAAATTAATTTTGCATGCTAAATGAATTTTTAAGAAATAGTTAGAAAATGTCTTCAAAACTTAAAAAGGGAGAATTAAACTCTGAAGATTGATGTTTCAAAATCGTTAGAGGAAACTCAATGTAATTATGTTAAGTTTGAAAAATCCTTTCAAGAGTTTCTTGCAAATGGTATAGATAGAAGCATACAAGCATCTATGATCGATTGTGTTAACATAAATAATAGAAATGGAATTGGGTTTCAAGAAACAAAGGAAGACCCTTCCATTAAAAAAGCTGATATTTTACGTTCCAACTGTTTTAAAGAAAGGTAATGTTATAAGAATTTGTCCTATGTGGAGAACATGGATAAACAAGAAACTTTTTAGAACTAACATGTCAGGAGGACCAAACACATAATTTTGATATCTAAGGTCAAAACAATTTATGTTGTTGATGTGCATAGCAACCAAGTTGAAACACCAATCATGGTACTTATACAATGGATGCTCGCGACACATGACACGAGAAAGGCATTATTAGAACCAAGTTGGTTTGAAGAACTATAACCCTTACTTGTTTTGATGATAACAAAATCAATTTGCGGGAACAATTTAAAGCACCAACATTTTGATTAAGCGTGAAGTTCCTAGATAAAGTGAATTATGTAGGATCTTATGTTGTATCCTCTTATGTTTTGATTAAAATAAAGGAACGCCAAGACTACGCTTCTATTCCACATTTTAAGTTTGGTAAACGCACTCTGTATTGCGCCTCTGGTGACTCCGATAATACAAGTTATGCTATGTTTCGTCTGCCTCTAATGACTACAACATTCATCTGTTTGTCTATCTTTAATGAGTGCAACAAGCATCTAATCGCATCAAGTATTTGATTGTCTGACTTTGTTTATAATGTTTGTTTTGATTAAAGTCAACATTCTGATGGAAGTCAACGTTATGCAAAAAAACAAAGTTTTTGGCATCCTCTGATGTACACCCTGAATTTGTTATTTTTCTGGAGGTCTATGAGACATGCTCTGATCATTGTATCGCCTACTTCCTATGTCTCTATACCAAGATACACTAAATCAATTACAACAATTCTTTTAGGAAAGTTTTATATGGCATGTCAATCTCAAAATATTTGATACGAAACTTCATGATATATGTCGATTTCTTGCAATCAACTTGTTAGAAGAAAACAAATCAAGTTCCAAACTCTTGTAACCCAACTCGATAGTGGCTTTAGTGTTCCTCAAGCAATCTGAGGTTGTCAAATTATGTTGAGAAGACTTGAATTGTTGGTTCAAGGTGTTGTGTACCTTCAACAATCTAGGGTTTTCACATTATGTGGAGAAGACTTGGCTTTTAGAGTCAAGATGTATTGCTTCCTCAAAAAGTCTGGAGTTGTCAGGCTATTTTGAGATGACTCGCTTGTAGGGTCAGGTGTTGTGTAATTCAATGAGCTGCATTGTGGATTAAATCCTTCTAAGTGACCGGACTGGACGTAGCTACCGAGTTGGTGATGAACCAGGATAAATTGCTTGCGTCACTTTACTTATGCATTCCTTAGTTTTGTTACTGCTTCTGCTTTTAGTCATCAAACTGGAACCAATTTTAATCAAATAATAATTAAGAATCCACCTTAGACAAACACAATTCAACTCCCTTTCTCGTGTTTGCACATTCAACTACAAAATGTCTGAATTACGCTGCAAAAAGTCAATCAAAAGATGGACCTTCTCACCTCTCAAATGAAGGTGTGTCTTTAGATGTCTCTAAAAGTTTTGTCTAGGATTAGGTTTTTGTTTTAAGTTATCTTTTCTTTTCCCCCTTGTGTGTTTTCTTTCTATTTTTGGTCCTCATCTTAATGAAATGTTACCCTTTCTTTATTTTTGTTCTTTCATGTTTATTTTGAGCATTCTTTTAAAAACTGATTCATGTTAATCATCTGTATTTCTTGGGTGTGTTTGTTATGCATGATTGCTTACTGTAAATTTTATAATTTCACCATTTTTTATAATGACAAATGGGAAGAAAATTAGAAGATATAGTTATACAATTAATTGTATGCTTGCATTTTAACATCTATTTGCATCTGCATTGCATCATCTGCACTACACCTATTTGTGTCATCTTCATATATGCATTACATCATATGCATTGCATCACCTATTTGCATCATTTGCATAACTGCATTACATCATCTGCACTGCACCATTTGTTTGTTGCATCATCTACATCATTTGATTGTTGCATCATCTGTCTGTGCATCATCTACATCTTTTTTGCATATCAATAGCATATATGACAAAGTCTTGCAATTCACCCTTGTTTTGAAAGGCTTAACACCCTCTATAAACATGATATATTCAATTAGGCTTAACATCATAAGAAGAACAATAGTTCAAAGCCTTTGCATCTTGAAAACGGTGAAATGTTAATCAATAGACTTCATACGAAACAAAAGGCTTAAGATCCTAGAAATCTATGAACTCTTTTTCGAAAGTCTAGTCGTATTTTTTTGATATCTCGATGTTTTTTTTTCTTTATGTTCTCCCTCTTATTTTACCCTCGCGTGTATCAAAAATAAAATAACTTAATAAGTTTGAAACTCTTAAAGAATTGTGTTTATCATACATATTCATGGGGGTTATCCGAATATTTATTTATAAGTTTAATATAGAAGATCAAATGAGTATTAAGTCAAACAATTTTGAAGTACTACATTTAGGGGGAGCTTTCTTTTAAACCTTATTTTGTGAAGGAAAATTGTTCATTAATTGTTTTGTTATTTGTCATCATCGACAAGGGAAAAATTGTTAGTGCAATATTAGTTTTAGCTGCAATCCTCTAGTTGATGTTTTGATGATAACAAAAACAAACAAATAAAGAACAATTATCCCGTATATGTATTTTCTAAGTTGTAATATCATCTGAGATATGCCCTCTTAAATTGAGGATACGTAGAATCAATCATGAAGATATATATATATATATATATATATATATATATATATATATATATATATAATATCACTAGAAGGGGGGTTGAATAGAGATATTGGGGTTTTTAAAATTTACTTTTGAATATGTATCCTCTGTGAGAGGATGAAGATCAAAGTATGGTAAATTTAAAAACTATAATACACAGTTAAATATAAGGAAGAGAGTTTAGAGAAGGACACACCAAGATTTATACTGGTTCACACAATAGAGGATACGTCCAGTCCTCACACACTTGTGAGTTTTCACTATGGCTCAAACTGGTCTGTCCTCTTTACAGACCTCTTTTCAAAATGTATATTCCTAGCCTCACCAGGCATACAATTCTTTTTTCTTTCTGATTACAAAGATAACCAAGTGTAAAACAACTTGGAAATTACAGATCTTCTTTCTGATTACAAAGATATGATCTTCTTAGCTTTGAGAAAATTACTCTTTTTTAAGTAGTTTTTCAGATTTGAGCTGAAGAGATCATCTTTCTTTATAGAGGTTATGATCCTTTATTCTCAAGCAAAAGAATGTATGTGACCGTTGGAGATTTATGCAAGTGTCCAAGGTTCTTGGTCTGATTTACTAAATTGCCATCCAGCTGTCCTTGCTAATATGAGCTCTAGAGGATGAGTTTGAGGATCAACCTCATACTGAAGTTCTAACCTCCCTTGAGATACGGACTTGAGATGACTTTATCCTTTTTATTTTTCCAACGTTGTCTAGGTACAGTCTTTTCAAGATAGGTATCAACTTTCTCATTTTGAATGTTCCCTAAGTAAGAGGGTGAATATTAATTTGCTTATCATCCTCTTATCATTGATAGTAGACTTGTAACCTCTTTTGCTTGTTTTGTAACTGTCACATCTGTTTGTCTTCAATGTGCCTTTGAATCATAATTTATGTGATCCCATATATTCTTATGAAGAATGGCTGATCCTTGTTTTATGATAATTGCTCATGAATGTCTATCCCCCAGTTCAACCTCCAGTTCAGAAAACTTGTTGAATTACTTCAGAATTTTCTTCTTAATTATAGAGTGGATTTGGAACCTGTTGCTTAAATTGAATACACTCAAGAGCATAGATTAGACATTCAAACATAATCATAATCATTAAATAATTTTGTTATCATTAAAACTATTTGAGAGAGATTTTGTATCAACAATATATGTATATATATGGATACATCTTAAAGACTGATTTGCCTTAAATGGTGATTAAAGATCTCCAACGGTAGCATTATAAAAAAATAAAAAAAAAACCCTTCTTCTGTCTATTTAAGAAGAACTCGTTTAGTCAATCAAGTGTGTGAGAGAGAATGAAGAAAAGGCAATGTATTAAAGAAAAAAAAAATCTGAAAAATCCAAGCACACATCAAAAGAGAAGTATTAATGAAAAATCCTCTCAATAGAGAGTTATTTAGAATTGATGTAAATCATTTAAAGTGTTTTCATACACTTGAACTGATATAGGACTATATATGTAACTATATGTAACATAGTCAATGAGAGTTAGAATCCCAAAAACAGACTTTGTGTCAATTCAGACACAAACTAGAACTGATGTAAATCACCCTAATAGTGACAACAATTCTCTCACGTCTAAGAGGTACCCTAAGAGGAGCAACAACACTTATGAACCTCAATGGCAGGCTGCAAAAATGTTGAATAAGGATTCTAGTGATGACAGCCTAGAGAGGCTAGAGAAGAATACTTGAAGCCTATAGATGCAGAGTAAACAATACTTGTATTCTATTATTGAAATTGTGGATTAAGTTTTCGACTGTACCGAGGCAAAATCTCTCTGTAAGGGGAGGACTAGATGTAGCAACAGTCTATTATGAACTAGTATAAAAATATTTGTGTTCCTTCTATCTCTTTGTTTCTTCTATCTATGTTCTCTATGATTCATCCTTTTTGTCTCTAAACCTATTTTAATCGTAAGTTGAATGATTTTATAAAGAACATTCGTTTTGGTTAAGCTTTTGAAGTATCTTTCATAAATGGCGAAATACAATTCAACACCCCCTCTTTCTTGTGTTTTCTACCACCTTCACTTGTACCAAAACCCAAAGGTATGCAACCTATTGGAACCAAATAGGTTTCTATCAACAAGCTAAATGAAAAAGGTGAAGTGGTAAGAATCATAGCTAGACTTGTAGGACAAGGTTACATTCATCAAGAAGATATATATTATATTGAAACATTTGTTCATAAGGTGTTTACATTAACTAGAATAAGTATACAAAAGAGTTACTCAAGAAGTTAAAAGCTCATACTTACTCCAATGCATCCTACTTGTTCTCTTAGAAAAGACAATTCAAGTAAAACGGTAGACTAAAAAGTATACAAATGTATGATAGGTGTTTGGGTGCAAGATTTCAATCTGATCCTAGAAAATCTCATTTAAATGTTGTTAAGAGAATCTTTATAAATTTAAAAGGTACTTCTAATTTTGGTTTGTTGTATTAGAAATCACTTGAACACAAGTTAATAGGATTTTGTGATGTTTAATATGTTGGATATAAAATTGAGTGCAGAAGGACTAGTGGAAGATGTACATTCATTGGTAATAACATAATCTTATGGTCAAGCAAAAAACAAGGGACAATTGCTTTATCTATTGAAAAAGTAGAGTATATATCAACAACAAGTTGCAGCACACAAACTTTTTTGGATGAAACATCAACTTTAATTAACATTGTAAAGACAATGTTCAGAAGACAATATGTAACATTAAATTTATTGACTATTACCATCAAAGGAAAGATATTTTTACAAAATCTCTTGCTAATGTTAGGTTCAGTTTTATAAGTAAGAGTTTAAATATTTACTTTATAAAAAAATGAGTTTAAACTTTTTGTTGCCTGCCTATAGTAAAATGAATGTTAATTTTACCTCAAGTAACATAAATATTCATCCTGCCTCTGGTGAATTAAAGTCTTGTTCTACCTCTGATAAATTGAACTTCAATATGCCTGGATAGATTGACTTTCAATCTACTTCTGGTAAACAAAACAATTTTAAAAATCTAGTTGAAAAAAAAGAAAATTTTGCCTTCGGAACTATATTTTTTTGTTGTTGTTATGTATATGATTGTTGGTATTTAGACGCGCGTAGTTTATCTCACATGTTGAGTTGAACTTAAAATGATTTGTGTGTTTTTCAAGGATAGCACATTCATTAAAGTTGTCCCCTTGTACTATTTGTCTTAATGTATTTATAATTTGTTTTTAATTTTATTTCAAAAATTAGAAACTCAAACGTTTGAACAAAACTACCCATACTCACTCACAACTAACCCACTACCTTCACCTATTCTCCCTACACTCTAAAACCCTAAACCTTGATACTCTTCTCTACAACTTCTTTGTTCAACCTTCAATTAAATGGCTTCCAAAACCCTACCATGTCAATCAATGTTGATCAACTCGACATTATGTTGAAAATGGGTTTAACAACATCAACGATTTATGTGACATTGGGTGGTTTAATTACTTCAATCTACATACAAGAAATGAAGATTTATGATTCTATAGTAAAAGTGTTTTGCACATATGCTGAAGCATCTAGTGATGAGGTGGTAAGCAATGTTATGGGAACACAAGTTAGGATTGCTTGTTCCCACCATTGAAGTTGTGACCAAGTGCTTGGATAAAGGGCTATTGTTTAGACCTCAGTTTCAAAAGTATGTGGATTTACCAAAGTTAACAAAGAATTGTTTGAAGAACCGAAGGATAACTTATTCTCTACACAAATAAAGCCCAAGCATATGGTTCTATTTAAAATTCTAATTGGTTATTTTGTTCCTTTGGTTTCATTTCCTTTGCCCAAGGTCAAGCTAAAGTTTGAGAAGAAGAAGAAGAAAACAAAATGCAAGGAAAATCTTCAAATGGTAGAAGAGGAAGAAGCAAAGGAAGCTAGTGAACACATTTAATGCCCTCCTCTGAAGAGGAAACGAAAGGTAACTTCTCCTACATCTATTGCTAATTATGATTCTGTAGATGTAGTTAATACTGTAGAATTAAATTCATTTGATTATGTAATTTTATCCTCTGTGGAAATAAATCATGAACCTACTTCTACAACAACAAATCAAATTGAAAACATTTTCTCTCTGTGAACCAACCTATGAACCGCTGCATGTTGAAACATTAACTGAATCCGTATCTAAAATCATGCAATTTGAACCCTCTGAACCCCTTTAACAATCATTTGAAACCTTACCTGAACCACAAAATACCCCTTTTCTAAACTTGAAACTCAATCGTCAGTTGAACTTTCAACTGATAAAATTCCTATCTTTGAACCAAATTCTACTACCTAAACTAATAATGAGTGGATAAGTGCCAAAGAAGTTGTATTAGAAACTCTTATATATGATTCTAACCCATTATCCTCTAAACAAGGAAATACCTGAAACCACGACCATCTTATCAATCCCCTCCTCAAAATGACTCTCAACCTATATCGTAAATTCCATCTTCTAACCTTCAACTACTAAACTTTTCCCCAAACTCGCCAACACACACATCAATCATCATCTCCAACAACTGCATTTTACCCATCCTCACATGACCTATTTCATCTTGCCTCTTATATAGTATCTAATGTCATTCAAAATCTAGATTTGGAAACATCTTTTCATGATACCTCTCTTATTCCCCAAACTGACTTACCTTTATCTTCTCATTCCCAACTTGAAACCACTAATTCCATTCCTTTTGACCTAGCCCTTTTGGAGTATGGGAAACATCTATCACAAAATATTATTGCTTTTCAAAATACCGCAAAGATGTTGTACGTTTGGGTTCTAGACTTGAAAGCACATAAAGCACAAAATATTATATTACTAGCTGCATCTCTAGATATCCCAGTGCCTATTTCACCAACAACATTGCAGGTTCCTCTAGTCATTCCTCAAATTAAGATACCTCAACTAGAAGCTCCTGAAATGGTTTATGCACCAGGCTTTCATACTTCCACTCTAGATGTTGTATCTCCTAACCGTTTTGTTTGATGACAAAAGGGAAAAACAATTGAGAATAATTTCAAATGGAAATAAAATAAAACGAGAAATTTGGCCATCAGAATTTGAATGTCAACATATGGTAATATCATGCATTTGTTTATTTTTTACCTTTAATTGTTATCAAATTTTTGGCATTAAGTTAAAGTTCTTAAAATATCCGTGCATCAATTCAAGAGGTGTCTCTGGAACTATCTTTGATAATTTTAAGAAATGTTTTTTACCAATAAATATGTCTTTTATCATCGAAAAGGGGGAGATTGATATAACCAAGTTGGTTTGAAGAATAATTACCCTTAATTTTGATAATAACGAAGTATTTGTGGTAATAATTTATACTTTAACGTGTTTTCTAAGTGTGTAGATCTTCTGATGAGTATTTTATCGTTTTGTCTGACCAAAGAAACATTGATTCTAGTTCATCAATTATGTAATTTAGTTAATCCTCCAAAAAAATTTACTTTGAGCAAGATTATTGTAAGATCAGATGTGCACCTAAGAGGGGGGGTGAATTAGGTGTTTGGTTATTTTGACAGTTTTTAGAATTTTAGTGATTGATTTTTGCGTTTAATGTTGGTAGATGAAGAAGTAAATAACAGTAAGTAAATGAACACTGCAAATTTATCCTGGTTCCCCTAATAACCAAGGGTACGTCCAGTCCTCTTGCTCACCACAAGAGATTTTCTTCACTATCTGTCAGAATATGTACAAGTCCTCACCCTGGGACCTTGGCTACAATCTTCTAACAAACTTTCTATGATAGAACACTACTATCTTAGATATAACACTTAAAGAAAGTGCAACTTTCTTTTACAAACACTTGTTGTTTTGATAAGGGTATAGGAATAGAAAGGAGGTAGAATGATAAATAATTCAAGTACTTTGAGAACCTTAAGGATATGAAAATGATATCCAAGTACTTGAATTTCTGAAAATGACTTAGAGAAAAATTCAGAAAATTTAGTTCAAAGTCTTTGAAAATGTGTAATTCGAATTCGTAATTTGAATATGAAGTTATGACCTATTTTGTGTATTTTGTTTCTTGTTGTTGTATGTTCAAAATTAAATGTAGGTACACAACACACATATTCCCTCCTCCTTCGACACAGATGATTGCATCTATTACGGGGGAGTATACTACGCCTACATTACGGGGGAGTCGTCAACAACAACAGCTGGTTTTGTCATAATCAAAAAGGGGGAGAATGTAAAAATACGTTTTTGATTATACACAAAGACCAATGGTGACACAGCAACAAAAAGAAGAATCCCTCAAACATCCCTTGATGAAATAAATAGATTAAATAAAGGTAAAATAATTCAAGTCATAATTCAAATACATGAGAACCTAAATTACTTTGCATATGCATTAACACTATTTTTCTAAGTCCCCAATAATATTTTCAAAATGATAAAATCTTTATTTTTGACTAAAAATCATGTTGTAATCGAATACAACTAATATGTATTCGAATACAGATAAAAATGGCTAAGTCAGAGAGTTGGCCATCTCATCTGTATTCGACTACACAGTGAAATTTGAAAAATTTTCAACGTTACAACAAGTTGTATTCGAATACAGAAATAATGTAAAAATACGTTTTTGATTATACACAAAGACCAATGGTGACACAGCAACAAAAAGAAGAATCCCTCAAACATCCCTTGATGAAATAAATAGATTAAATAAAGGTAAAATAATTCAAGTCATAATTCAAATACATGAGAACCTAAATTACTTTGCATATGCATTAACACTATTTTTCTAAGTCCCCAATAATATTTTCAAAATGATAAAATCTTTATTTTTGACTAAAAATCATGTTGTAATCGAATACAACTAATATGTATTCGAATACAGATAAAAATGGCTAAGTCAGAGAGTTGGCCATCTCATCTGTATTCGACTACACAGTGAAATTTGAAAAATTTTCAACGTTACAACAAGTTGTATTCGAATACAGAAATCTTGTATTCGAATACAGATAAGAAAAATGGCTAAGTCAGAGAGTTGGCCATCTCATCTGTATTCGACTACACAGTGGAAATTTTGAATGATTTTTGAACGTTGCAGTAGTCGTATTCGAATACAGAAATCTTGTATTCGAATACAGATAAGAAAAATGGCTAAGTCAGAGAGTTGGCCATCTCATCTGTATTCGACTACACAGTAATATGTTTGAAAATTTTTAATGTTGCAACAAGCTGTATTCGAATACAGATATATGGTAGTCGAATACAACAGTAACCGATGCAATTTTTCAGCTTTGAATTCAATTTAAAACATTGCAATTCATTCTCAAACCTCTTGGATCATCAGCCACGAATTTAAAGAGTTGTTTGAGGACTATAAATAGGTCATAACTTCATTTTCAAATTACCAATTCAATTTTACAATTTCAAAGACTTTGAACAAAATTTTCTAAATTCTTCTAAGTCTTTTTCAGAAATTCAAGTACTTGCATATCATTGTCATATCCTTAAGGTTCTCAAAAGTACTTGAATAGATCTTGAATTATTCTACCTTCATTCTATTCCTATATTCTTATCAATAACAACAAAGTGTTTGTAAAAGAAAGTTGTACTTTCTTTGAAGTGCTGTATTTAAGATAGTAGTGTTCTATCTTTGGAAATTTGTTAGAAGATTGTAGCCAAGGTCCCAGGGTGAGGACTTGTACATATTCTGACAGATAGTGAAGAAAATCTCTTGTGGTGTGCAAGAGGACTGGACGTACCCTTGGTGATTAGGGGAACCAGGATAAATCTTTTGGTGTTCTTTACATTACTGCCATTTACATTATTGTTCACTATCCATAAGCGCAAAAATCAATCACGATAATTTTAAAAACAATCAAAATAACCAAACACCTAATTCACCCCCCCCTCTTAGGTGCACATCTGATCTTACAACCTATTTATAGTCCTCAAACATCTCTTTAGATTCGTGGCCTTTGATCCAAGAGGTTTGAGGAAGAATTGCAATGTTTTAAATTGAATTCAGAATTGAAACATTGCATTTCTTCCAGTTGTATTCGATTACATGATATCTGTATTCGAATACAACTTGCTGCAACGTTAAAAATTATTCAAATTTTTCACTGTGTAGTCGAATACACTTTTGTGTAGTCGAATACAGATGAAGAGTTTTAGCTACTGACTTGGCAATTTTTCATCTGTAGTCGAATACAGATGAGATGACCTAGCCTCTGACTTAGCAATTTTTCATCTGTAGTCGAATACAGATGAGATGGCCTAGCCTCTGACTTAGCAAATTTTCATCTGTAGTCGAATACAGATGAGATGGCCTAGCCTCTGACTTAGCAATTTTTCATCTGTATTCGAATACACCTTGGTTGTATTCGAATACAATATTGTTTTTAGTCAAAAATAAAGATTCTAACATTTTGAAAATATTATTTTGGACTTTTGAAAATATTGTTTATGCATATGCAAAGTATGTAAGGTTCCCTTGTAGTTGAATTATGACTTGAATTATTTTACCTTTATATAATCTATTTATTTGTAATTCATCAAAGGATGTTTGAAAATGAATTGGAGGAATTCTTCTTTTTGTTGCTTTGTCACCATTGGTCTTTGTGTATAATCAAAAACATGTATTTTTACATTCTCCCCCTTTTTGATTATGACAAAACCATTGCTGTTGTTTTTGGCGACTCCCCCGTAAGGTATGCGTAGTGTACTCCCCCGTAATGTATGCAAACTTGTGTGTTGAGTACCTACATTTAAATATTAACGGACAGCAACAAGCAACAAAATACATAGTTTTTCTCCCCCTTTTGACATGATCAAAAAGAAGAATACCAGCAATAAGAAAGGAAGGGATGTAACACAAGAAATGTAACAGAAACCAAGAATGATCACATTGATATAATCAATCAGATGAAGTTATAAAATTCAGACAATAATAGCAAATTTAATCGGAAAGTAGCAACGATTACATTAAGCAAAATAGAAGGGAAAGTCAATCCTAGTAACACAAAAAGCGAACTAGTCCTAGGAAACGAAGTACAAATCAGTGACGATCAGGAGGTAGATGGAGGTGATCAATTTTATCGGCGATGATACACATCTCGTGGACCAGGCTGTCGTGATTGGTAGCGATGGTGGATTCGAGAGCTTGAAAGCGAGCATCGACTGAAGTGGTAAATCCTGAGAAGCAGGTCTGAAGAGAATCAAGTTTAGCCATAATCATGCTGTTGGATACCTGATCATCAGCAGATGCAGTAGCGTCAGTAGCATCATTTGTAGGAGCAGTAGCAGGTGCAGAGGTGTCGGCAGGAGCACCAGCAGATGTCTTACCGATATCACTCAGATGGATGTATTTTTGCAGCGGTTCACTCCAAACAATTTTCATGCTGGGAAGAACACTTAAATCCAGCAGGTTATCCTTAGTAACCGTATACACAACTTCCTCAGAAAAATCCACCTCAAAGTGTTCAAGAATGCGAGAAACTTCCTTAGCATATGGCAATCCAACAGCTTCACGAGAGACAAACATGACTGACTTAACAAAATATGCCCAGTTAAGAGGAAGACCTTCATACATGTAGTACAGAATCTGAAGTTCGAACTCAGAAATTTGAGAATAGTTACCGGCCTTAGGAACCAAAATGTAGCTTAAGAAGTAATGAAGCAGACGATAGTCGACAGTTAAATTTCCAACACTAAATCGTTGCTTTGCAAAGGTGGAGCCAGCCTGAAGTTGCTTGCGTTCCACGGTTTGTTTGTCAAAGCGACACAAAGCCACATAAGCATCAAATTTCGAGACACTATACCATTTGCATAAATTAGTCGGACTGGTTTTCTGGCCGATATCAGGTATTTTCAAAATGTCACCAATAATATGAGAATCAAGTTCATTGGTTTTTCCTTTGACACGAGAAATCAACATTTTGCCATCCCGACGAAGATTACAATAAAAGACTCGAACCAAATCAGGATATATCGGACCTTTGTAAGCAATAAAGTCCTCAATATGTTGAGCCCTAATTAAAGCAGGAAATTGAAAAGCAGAGAACGAATCTAAAGTACCGAATTTGGGAACGATGAGCCTCTTGTCGGAGTAAAGTGTGCGAAACCGAGTAATTTCTTCGGGAGAGTGCAGGAGACGAGATAAATCTGTCACATTGGTACTTTTGGTACGTCTCTTGGAAGGACCCACGCTTGCATGCTTGGTGCGAGGTCCACGTTTGCGTGCGTTTTCAACAGTGTTGGAGATGTTTGACATGTTTGTTGGGGTTTTAGAGTTCGGGATTCGAAACTGAGTTGTGAAAGGGAAGGAAATTTGGGGGTTAGGGTTTTGAATTCGCGAACCTGAAGAAAGGGATGAGGGATTGCGCAATTAATTGAAGAAAATCAAGGTTTGGGAAGGTAATCGTGACTGAACGAACCAGTTCTGTGAAGTTTGATTCGCAGAGATGACAAAGATGGAAGGACGAGCTCGAGAGGAATGAGGAAAGTGTATTCGACTACTTACTGTCACAGCTTTATATATGACAGAAAACTGCGAAGCTGTATTCGAATACAGTGGGATGGTAATCGAATACAGTTTTCCAGAATCATCTGTATTCGAATACAGGTTGATTGTATCCGGCTACGACTTCCAAATTTTTGAAACAGACATGATTTTAACAAGCAGAACATAACTCAAACTTTATATAATCACATAAATGACATGTAGACATAGTCAACTGAATTCTAATATGTGAAGACAAGAATTAAGTCATACCTTTGACATGATGATAACATTTTACCTTATGTTTAAAGATCACTTTCACTTAAGATGCCGAGTTCGCGTCGTATTTTGAAAAAGGAGTCTTTAGGAAGTGGTTTAGTAAAGATGTCCGCAAGTTGGTTATGAGTATCCACAAAGGTTACTTCTACATTTCCTTTAAGCACATGATCGCGCAGAAAATGGTGTCGTATATCAATGTGTTTGGTCCGAGAATGCATGATTGGATTCTTTGAAATATTGATTGCACTAGTGTTGTCGCATCGTAGCGGAATACATCCAAGATCAATTCCATAATCACATAGTTGTTGCTTGAGCCATAGGATTTGTGCACAACAACTTCCTACTGCTATGTATTCGGCTTCAGCAGTACTGAGTGCGACACATGCTTGCTTTTTATATGACCAAGATACGAGTGCATTGCCCAGGACATGACAAGTGTCGCTTGTGCTTTTACGGTCTGTTTTACATCCTGCATAATCTGAATCAGAATATCCAACGAGACTACAGATGCTACCTTTAGGATACCATAGTCCAACATTGATGGTGCCTTTTAAGTATTTCATGATTCTTTTGACAGCTACAATATGTGATTCTTTCGGATCTGCTTGAAATCTTGCACATAGACAAACACTAAACATGATATCTGGCCGACTGGCCGTTAGATATAATAAAGAGCCAATCATACCTCGATATTTTGAAATGTCTACAGACGCACCAGTTTCATCTTTATCAACATATGTTCCGGAGCCCATGGGAGTTGCACTCTCCTTGCATTTTTCCATGTCAAATCTTTTTAGCAGTTCTTTGCAATATTTTGCTTGATTGATGAAGATGCCATGCTTGAGTTGTTTGATGTGAAGACCAAGAAAATAGTTTAATTTTCCCATCATGGACATTTCAAATTCACCTTGCATCATCAATGAGAATTCTTCACATATTTCATTGTTTGTTGAACCGAATATGATATCGTCAACATAAATTTGGACCAACAAGGTATGACCATTATTTCGTTTAATAAATAATGTCTTGTCAACCTTCCCTTTTTCAAAATCTCTTTCACACAGGAAGGCACTCAATCTGTCGTACCAAGCTCTTGGTGCTTGTTTTAGACCATAGAGAGCTTTCCTTAGTTTGAATACATGTGTAGGATTCTTGAAGTCTTCAAAGTCGGGTGGCTGCTTGACATATACTTCTTCATTGATGTATCCATTTAGAAATGCGCTTTTCACATCCATCTGAAATAATTCAAAATTCATAGAACAGGCATAAGCAAGTAGTAAACGTATTGCTTCTAACCTTGCGACCGGAGCTAATGTTTCATCAAAAGCCAATTCCTTCTTCTTGATTGTATCCTTGGGCGACCAATCTTGCTTTGTTGCGAACAACTATGCCATTTTCGTCAAGTTTATTTTTAAATATCCATTTTGTACCAATTATGTGCTTGTCACCTGGATTAGGAACAAGTTCCCATACTTCGTTTCTTTCGAATTGGTTAAGTTCTTCTTGCATTGCAAGTATCCACTGATCATCTTTTAGTGTTTCACCAACTTTGGAAGGTTCGATTTGCGAAACAAATGCCATGTTTAAACATGCATCTTGCAATTTGAGTCTAGTTGTAACTCCTTTGTTGATATCACCAATGATGTTATCAATCGGATGATATCGATGGGTTCTCCATTCCTTTGGGAGTTCATTGGTTTCCTTTTCCATGTTGACTTCATTTTCTTGACTTGGTTGATCAATTGGATCTTCTTTACTTGGATCATTACTTTCAATATCATCATCATCAAAAGAAATAGCTTTGTCCTCTTTCAAGGGGTTAGTTTCATCAAAAGTAACATGTATTGATTCTTCTACAATTAAAGTTCTTTTATTAAAAATCCTAAAAGCTTTACTAGATAATGCATACCCAATAAATATACCTTCATCTGCTTTTTCATCGAATTTTCCAAGATTGTCTTTTCCGTTATTTAGCACAAAGCACTTGCATCCAAAGATGTGGAAGTGAGAGATGTTGGGCTTTCTACCTTTGTATAGTTCATACGGAGTCTTCTTAAGAATTGGCCGAATGTTTACTCTGTTAGTAACATAGCATGCCGTGTTTATGGCATCTGCCCAAAAATACTTTGGTAGATTTGAATCACTTAACATAGTTCTTGCAAGTTCTATCAAGGACCTGTTCTTTCTCTCAACAACCCCATTTTGTTGAGGTGTTCTTGGTGCAGAAAAATTGTGGAAAATTCCATTTTCTTCACAGAATTCTTCAAATAAGGTATTTTGAAATTCTCTTCCATGATCACTTCTAATTGATACAATTTTGGATGATTGTTCATTTTGGACTAGTTTGGCATAATTTTTAAAGGCTTTAAAAGCTTCGTTTTTGTTTGACAAAAACAAGGTCCATGTGTACCTTGAAAAGTCATCAACAATTACTAGTCCATATGAATTTCCACCAAGACTTTTAGTTCTTGATGGACCAAACAAATCCATGTGTATTAATTGAAGTGGTCTTGTAGTAGATATAACATTTATAGCTTTGAAAGAATTTTTTGTTTGTTTACCTTTTTGACATGCGTCACATAATTTATCCTTGACAAATTTCATTTTTGGTAATCCAACAACTAGATCATGCTTGACTAGTTTATTTAAATGATCCATGTGAATATGTGCAATTCTTTTATGCCATAACCATGCATCATTGTTGTCGCTTACCAAAAGACATTTCATTTTCAAGGATAAATCATCAAAATTAAGTATAAAAATATTCTTGAAACGTTTACCGATAAATTGAATTTCACTTGTTGCTGCATTTTGAATGATGCACTCTTCTTTGATGAAGACTATCTTGTGTCCTTTGTCACATAACTGGCTGATGCTTATCAGATTATGCTTTAGGCCTTCAACATAAAGAACATCTTCAATTGTTGGAGAAGGTGTTTTTCCAATTTTTCCAATGCCTAGGATCTTCCCTTTGTTATTATCTCCATATACTACATGTCCTTTTGATTCAAGGGTCAATGTTGAAAATTTTGTTATGTCTCTCGTCATGTGTTTGGAGCACCCACTATCTAAGTACCATAAATTTGAAGTACTTTGTGAGCATCCCTGCAAAATTGAAATCAAATTTTATTAGGTACCCAAAGTGCTTTGGGTCCTTGGGGGTTAGTGCCTTTCTTGACCCATATGCAATGACCTTTAGGAATGCTAATGTTTCTTATATGACAAGTATTTGGTGTGTGTCCATAGATACCACAATATGAGCAAGTAGGAATTTTACTTGTGTATGTATGAAGTTTATTGTTAGTAATCTTTTCTTTATGCGAATGCTCTTTTTGTACAATTGTCATGTTTCTTAGATTTGTTTGAGTACTTGATTTTACAAAAATGGTCTTACTATTGCTTGGTTTATCAAATTTAGAAAATCCAATACCACTTTTATCATTTGAATATCTTTGCATGTTTAGAACATTTTCCAATCCTATATGTCCTTTTTCATATCTTTCAATCACTCTATTTAGTTGAAAAATTTTAAATGAAGGAGAATCACAATTGTTGCATGTAGAATTCTCCATAGATTTTTCAGCATCTTTTTCCATAAGATTAATTTTTTCTTTAAGACATGAGATTTCTTTCTTTTGAGTTGATACTTGTTTAAGCAAATTTTTACATTCAACAAGAAGTTCCTTTATTGCATTTTGTGCTTCATTGTATTCTATAACTAATTCATGATTATAAAGAGGGGTGTTTAAGTTACTAACCTCTTCGTCATCTGAATGATGTGACGCCATTAGTGCAACATTTGCACATTCATCACTTTCAGTTTCTGATGTTGAACTTATGTCATTATCTTCCCATGCTATATATGCTTTCTTGAAGTCTTTTCTTTAACCGGCATTCTTTTTGATGAGATCTGGACAATCTGCTTTAATATGTCCTTGTTTCCCACATTCAAAGCATGTGAAGTTTTGGTTAGTCGTGCTATCTTTCTTTCTAAAGTTCTTCTTCTTGAAACTTCTGTTATTTTTAAGAAATTTACCGAATTTCTTGACAAGGAAGTTGATGTTTTCGTCGTCATCAGAAATTTCTTCTTTGACTACTTCCTTTGATTCGGTCTTTAGAGCAATATTTTTGCTTTTCTTTTCTTGGGTTTCATTTTGCTCTAATCGTCCAAGTTCTATTTCATGTTCTTGTAGTTAGCCAAATAATGCAGAAAGTGACATTTTGGACAGACTCTTCTTTTCTGATATCGCTGTCACCTTTGGTTGCCACGCCCTAGTTAGTGATCGTAATACTTTCAGATTCAATTCATCGTTGGAGAAGACCTTTCCGAGGGCTGTCAAATGATTTGTCAAGTGGGAGAATCGTTTCTGCATGTCTAATATAGTTTCTCCAGGTTGCATACGAAACAATTCATATTCTTGAGAAAGTGTATTTAGTTTGGATCTTTTTACCTCTATGGTGCCTTCATGGGTTACTTCCAATGTGTCCCATATTTCCTTGGCTGTTTTACAGTGAGATATGCGGAAAAATTCATCCATACCAAGTGCTGATTGTAGAATGTTTTTAGCCTTTTTATCAAACAACACTTTTCTTTTATCGTCATCGGTCCAAGAATTCTTTATCTTAATTTCTTCTTTGTTGTTGATGACTGTTGTTGGAATGTAAGGACCATTTTCGACAGCATCCCATATTTCGTCTCCCTGTGCCTCAAGATATGCTTGCATGCGTATTTTCCAGAAATCGTAATGTTCACCGACGAAACATGGTGGTTTGTTACTGCTGCCACCGTCTCTGAAAACAGGTTGTGCGGAAGCCATGAATTATTGATCGAGGAGTAAGTTACCTTGAACTTGCTCTGATACCAATTGTAAGCTCAGATGTGCACCTAAGAGGGGGTGAATTAGGTGTTTGGTTATTTTGACAGTTTTTAGAATTTTAGTGATTGATTTTTGCGTTTAATGTTGGTAGATGAAGAAGTAAATAACAGTAAGTAAATGAACACTGCAAATTTATCCTGGTTCCCCTAATAACCAAGGGTACGTCCAGTCCTCTTGCTCACCACAAGAGATTTTCTTCACTATCTGTCAGAATATGTACAAGTCATCACCTTGGGACCTTGGCTACAATCTTCTAACAAACTTTCTATGATAGAACACTACTATCTTAGATATAACACTTAAAGAAAGTGCAACTTTCTTTTACAAACACTTGTTGTTTTGATAAGGGTATAGGAATAGAAAGGAGGTAGAATGATAAATAATTCAAGATTTATTCAAGTACTTTGAGAACCTTAAGTATATGAAAATGATATGCAAGTACTTGAATTTCTGAAAATGACTTAGAGAAAAATTCAGAAAATTTAGTTCAAAGTCTTTGAAAATGTGTAATTCGAATTCGTAATTTGAATATGAAGTTATGACCTATTTATAGTCCTCAAACATCTCTTTAGATTCGTGGCCTTTGATCCAAGAGGTTTGAGGAAGAATTGCAATGTTTTAAATTGAATTCAGAACTGAAACATTGCATTTCTTCCAGTTGTATTCGATTACATGATATCTGTATTCGAATACAACTTGCTGCATTGTTAAAAATTATTCAAATTTTTCACTGTGTAGTCGAATACACTTTTGTGTAGTCGAATACAGATGAAGAGTTTTAGCTACTGGCTTGGCAATTTTTCATCTGTAGTCGAATACAGATGAGATGGCCTAGCCTCTTACTTAGCAATTTTTCATCTGTAGTCGAATACAGATGAGATGGCCTAGCCTCTGACTTAGCAATTTTTCATCTGTATTTGAATACACCTTGGTTGTATTCGAATACAATATTGTTTTTAGTCAAAAATAAAGATTCTAACATTTTGAAAATATTATTTTGGACTTTTGAAAATATTGTTTATGCATATGCAAAGTATGTAAGGTTCCCTTGTAGTTGAATTATGACTTGAATTATTTTACCTTTATATAATCTATTTATTTGTAATTCATCAAAGGATGTTTGAAAATGAATTGGAGGAATTCTTCTTTTTGTTGCTTTGTCACCATTGGTCTTTGTGTATAATCAAAAACATGTATTTTTACAATTATTTTCTAAATATTCTCTTATCAACACATTGACAAAGGTCAATCATTTTATTATTATACTCTTAATGATGTGTCATTCATCTGGTTGTTCAAATCTCTCCATTTTGAAGGTGCAAACGCGAGAAGGGGGGATCAATTGTGTTTGGCTAAGTTAATAACGTTTTCATTATTTGATTAAACTAGTTCAAACTTGATGATTTACTTGGAGTAAAAGCAATAACAAAACTATGGAGCACAAGAATAAAGCGATACAAGTAATTTATCATGGTTCACCACTAACTTGACTACATCCAGTCTCTTCAATCGGAAGGATTTAATCCACTAATTCAATGTGTATTACAAAGCACCTGACCCTCCAAGCACATCTTCTCAAACAGCCGGACAACCCCAGACTTTTGAGGAACACACACACCTTGACTCTACTAGCAAGTCTTCTCCACACAATATGACAACTCCAAATTGTTGAAGGCACACTAACACCATTATTGGTTTGAATAAAGAAGTTTGGAACTTGAGTAGTTGCTTCTAAAAAGCTGATTATAACAATGACTATCACCCTAAGAAAAACACTTCGAAAATATTTCTCATTCGAACAAGTGTTTCTCTCTTTGAACTCTAAGATGAATTTGAAATTTTGAGCTTGAGCTATTCTACTTTTTTTTTTGAGTTTTCAATGATCTTCTTCTTCAGCCTTGATTATCTATTTATAGATAAACTTAGGGCTTTAATTTAGTCCTTGTTTAATTCTGAATTGTATATTCATTCCTAGCTTGGTAAATAATGATCATATTCAAAAATAATTCTAAACAAGATGTTTTTTGATAATATGTTCTTTAGCCAATTCTTTATTTCTGAATCCAATCTAAGCAATTCTTCTAGATTGATTATGTTCGTATTTTGTTCAGATTGAGTTTGTAAATTATTCAGATTGATACTTCCTTCCTATTGCTTGATTTGATTTGGGTGGGAACATAGAGTTGAACCGGTTTTTGAACTTTCACAAGTAGGAATATGACTAAGTCCAATTTTGTATTTTGTCATTTGTCAAAATTTGAATCATATATTTGCAAATAATAAATGTATCTTCTTGTGAGTGTTGCTTCTTCTAAACAATTTTTTATCATATCTTTTTGTAAATAGTTCATATATTCTTGTAAATACCTAATATCTTCTTGAAGATAAAGCTTGATCAAATCTTATTGTAAATAGTTCATATCTTCTTGTGATAAATCTTGATTAAATCTTGTTGCAAATAATTCATATCTTCTTGTAGATAAAGTTTGATCAAATCTTCTTGTAAATAATTCTATCTTCTTGTGATAAATCTTGATCAAATCTTCTTGTAAATAGTTCATACCTTCTTGTGATAAATCTTGATCAAATTTTATTGTAAATAATTCATATCTTCTTTTAGATAAATCTTGATCAAATCTTCTTGTAAATAATTCATATCCTCTAGTGATAAATTTTGATAAATCTTCTTGTAAATAATTCATATCTTCTTGTGATAAATCTTGATCAAATCTTCTTGTAAATATTTCATATCTTCTTGTAGATAAATCTTGATCAAATCTTCTTGTGATAAGATATTGATCATATCTTCTTCAAATCTTTACCATATCTTCTTTTCAATTTGGTCAAATATTTTCTTCAATTATAAATCAAAATCAAATCTAATTTTAGATTGTCTTAAAAAAAACGAATCTTCTTTCATACTCTATGTAGTCAAACATATTGTTGACATAAAATACTTTTGTTATCATCAAAACTCTCCCCATATTCGATGATGACAAAGCTGTATATTTGATAACAAATATTCTTTGGAATGCTTTGACTCCCCTTTACTTAAGGCTATCCCCACATTATCAAACATCTCTCTCCCCCTTTTGTCATCAAACAAAAAGACTTGAAAAGTGAAACTTGCCTTTTTTTTTTAATAGAATGACAATAACATAAACATAAAACATAAAATTTATCATAAGTATGAAACTATACTACTCTAAGGTTGGCACAACATCAGTTAGGTAAAAGAATAAAGTTTAGATTTTTCTTGATGAAGTCAAACATATCTTCAGCTAGTGGTTTGATGAAGATGTCAACCCATTGATGTTCGATGTCTACAAAGTCCCTAATGAAATGGTGTTTGATTTCTATGTGTTTAGCTATAGAATGAAGTATAGGATTTTTGGTTGGAAAAATGGCAGAAGTGTTGTCACAATAAATGGAAATGTTGGTTTCTAGCATTTTGTAGTCTTCTAGTTGATGTTTCATCCAAAGTAGTTGAGAGCTACAAACTGTTGTTGAAACGTACTCAGTTTCAGTCTCAAGGTTAAGCACTTTACAGTGTTTGAGGAAATAATTAAGGGTTCAACATGACTGGAATCCGAAAAGACCACCTCTGTTTGATGAAGTACGGTTTGAATATTGGAAAGCCAAGTTGAGAAGTTTCTTTATTTAACAAGATCCTAAATTTTGGAACTTGTTGGAAGATCATTATACTGCTCCAAAGAATATTGACGGCATTGAGATTCCAAGGAAATAGATGGATGTTAATTAGAAGAAGATGTACAAGATGCATCATAAGTCCAGAACATTTATGATAAATGCAATCACTTTCAAGGAGTCTGAAAAGTTCACCAAAAAGGAGACAACAAAGAGTATTTATGATAGTTTCATTATGACCTATGAAGGAAGCAAGCAAGTTCAATAAGCAAAGGCCAACGTCCTTGTCAAAAAGTATGAGTTGTTCAAGATGGAATAAGATGAAGACATTGAAACAATCAAGTCAAAAAGCATGAGTTGTTCAAGATGAAGACTAACAAACCAAGACCCAACCAAATTGGGGTACCTAAGAACAAAATTGCCTATGTTGCAGATGTCCTTAGTGACGACTCTTCATCATATGCATAGTTTTCATTGTTTTTAGTCTTATTTATCTTTTATTCATTAATAAATTTAAGGAGTTATTTGATATATTTTGTTGATTTTAGTTCTTTGATTTAATGAAATATTTATGTTCTTATTTTCTTGATTAAGTAGATATTTTTCGTAGTTTTTGTGTTGTTTCTTTGTTTTAGTGCAGTGCTGAATTTTGGTGAGAAATAAACATGACCTATGTGGAGTATTTCAGCCATATCTAGAGTTTTAGATGTCCAATTGGAGTCAAAACCAGTGCAAATGAAAGCTAAGATCCATATCTACAACTTTCATGAAAACACCAAAACCCAATTCGGATTCAAAAGAGGAGACAAATGTACTCAACGCCAGACATAAGATGTTGTACAATTGAAGCACACCCGAGGCGCATTTCCATAATATTTTCTCATCTGGATTCGGTCCAGGTGCGCCTGAAGCACGCGGCACACATCAGAACTCATTAAAACGCGTTTTTATTACTTTTTAGGTATCTTTTTGACAATTGGGAAGTTTGGAGACTTTTGCCCTAGAAGAGAAACTCAAAGACGGTCGTTTCTAACACCATTGGAGGAGTTGTATCAAGAATCAATCATGAATCCTTCTTGTAATTCTTCTTTAATCCTTATATTTTGTATCTCTGTCATGAGTTACTAAAACCTATTTGTTAGGGATGAGTGTAACAAGATGAAATCCTTATTTTTCTGATTAGATTTCTAGTTATATGAATGAGTTTATTGAATTATTTTTCTCATATATTTGCTTAATGCTTTTTATTGCTTGATCAACTTTAAAATGTTCTGCGATTCGTATTTTGAAACGGAAGTGGACTTTACGAATGCTTGAGATGATAAATTCATGATATTGTAGTCTAAGGATAGATGCAGATCATGAAACCAATTAAATTTGTTGCAAAGGAAATAGTTTAAAAGGAGAATTCCTGTACGGTAAGGCTTAATTCTAATTTTAAATCCACTTAGGAATTAGGGGTTACTTTTGGATTAAAGGTTCTGTCACTAAGACATTAGGGCAATAATAATAAAGATAATTCGGTAATAATTCAATGAAGGAACTCAGTAACTAGGATCGAATTAGACACCAATCAAGTTAAAACACTAATCATGGTACTTGAGCAGTGGATGCTCGCAACACATGACGGGGAAAAAGTCTATGTTCCAAGAACTAACATTGATCAAATGAGGCACATTGACTTCTGGAGGAAAACAAAAAGGCCAGATTATTAGTCAAGGTATAGTTGGTAATGGTATTTCCCCTTCTATTAAAGATGTCTTATTCGTTAAAGGTCTTAAGCGTAATCTATTAAGTATTAGTCAGTTAAGCGATAATAATTATGATATTATATTTAATCAAATAACATGGAAGGTAGTTAGTCAGAAGGATGGATTTGTACTCTCTACAGGTCAGAGGCAAAACAACATTTATAAGATAAATCTGTTTAATCTAGAGAAACAAGAGGTTAAGCGTCTTATTTCAGTAAATGAAGAGAAACTAATTTGGCACAAAAGATTAAGTCATGCAAACCTTAAATTAATTTCAAAACTAAATAAACTTCAACTAGTTAGAGGTCTACCTAAGCTTAGTTACAAAACTAAAATTATGTGAGAAGCTTATCAAAAGGGAAAACAAATAAAGAACTCCTTTACCACTGAGAATTGAGTCTTTACCTCAAAGCCCCTTGAGCTCTTACATATAGATCTTTTTGGCAAGTAAAAACAAGCTCTCTAAGTGGAAAGAAATATGGATTTGTTATAGTAGATGATTACACTAGGTGGACCCCAAACTTAGTTTGTTGCTTGTCCCCAAGCAACAATTAATTTTAAATTGGATACAATTAAAAACAAGCTTAAACTCAATTCCTCATATCAAATCAAAATTAATCCTCAAAGTTCTAGCTACTACAAAACATCCATCATGCTCAATGGTTGCTTAAATCTCAAAAAAAAAAAAAAAAAAAAACCATCTGTAAACTTAGATCAACCCATGTAGCATTAATTCATCAAGTTCAACTCTCTCTTCACACAATCTCACCAAAATTTATCTCAAGTGCTTAGCAAGGGTTATGAATTTATCACTCAAATCCTATAACATGCGTCACGCTACCATAGGCTTGAAAAATTCAAGTTAGATATCACAATGCAACAAACACATACACTTTTGGAGGACTTTCAGGTTGTAATGGGGCTTATGTAAGGGTGGGAAGTTTTGGGAGAGTAGGTTTTACTATTTTTTTATTATTATTTTGAGAACCACCACCACACACTTAAAAGGTCGATATCCCATGATCAACCCCAAACTTAGAACTTTACGAAGACGAGACAAAAAATTTCCTACCTAACTCCAAATAAGGTGATTTAATTAAAACCAGGTCTTTGGCTTGTAATGTGGCTACTAACCGAAAGAAAACAGCAAGGATCAAAGGGGCTAGCAAAGTATAAAATTTCCACAGGGTAGTTAGAAAGGCTCAAATGACAATACAAAATGGCCTCAGTGTATACATAAATCACAATTGATGCAAGTCAAAATTAGTGCAAGTTCTAAAGGGATAACAAATGTCTGGATAATCACACAACAAAGAATTAAAGTGTTTAGGCTTGAAAGCTCACAACTAGGATAATAAGAGAGAGTATGAACTATCAAAATGATGTCAAACATGTCACTACAATTTTTTTTAAAGAATGTTTGGACTTCCACGACCAAATAGTATTCAACAATGTATGCATAAGTGAAACTCATCAAATTGAACAATAAACATGATCAAAGAATTATAATTTAAAACTTGACACCACAAACAAATAAATTAAGACCAAGTTCAAGTTTTTAAAAATTCTTCATCATTGTGTACGTTTACACACAATTAAAAAGAAACAAATTCAAATAACAAAAAAAAGACTGCAAAAATAAAAGTTACCTTTACCTATGGGTTGCCTCCCACGGAGTGCTTCTTTGAACTCATTAGCTTGACGCATCAACCATTGCCAAGGTGGCATATATGACAGAAAGAACACATCATCCTTCTTCTTCTTTTTGTTTGGTAGAAATTCCATAAACTTGATATATAAATATTGTTGCTTCCATGTCTTTTTCAATTGGACATTGATGAACAACGCATAGATTGAATCTAGAACTTCATCAATCTCTTCTTTTTCTTTTTGTTGTTCGTGTTTTCCTTCTACTAATCTTCGTCTACCACAACAATGAAGTCATCTTCAATCTTCAACTTCTCCTCCATCTTTTCAAACTCAACCACTTGCTCAAATAATCTCTCACATTGACTTTCAAATCTTTCAATTGAAACCCTGTTATTCTTCATGAATTCAAGCCAAAACATCCTTGAGTATCCTTGTCATTTGATTCCTTGGATATAATTTTAGGAGATAGAGTTTGTTCCCAATTGATCTTTTTCATGTGAAATTCATCGTCTTCTGCTTCTATGGCCAATAGATCTTCATCTTCTTATGGAAGGACATAGTAATCAAAACAAGTTCCATTTTTATGTATTTCTCTGCAAAAGTCACAATATGTACTCATTTTTATGTACTTCATCTTCAAATGTATCTCTCAAGATCTGCCCCTCAATTATGCGTACTTCAGTAGATATAAGACAAGTATCATACTCTTCCAATAATTGTAGTAGAATATAATCATTACAATCTTCCATGCTCTACAGTGGATAGTTATCTCAAACAAAGAAGAAACAAACCACTAGCACACGACATTAGCAAGCTCAACAAATAAAAATAGAAAAAAAATAAAAAAATGATTTTTTTTTCCTAATTAAAAATAAAACAAAAAAACAAAAAATTTATTGCAAAACAAAAAAATTCCAATAAAGTAAATAAATTATAACTCAATAGTGATATGGCAATCCCCGTCAATGGTGCAAAAAACTTGATAGTGTTTCAACAAGTGTACTGAATTGTTGCAGGTAATAATTAAAACGGTAGTACCAAGTGTCAAACTCAAGGATTGCGTTATATTATCGAATTGTGTTTAATTACTAAAATTGAACAAAAAGTTTCCGAATTGATTGAAATAATATTTCAAACTAACAAGAGTAATAAAATTGAAGTTTTACAATAAGAAAAATGTCAGGAGTATCACTTTGAATCCAACCTTGGTTTCTAATTTGATCGTAGTTATTAAATTCCTTTATTGAACTATTACCGAACTCTCTTTATTATTCTTACCCTAATGTCTTAGTGACATAACCTTTAATTCAAAAGTAATGCTTAATTCCTTAGTGGGTTTTAGATTAGAATTAAGTTTTACAGTACAAGAATTCTCTTATTAAACTATTGTCTCTGCAAATAATTCAATTGGTTTCATGACATGCATCTATTCCTAGACTACAATATCATGAATTTCTCATCTCAAGCAAATTTTAACGTCCACTTCCATTTCAAAATATGAATCGTAAAACAGTTTAAAGTTGATCGAGCAATAAAAAACATTAAGCATAGAGATGAGAAAAATAATTGAATAAACTCATTCACATAACTAGTAATCAAATCAGACAAATAAGGGTTTCATCTTGTTTTGTTTCACTCATTCCTAATAAAAAGGGTTTAGTTACTCATGACAAAGATATAAAAGATAGAGATTACAGAAGAATTACAAGAAAGATTCATGAATCATTCTTGATAAAACTCCTTCAATGGTTTTAGAACCAGTCTCTTCTGAATTTCCCTGCTAGGGCACAAGTCTCCAAACTTCAAAATAGCCAAAAAGATACATAGAAAATGAGAAAAAAATGCATTTTTATGCATTATGCAGCACGTCATGTGCTCCAAGCGCAAACATTTGCGCTCTAGACGCACCTCGGCAGAAACAAGATGTCAAAATACTATAAAAATATGCCCCAAGCTCAAGCATTTGCACTCTAGGCGCACAACATCTGTTGTCTGATGTTTATTGTATTTTTCTCTTCTTTTGAGTCTGAATTTGGTTCCAGTGTCTTCATGGAAGTTGTAGCTATGGATCTTAGCTCTCATTTGTTATTGGTTTAACTCCAATTGGACATCTACCACTCCGTATATGGCTTAATTACTTCATATAGGTCATGTTGATTTCTCACCAAAATTCAGTACTACACTAAAACTTCAAAAAATCTCTACTTAATCAAGGAAATAAGACCATAAACATTTCAATAAATCCAAGAACTAAAATCAAAAACATATATCAAATAACTCCTTAAATTAACTAATAATTAAAGATAAATAAGACTAAAAACAATAATAAACATGCATATGATGAAGAGTTATCAATGGACATGAGTAAAATTCTTAAAAAGTAAAGATGAATCCCACAAAGTATTTATCACATTTTGCAAACAAATAATGAATGAAAAGGGTCTTAAGATTGTAACAATTAGAAGTTATCATGGAGGAGAATTTGAAAACAATTTCTTTAAAAGTTTTTGTGATGAGAGTGGAATCTCTCACAACTTCTCCTCTCCTAGAACACCCCAACAAAATGGATTTGTAGAAAGAAATAATAGATCACTCCAAGAAATGGCCAGAACCATGTTAAATGAGATCAATGTTGCAAAACACTTTTGGGTTGAAGAAATTAACATTGCATGTTATATTCAAAATAGAGTTTTAATTGGGTCTATATTGAATAAAACACCATATCAATTGAGGAAATGTAAAAAGCCTAACATATCTTACTTTAAACAATTTGGTTGTACTTGTTATATGTTGAACACTAAACATAACCTTGGTAAATTTGATTTTAGATCTCAAAAGTGTACCTTCATTGGATACTCTAAAAGGTCTAAGGCTTATAGAGTGTTTAATAGGGAAACTTATATTGTAGAAGAATCCATACATGTTAAATTTGATGACAAACAACTTGACCTTGAAAAGTCAATGCAAGATGATGACAAATAAGAACTAGAGGAAGCATATTCAGACAAACCAGAAGAACCTGAAAAATTAGAAGATACAAGCAAATCAGAAGAAGATGACAAATCTTCAAAGGATGAATCTGATCAAGTCAAAAAATAATTAAGATAAACCAGAAGGAAAATTTGGATGGAAGTACAAGTCATTTCATCCTGAAACTCTAATCATTGGAAGTGCAAGTGATCATTTGAGGACCAAATCATCACTAAAAGATACCACTTTTTTTGGCTTACTCTCATCAATTGAGATAACCTCTATTAATGAAACAATGACAGATGATGAATGGATCCTGCAATTCAAGAAGAGATAAATGAATTCAAGAGGAATGATGTTTGGTATCTAGTACCTAGACCAAAAGAGAACATTATTGGAACCAAGTGGGTTTTTAGAAACAAGTTAAATGAAAAAGGTTAAGTAGTCAGAAACAAGGCAAGACTTGTCGTATAAGGCTACAGTCAGCAAGAGAGCATTGATTACATTGACACATTTGCTCCAATAGTCAGGTTAGAAGCTATTTGTATCATACTTTTTTTTGCTGCAAATAATATCAATACATTATTTCAAATGGATGTTAAAAGTATTTTTCTAAATGGTTATATAAGTGAAGAAGTCTATGTTAAACAACTCTCAGGTTTTGAAAGTTCTGAATTTCAAATCATGTTTTTAAACTTAGAAAATCTCTGTATGGTCTAAAACAAGTACCTAAGGCATAGTATGATAGACTTAGTAACTTTTTGCTTTAAAATAACTTTTAAAGAAGACAAGTAGATAATACACTTTTTAAAAATCAATATGTTGATGACAATATTTTTGGATCTACTAATGACACTCATTGCCAAGAATCTGCTAAGTTGGTGCAGCTTAAATTTCAAATGAGTATGATGGGAGAACTAAAGTTCTTCTTAGGGATACGAATTCAGCAAAGTCAAAAAGGTATATACATTCATCAAACTCAATATTCAAAAGAGCTTCTCAAGAAATTTAAGATGAGTGATTGAAAACCTATGGCTACACCAATGCACCCAACATGTTCACTTGAAAAGGATGAACCAAGCCAATAAGTTGACCAGAAAACCTATAGAGGAATTATAAGATCCCTAATTACCTTACTGCTTCAAGACCTAACATCATGTTTAGTGTATGTGTATGTGCAAGATTTCAAGTTGACCATAGGGAATCACATTTAACTGTTGTTAAGAGAATCCTTAGATATCTAAAAGGCACTACTAACATTACCTTATTCTACAAGAAATCTTTTGAGTACAATCTAAGTGGGTATTGTGGTTCTGATTATGTTGGAGATAAACTTGAAGAAAAAAAAAAGCACAAGTGGAAACTGCACATTTCTTGAAATCTTGCGCGAGAAGCAATTGTATGCCAATTTGTCGAAGTGTGAGTTTTGGCTGGAGGAAGTGAATTTCTTAGGTCATGTGATAACTAAGGAAGGAATTGTTGTAGATCCAGCAAAGATTGAGTCAGTTCTTGCTTGGAAACAGCCTCAGAATGTCACTGACATACGAAGTTTTGTAGGGCTAGTAGGTTATTACAGGAGGTTTATTGAAGGTTTCGCGAAGATTGTAGCTCCATTGACACAACTTACTAGAAAAGATCAACTGTTTGCATGGATGGAGAAGTGTGAGGAGAATTTTCAATTACTAAAGAAGAAGTTGACAACCTTACCAGTTTTGATCTTACCGCAACCAGAAGAACCGTATGAAGTTTTTTGTGATGCGTCTCACCAAGGCTTGGGATGTGTTCTGATGCAACACAAGAAAGTTGTAGCTTACGCCTCAAGGCAATTGAAGATTCATGAAAGGAACTATCCTACCCATGATTTAGAGCTTGCTGCTGTAGTTTTTGCATTGAAGATCTGGAGGCACTATTTATATGGATGCACGTTCAGTGTTCAGTGACCATAAAAGTTTGAAATATTTGTTTGATTAGAAGGAATTGAACATGCGTAATAGAAGATGGATGGAGACTCTCAAGGATTTTGATTTCACACTACAGTACCACCCTGGAAAGGCTAATGTAGTGGCTGATGCGTTGAGTAGAAGAAGTGTATCAGTGTCTTCAATAGTGATGGCTAGACAACAAGAGTTGTGGGAAGCATTCAAAGACTTACACTTGAACGTAGAGTTTGCACCGGGAATTTTGAAATTCGGAATGATTAAGATTTCGAGTGGACTATTTGAAGACATTGTTAATTTTCAAAATGACGTTTTAATTCAAGAGAAGAGGAACCTAATAGTGCAAGGGAAAACGACTGAGTTCAAGATTGGGCCAGATAATATTTTGAGATGTAATGGGAGAATTTGTGAACCAGAAGTTGCAAATATGAGGAAAACAATTTTAGATGAGGCTCATAAGAGTAAATTGAGTATTCATCATGGAGCGACAAAGATGTATCAGGATTTGAGGCAGAATAATTGGTGGCCAGGAATGAAGAGGCATGTCGCGGAGTATGTATCAACTTGTCTAACTTGCCAGAAAGCGAAGGTGGAACATCAGCGGCCTGCTGGAATGTTGCAACCTTTAGATATACCTGAGTGGAAGTGGGACAACATTTCCATGGATTTTATAACTGGATTGCCGAAAACAAGGAGGAAGAATGATTCTATATGGGTGATAGTGGATCGATTGACTAAATCCGCACACTTTTTACCAGTGAAGACCACATATAAGGTAGATAGGCTAACTTAGATCTACATTGCTGAGATTGTGAGATTACACGGAGTACCGTCGAGTATTGTATCAGATCGTGATCCGAAATTCACGTCACACTTTTGGGGAGCATTGCATGATGCGTTGGGAACGAAGCTAAGGTTGAGTTCAGCTTACCATCCGCAAACTGACGGACAGACTACGAGAACAAATCAGTCCTTGGAAGATCTTTTGAGAGCTTGTGTACTAGATGATAGAGGAAGTTGGGATGATGTACTACCGTTGGTTGAGTTTACCTACAACAATAGTTTTCACGCAAGTATTGGAATGGCACCATATGAGGCTTTATATGGGCGCAAGTGTCAAACGCCTTTGTGTTGGTATAAGGACGGTGAAAGTATGATTGTAGGACCTGAGATGGTGCAACAGACTATAGATAAGGTAAAGAAGATAAATGAGAAAATGAAGATTTCACAAGATCGTCAGAAGAGTTATGCGGACAAGCGTCGTAGACTTCTAGAATTTGAGCAGGGTGACCATGTGTTTCTGAGAGTCACGCCTACGACTGGAGTTGGTAGAGCCTTGAAATCAAAGAAATTGACTCCTAAATTTATTGGACCATATCAGATCTCTGCACGAATTGGACCGATAGCTTATCGAATTGCTTTACCTCTGATACTGTCCAATATTCACGACGTGATTCATGTGTCGCAATTAAGGAAATACCTTACAGATCCGTCGCATGTGATTGAACCGGACACAATACAACTAAAGGAGAATTTGTCATTCGAAGTACTAACTGTGAGAATTGATGACAAGAAGATTAAGTGATTAAGGAACAAGGATGTTTCGTTGGTCAAACTGATTTGGAACCCAACTACCGGAGATGCGACTTGGTAATTGGAGAGCAAGATGAGGGAACAACACCCAGAGTTGTTTATCGACATGTAGTTTCGAGGACGAAACTAATTTTAAGGGGGTAGAATATAAGACTCGTAGTTTTAATTTGTACTTTTTGTTTTTGATGTGTTTTTATGTTGAATTTTGAGACTTTTTAGCCAATTTTATTGGTATTTCGAATGTTAAATGCCAATGATATTTTTATGAGACCCGTTTAAAATTATTTGGCGAGAAATACTTTAATTACGCTGCAGAAAATTTATTACCGGACTATTTTGTTAATAATATCTTTAATTGCTAAAAAATTTACTTGTCAATTGAGTTGCAATGAGAATAGATATTTTTATCAAAATAGTTGAGGTGTGCGTAAGAGTATTTATTGATTTGGTTTAATTATATATATAACATTATAATATTATTATTGTAAGTAATAATATATATATATATATATATATATATATTAGTAAGTAGTATAAGTAATAATATATATATTATATTAGTTAATAGGTTATTAGTTAGTATATAATATCTATGTTAGTATATATATACATATATAGTATAAGTTACATATATGTATATAGTTATTATATATAGATAGCGAGAGAAAGGAAATCAGAACCCACGCCTCTCTCTGCTTCTCGCTCGTGTTGCATCCTTTTCCTTTTCTTTCTCCGCTGCTTCCTTTTCCTTTTCTTTCTCCAGCTTTCAAAACCAAAACCCACAAACACAAAACCTCCATTTTCACTTAAATCTAAGCTCCGTCTCGCGAAGTGGCAGAAGGGAAAGTTGTTCACCTCCACGCTGCGGTGCTAGTGAGCTAGTTTTCAAAGTGACGCGCGAACAAAATATTTTACCGAAATTTATTGCGGTACCGTAATTGGCTGTTAAAGCTGTCATTAAGGTAAGGGCTCCTTCCAAACTTTTAGTTTGCATGTAGGACATTATATGTGATTTTATGGAAAATAAATTTGGTGTATTTGATGTGTAAAATGGTGAAAATGAATTTAATTCGTTTATGCGTGAATTAGCGGAATTTAAAATTGACGCGGTTGAGATGTAGTTTGATGTGAATTGTGTGCGATTTGCTGAGATTGAATTAATGTGATTAATGTGGTCGATTTTGTTAGTAATGGTTAAAAAAAAAAGATTCATTTTGACGTGTTTGAGTTACGAAATGAGTTATTTTCAAATAAATGAGTTTGAACTAAAGTTGAAATTTTAAAAAGAAAAAGTTTAGAGTATTTTATTAACTCAAAATTTTGGTGCCTTAATAGCCGAGTGTGCGTACGTGTGATTTGGACAATATTTGTCTTATTTAATTTTAACTAAATAATGTAGATTTGCAAAAAATGAATTTAAGGTGTTTTATGCGAAATTGTTTTGATGTGTTTGAGGAGTGATTTGAGGAAATAAATTTGGTGTAAATGCATGTTTGCAATTATGGAAATTAATGGGTGTATTGTGGTTGAAATATGACGAGTTTTTAAAAAATGAGTAATTTGTAGTGATTTGGTGTGGATTTGTGGAATTTGGATTGTTGTATTTAATGTGGTTTGTAGATTGAATTTGATGTGAATTTGTTGGATTATGAATTAATATGTCTGAGTATGCTATGTGAAAAGATTGAAAATTCATTAGTGTTAAATGAGTATTAAAAAAGGGGAATCTTTTAATAGCTGCATTTACTTAATGGTTGTGGTGAAAAGAGTCAGAGTATGCTCATACATTTCATAGTACTTGGTAACCGTGATGGGCTACGAGATGATGCCATGTGAATAGTTGGTTCATCTTATCCTTGTGGGGATTTTCTCGTCGTGCTGATCTGTGAGAGATTGCACTCTTGTAAGTCGTGCTGATCTGTGAGCGATTGCACGCATAGAAAATTGTATTGGTCTGTGAGAGGCTGTACGATAATAAATTGTGCTGATCCGTGAGAGATTGCACCTTGATAATTAGTATTGGTCTGTGAGAGGCTGTACAATTATGATTTACGCCCTTCGAGGAGGGTTTTGGTTTGGAATTCCGGAATCATGTGCATTGGCATATACGCATTACATTAGGGTGATTGGCACGCGAGTCATGTTTGGTATATTGTGATGGTTGTATATACATACTCGGTTGTTGTTTGTAATGGTGCCGTAATTGATGAGTGTAATTGATTGACTTTGTGTGGTAAGTGTTGAATGATTGCGAAACGTTTTCGAAACTGAAATTAGCAAATTTTAGCAGTTGTATTCGGCTACAAGCAGTGTGTAGTCGAATACAGATATTCAATTTTGCTACTGACTTGTGAAATAACACTGTATTCGGATACAAGGATGCTGTATTTGAATACGAAAGTGCAGTTTGGTTAAATACTTCACTTTTCCACTTTGATTATTCATGTGTGGCATTTGAAAACCCTTTCTAGATGTATGCTAAGTTGAAAGGTTATTTTGTACATTTAAAATTTAAATGTTATGTGATGTTTGTTAATTTCGGTTGGTGACCTTTACAATTATTGTAGAAATCTGGGCTTTGCCCTCAGATTAGAATCAGGATCGTCCTACCAGTTAGTACTCTGTAGATGGGAACGGAGTTAGACATACCTGACCACTACTGTGTCAGAAGGATTTCTGCAGGGCGCGTGGAGATCACTTAGGTTAGTTTTTTTTTTTTTGTAGCATGATCAGATTAGATGGTTGTATAGGGGCTAGATGTCTATCTGTTGTGGTTGTATTTATTTCATTTTGGAAGATTGTACCTATACCATATATTGTCAACTTGACTTTTATTTTGATGGGTCATTGTACCACTTTTTGATGTGACGTGGGGAAGTTAAAATTCTTGGGGCAGTGCTTTTGTACAGGTGTCTGCCGAGAATACCCCAGGGGTATGAGCTACGTTCGATAGGTCTCATAGCCCCGGTGTATTTTTCTATTTTAAATATTTTGGATTTTCATTTCAAAACCGTTTCCGCTGTTTGTAATTATTGTTGACTTTTGTCGTTGTGATACGACTTAAATATTTTATCCGAAGGTATTTCTCTCTTTATGGCCAATTTTGTTTATAAAAAAAAGGGGCTGTTACATAGTACCTTTTAGCGGTTGGTTATAGCTTTCAACTACTTTGAATGAAATATCAACTAGAAGACTACAAAATTCTAGGAACCAACATTCCCATTTATAATGACAACACTTCTGCCATTTTCCTAATCAAAAACCCTATACTTCATTCTAGAGCTAAACACATAGAAATCAAACACCATTTCATTAGGAACTTTGTTCAAAAAGGTATGCTTAATATCTAGCTTGTAGACACTGAACATCAATGGGATGACATATTCACCAAACCATTAACTAAAGATAGGTTTGACTTCATCAAAAAAAACATAAACCTTATTCTTTTACCTAATTGATGTTGTGTCAACCTTAGAGTATTTTAGTTTTATAATTCAAATAAATTTTATTTTACCTAATTGATGTTATTTTCATTCTATTAAAGAAAAGGAAAATTTTTAATAAAAAAAAACGAGTTTCACTTTCAAGTCTTTTTGTCTAATGACATAAGGAGGAGAACAATGTTTGATAATGTGGGGAGAAAAAAATATTTAGACTTAGGGGAGCCTTATGTAAGGGAGAGTCAAAGTATTTAAAAGAAAAGTTGTTATCAAAAATATAGTTTTGTCATCACACAAAAGGGGGAGATTGTTGCAACCAAGTTGTTTTTATACTTAGAGTTTTTATGTTAACAAAAGTATTTTATGAGAACAATATATTTGACTTCACGTAGTATAAAAGAAGATTCGTGTTTTTGAAGACAATCTAAAATAAGATTTGATTCATATTGATAATTGAAGAAAATCTTTGACCAAGTTTAAAAGAATATATGGTCATATTTGAATAAGATGTGATTAACATCTTATCTACAAGAAGATATGAACTATTTACAAGAAGATTTTATCAATATTTATCACAAGAAAATATGATTTATTAACAAGAATATTTTATCAAGATTTATCTGCAAGAAGACTTGAATTATTTATAACAAGATTTGATTAATATTTATCACAAGAAGATATGAACTATTTACAAGAAGATTTCATCAATATTTATCACAAGAAGATATGAATTATTTACAAGAAGATTTGATCAAGATTTATCTACAAGAAGATATGAATTATTTACAACAAGATTTGATCAAGATTTATTTTTAAGAAGATATGATCAAGAATTGTTTACAAGAAGAAACACGAACAAGAAGATACATTTACTATTTGCAAAGATATAATTCAGATTTTAACAAATGACAAAATACTAAAATTGGACTTAGTCATATTCCTACTTGTGAAAGTTCAAGAATCGGTCCAACACTATATTTCTGCCCAGATCAAAGCAAACAATGTGAAGGAAGTTTCATCTAAAGAATTTGCGAAAACAATCTTAACAAAATACGAACAATGTCAATATGAAGAATTTATAAACTCAATCTGAACAAAATATGAACAACATCAATCAGAAGAATTTACAAACTCAATCTGAACAAAATACAAACAGAATCAATATAAAAGAACTACTCAGATTGGATTCAGAAATAAAGAATTGACTAACGAACATATTATCAAAAAGCATATTGTTCATAATTATTCTTGAATAAGATTATTGTTGAACAAGCTAGGAATGAAGATACAACTCAGAATTAAACAAAGACTAAATTGAAGCCCTAATTTTATCTATAAATAGATACTCAAGGCTGAAGAAGAAGATTATCGAAAAATTAGAAAAAAGTAGAAGAACTCAAGCTCAAAATTCCAAATTTGTCTTAGAGTTAAAGAAACACTTGTTCAAATGAGAAATATTTTCTAAGTGTTTTTTATAGAGTGTGATAGTCATTGTTATAATTAGCTTGTTATAAGCAATTACTCAAGTTCCAAACCTTTGTATTCAAACCCGAGAGTGGTGTTAGTGTGCCTTCAACAATCTAGGGTTGTCAATTGTGTAGAGAATGCTTGACTGGTAGAGTCAATGTGTGTGTTCTTCAAAAGTCTGGGGTTGTCAGACTATTTGAAAAGATTGGCTTGGAGGGTCAGGTGTTTTGTAATTCAAGTTGTTGAATTAGTGGAATAAATCCTTCTAAGTGAAAGAACTGGTTGTAGTCAAGTTAGTGGTAAATTAGGATAAATTATTTGTGTCACTTTATTCCTGCACTTCTTAATTTTGTTATTGCTTCTACTCTAAGTAAATCATCAAGTTTGAAACAGTTTAATCAAATAATGAAAAAGTTATCAACTTAATCAAACACATTTTAACTTCATTCTCGTGTTTGCACGTTCAGACTACACATCTTGTAAAAAAAAAAAATAAACTGCTATACATTGACAAACAAGCCGCCTATGGATATTCTTGGGATCGACAACTATATACTTTGTCCATTTATACCTGCAATTCTGCAAAGTCCAAGTCTCACACATCTTCAATGAGTATTCAAGCTTTTCGATTTGAAAAAATTCATCATTTGGTTTCTTGAAATAAAAAATTTGTAATCTAACATCCACCCACTTATGTCAATGTAAAAGGTACATTAATAATGTTATTTAATCTCGCTTATTAGGCATCCTTCATTTCATTATTCATTAATTAATTGCTTTTATAACTTTACAATTCTCTTTCCAATGTTACCTCCATTGAAGAGTTCAATGAAAGCACAAGGGATGCTCTCCACACCCAATGACACCTCTTCTAACACCTTCAACTTGCTGGTACGAAGGTAATCAATTGTTTTAGCCAGAAAATCAGCTAAAACATCCATAAAGTCAGGAGCTAAAAATCCTCTAATTGTGATTCTTTTGTATACGATATTTAGCATGTTTGGTGAAGCTCTCTTTTCAGCATCTGTGTATTCAGAGATTACACCACAAGCAGCCACTCTACCAAATGCTTTCATGTTAGCAATTGCTGCCTCCAACATTTCACCCCCAACATTGTCGAAATATATATCAATTCCATCCGGAAAGTACCTAGAATTTTAAAACAAACTACTACATCAAACAAAAGCAATTTTTAATACTATTTTGCCTTTTACCCACCAATTTATGACTAAATTATTTTAGTCTCTACGGTTGTCGATTTAGCGACACAATTTCGCTAAATCGATCTCTATATCAGTCATTAAATCGATCTTAATATCAATTGATAAATGAGTATGTACCAATTTAGAAACCAATTTTTGAAAATATCATTAAATCACTTGTCACTAATGTTAGCCGCCGATAAAATATACTTTGATCCCTAAACTAAACACTATAAGACGGGTTTTTTTTTTCAAATTTTTAATTGTATTAATTATTTTTTTATCAATATATCCCTCGTCATTTTATATTTTTTAATTATCAATAAATACTAGGACGTGAAGATGAACCAATTTCTCTCTTTATTAAACGGTAAATATGAATATTCAATACTAAACAAATTTAACCGTTTGAAAAAAATCCAATGTATTAAAATGACTTTTATTTTAGCTTCTTTTGAAAACTTGATAGCTTCTTTTAAAAAATTGATACTTTTATGATTGTATGTATACTGTCACTGACAAACCTTCTAAGAGTGGAGTTTAGATCTGTTTCTTCCTTGTAGTTGAATGCTTCATCAAATCCTAGCTTTTCTTTGAGCAATGCGACCTAAGATAAATCATTTATGGATTTGAAATGAAAACCAAGTTGGAAATTTTAAGTAACTAAATAAGTTTTTAGTTTCTATTAAAATTCTATTATTTCATTTTTAGTTTTTTAAGAAAAAAAATTATTTTCATTTTTGTTCATGATTTTATACCAATTACTATTAAATTTATGAACTTTAAAATGATTTTTTTACAGTAATATTTAAGATATCATAAGAAATTCTCTTACAAAAATTTTAACAAATGATTAATTAAATATAAATTTTTAAGAAAATAAATTTAAAAATTCATATTTAATTCATCATTTATTAAAAAAAATTAATTTT
>JBBPBP010000002.1:30308658-30324152 GCA_037974735.1 Cicer chorassanicum
ATTAATTATTAATAGTTCATTTTTAAGTTTAATATCAAATTCTTTTGATTCTTTTTATATTTATATTTGATTAGATTTATATTTTTATATTTTATAAATTGTTTGTAAATTTATAGTTTATTATATTTTAATTTAATGTTTTAAATTATATTTTATAAGAATAATTGAGTAAATTACTGTTGTTATTTTATTCTCTTGGTTTCTAATTAAGCTTATATATCCATGATAGAAATTTCAACTAGAGTGACATGATATAATAGAATTCAAGATTAACTACCATATATTGTTGGTTAATCAAACAGTAAATTCATAGAGGATATCATAACTTATTCATATCATGTCTTTTATCTTATGCATCAAATTTGTTCTAAGAGTCCTAACATGAGATAAAGTCTAACAAAATAGTTATAAGTAGGCGATAATTCTCATCCTACAAATTATAAATAGGTTGGAGTTGTCCAATCAAATTATGAGAAGGCCTAAAAGATGATAAGTCATAGTGACTTATTGTAGCTTTTAATCTCATTCATATGGTTGAGATTAAAACATAAAATTAAAATCTCATGTGTGTTTTAGTTAGTCTTCACTAAGATCGAAAGTCTTTATTCACATCTTTTTTTCTCCGTCGTGAAAGATATCATCCAAGATGGAAGTGAAAATCTTGACTTTTAGCTATGAGAAGTTTCTACAATTCTATATTCTCCTCTTTTATATGGTTCTTTCCCTTTTCCATTTTTTTAAGTGATTATTTTCATCTTTTCAAATTGTTTTGCAATTCTAGGATAATTAACTTTGATGTGGTTTTTCTGAAAATGAAAGTGGTTTGTATAATTGTATGAGAAAGATCACATTTTCCATCTTTTGTGGGTGGTGATTTTCATATGCAGCACAAAGAAGAAGAAAAAAAAAACTCTCTCTCATATTTACTTTTGTGTTTTAAAACCCTTTATTGATTCTACCTCTAATAGTGGCGTTGGATTTCATAAATTCTCGGGCCGTTTAATTTACCTATTTTCTGTTTTCATTTTCATAAAAAAACAAAAATAAGTTGAAGAAATATTTTTGTTTAAGATTTAAAAATGTTTCATTTGAAAACATTTCTTAAAATGGGCTTGAAAATGGAAACAAAAATAAAGCGTGTTTTTCCTTTTCATTTTCAAAAATTGAGAACGAAAGTTATCAAAACTCGGTAGCAAACTTGTAATATTAGAGAAAGTTATTATTTTATTGATTTAATTGGAGTTACGGTCCCCTATTTTAGCTGAATCACGAAAATAGTTTCCATTTTATTTCTCTCTAGTTTTGGTCCTCCAAACAAAATTTTGGTCAAAAACTTGATGAAATGTCATTTTTTTAAACTACATTATATCATATATGATCATAGATTTCACGTACAATTGTTGCACCACAAGATCTTGAGGCATAGTTTGGTTTAAATAAGCGCAAAAAAATGACACTTCATCAAGTTTTTGACCAAAATTCTGTTTGAAGAACTAAAACTGGGAAGAAATAAAATGGGGGGACTATTTTCGTGATTCAGCTAAAATAAAGAGAGCAAAACTGTAATTAAGCCTATTTTATTACAGTAGTATAAATTCGCGTATACAAGAAGTGCTACTTGCCTACATGGTGTTAGTGTTGTGGCCAACATACTATGTTGGTTAACGTGCTACTATTGCTATTTCATTTCTTTTGATAAATAAAAAGGATTTTAACCTCATTCATAGTATTTATTAATCTAGTATTATTCTATAATAAATTAATCTTGCCAAATGGAGTCAACTCATTGTCATATGCAGCCAAAATTTCACTTGATATGTTGTGTCGGTATGTCACATCATCAAATTATAGTGATACAGAAAAATGAGTGACCAAAACCAATAGAATTTGAAATTATTAGGGTTGAATATAAAAAAATAATTTTCAAATGATTAAAATCAAAACTCAGTCAAATGTTATGAACCAAAAACACAAATAATCTATTAATTATATAATGCAACAATAACTTATAGAACCATATTTATACTTTTTTGTTAGCGTTGTATCTCTTAAGTGAAGTTTTAATAAATTAAAAGTGTTGTATAGGAGGAACATAACCACTTTAAAAAGAAAGTTGTGAGTTTAAATCTAGAAAGTAACATAACTTACACATTTCGAACATTTACCTATTAAACACGAATCAATAGAAAATTTATGATTGCACTAAAAAATGCAACGCTAATAATAGTCAAATGATTAAGAAGAAAATTATTTTCTAAGTTCACAAGCATCTAAAATTATAAAATGAATCTTCCTATACGTACCTAGAACTCCAAGATAATAGGTCAGTGGAAATTCAGAAGATTCTATTTTGTTCAGTATGCTTCCTTGTTTAACCAAACTATATTCTGCCCAAGTGAATTTTCCCATAACCAAATCATTTACCTTAAACATGGGATTTCCAGAAGCCACAACTTCTCCGATAACAAGTGCATCAATAGCCTATAAATTAAGTGTTAGCGTAGAAGAATATAAGATTACAATATCTCCAAATATATTTTTCACTGAACTTTGTATTAATCTAAAATTTAATTTATGAGCAATTATTATTCATGTTTAATTTTTAATCTATATAAAATCGTCTTTGAGATTACTTATACAAGCAAACTATGATTTTAAATAATGGTTTCTAGCTACGGTCAAGATTGTGAGATATTGGTTTTTGATGTTGTTGAAAATATGATTACAATTGAAGCAACATTTGTTAGATTCAAGTTTCAGTCTCCCATATCCAACTACATTTCTAGGAAGACTTTAGATGCAATGTTCCAATATCTAAATCCACCTCCTCTCTTCTACCAAGTCAAATCATGGTTCTGATTGTTGGGTTTGATTGAAATTGAAGAATATTAAAAAAGTATCGCATTGCCTAGTATTATACATGAAGAGGGGTGTCAAAGCTAAATATATGGGCATTATCTCTTCGTTACATGATGCACCAGTCGGATGCACTTTATGTTTGCATATAACTTTTTCCTTTTCTCTTACACTTTTAAGTTAGAGTGCTTTAAGATGTAGTTCAAATATTTGTTTTGAAGAATGTTTGCATATGACTTTTTCCTTTTCTCTTACACTTTTATAGAGCGTTTGAGAGATGTCTATGTGTAAAAATGTTCACATTGTGTTATACTCTAACTGTCATTATACAACAATCGTGGTTTTTTCTCCGGTTTTGAAGTTTTCCCGTTATATTCTTATGTTGTGAATGTTTCCCTTTGATTTCTATATGTCTTCTTTTCTCAACAAACGATATCAAAGTCACAGTTCGACGCGAACTTTGTGGGAGAGTGGAGGTTGAATCCTAGTATTAGATCATTAGTTGTATCAAAAATCTTCATTGGGCTGTTGTCAGGAGGTGTTTTATGTTGGTTATAAGGGTTGCGCAAGTATAAGTTATGGGAGAATCATAATTGAGTGGGAGAGTGTTGGATTCAAGCGTGAGTAGTTAGTCTTTCATTGACTATAAATGAGTTATACGTGGGATATATGAGAGATAGTCCATTTACCTATGTTATGTTTGGATTTATGGAATTAGATGGATTAATGAAATGAAATGAATGAAATACGTAGGTCTGGCCCAAGTCATAGGAAGACCTAATGTGAATTTAAATATTACACTTTTTTAAGTCTATAATAGTATTTTTTGTAAAATTACTAATTTTTTATGAACAACTATTTTTAGACACTTTAGAATAAAAATTATTTATTAAATTAATATAATTCATTTTGTATAATATTTCTTTTTCAAAGATAATCAAGTCGATTAATTTTAATATTTGTTGAGACAATATTAGTTTTAGATAAGATTTTATTCTTTTTAAATTTTGAAATGTTAAAATATGAGGCATATTAATGATGTATAAATCTTATTTGAGTACCTTTTATTAAATAAAATTTTATTGATTTTTGCTGGTCTAGTTAAAGCTATTGTTTTAGTGACTTTTAATTTAATTCTAAAAATAAAATGATGTTCGGTTATTTGAATTCTCGATTGAAAAAGTAGAATGGAATGAAATCCAATGGATACATTCTATCACATTCCATTAATTGTTCACATTTTTTTCCCATATGGAATTGAATGGATCCGCAATTAATCTACGGTGGTGTATAGCTATTCCCTGGTGGTGTCAAGCTATGTTTGGAAGTGTATAGGTTATCTTTGGTAGCTTCCAGTAACGTGAAGTCATTCTCCCTTTATTGACATTATTTATACTTATTTAACATGTTTAATATTTGCTAATAAAACAGATTTAATGTATTTAATATATTTTTTTAGGCATAAATATTTAATATATGTATATTTATCATTGAATAATTTTTTGTTTTTTATAAATATATCATATTTTGTTTTTATTCTCTCTAAAATTATTTTTAATATTTTTTGTCAACAATATTGGTTCTTACTTTTAAATCAATTCATGTGTATTGTCAGAATTTTTTAATGATTTTTTACATGTATATGTAGAACATTATAAGAATCTTTCTCATAAAAATTTAGAATATTTTAAATGGGATAACTAAAATATAATTTTTTAAGCTTTTAACGCTTACAAATTCATATTTAATTCATCTTTTATTAAAAAATTCTAAAATTTTGTAAAGGATTTGTATAATGTTCTACACATGTTTATAAAAAATCATTTGATAATTTGAATGACACATGAATTGACTCCTCGTTACTTTCGCATTTCACTCCTCAGTATAATTTATTTAATCAATCATCACTTTCAGTTAAATCAGCTATTTGTAAGGACAAAATGAATCGGTTGTCCATTATTTATCACATAGATTTGAAGAACTCAATAAACAATTTTTGCATATGAATACACACACTCAAACATATAGTTTTTAACAAAGACTAAATAAACTTACACTTTTACCATTATCACCAACAATATAAATAAAAGTACCTCGCCTGGTATAATTTGAGTTGCATAAGGTGTAGAACTATGGGAAGGGCTGTAGGGCTTCATGCGGTTAATCTGAGAAGGGTCAACAGAGATATATAGATTCTTCACAATGATATCATCAGATCCAGCCTCAACGAACAGAGCAAATGCCTCTGTTTTTAACTCAAAATGGGACTCTTCGGGTATACCTTCAAAGTTATGTTTTATCACTACATATTTGTTGCTCACTTCCATTTTTCCCTTTCTTGATCACTTGTTTCACTAGCTGCTGTGGCTGTAAAGTTGTAACTTTACTGTTCTTCCTTCCTATCTTTTAGTTAAAACATTATGTACCAACAAAAGACTTAGTGACCAATTATATATTAACTGAGATGGTAGTGTTAATTATATGATAATGATGTTCCATCATAGTGCGTCTCCCCTCTACTCCACCTATCACCCACCCCAAAATAAAATTTCAGCCAAACCTTTTATTTACACTTGCAAAACGTGGAAATAAGAGAACCAGAAAAGAATCCAATTAACCATCAATTTAGCGACTTTTTTTTTTAATATTCTACTTTTTTTTTCACTAAAAAGCCACACATCAAAAAAATATTAAAGGAATGTCCTATTTTTTAAACTCAGTTGTTGATCGCAACCTAAGAAAGCGACGAGCAGAAAGAATTTTTTTTCAATATTAATAGAAGGTCGCATCTTGAGAATGCAACCATTTACTAGTGTATATATATATATATATATATTCCATTTTATTAATACTACTAATTATTATTTAATAAATTATAAATAATTAAAATATTTAAAAAATTAAAATACTATTAATAAAATAAAATGCATTAATAAATAATAATAATTTTAATTTTAATAATTAAAATATTAATAATAATCATAATCATAAAAAGAAAATTATATTAATAAAATAAAATAAAAATACATCAATTTTGAGTAGATTTGCCAGCAGCGTTTGGACAATGTTTCCTAGTATGACCAGAGACCCGACATAATCCGCACTTTCTTGAGACTCTTTATGTAGTGTCCATTTCTGTTCTAATGCGTTTGGTATTTGGGCGACCTTTCTTGAGTCTCCGCATTAGTGGATTGTGACACACCTTAACACTTTCATATTATGGCTAATATCCTTTGTTTGGTATAGGTTTGAACGTTTCGTCGTACACTTTTAGTACCGTTTCCACTTTGTACACATCAGGTATAAGGCTCCAATAATCATATTTGATGCTAGAACATACTGCTATCACATGTGAACAAGGCATATGTTTAGCTTGATATTTCCCACAGTCGCACCAATTGTTAAGAAGGTTTACACTGAAATGACCAATTGGTCGCCCTTCTCTTGAATTTACCGTCTCGTGGACCATGAAAATGTGGTTGCTCCGATCAAAACTATCTACTTTATGACTATTGGATTTACGTATTTCCGATTTCAAAAAATTTATGCATGTTTTTGTGTATACCTGACCAGAAGCTAAAATTGATGCGTTTTGTTTTCCCATGGTTGGAAACAGTGTCCCTATTTTATAATATGTTGATTGGACCAAAGCAGTGATGGGAAGGTTGCGTGGTCCTTTTAATACTCAGTTGATCGACTCCACAAGGTTGGTGGTCATGTAACCCCAATGGCTACCTCCATCAAATGCTTGAATCCAATCTTGTCATAGTATGTTATCTAACCATTTCAAAGCTTCTGGATTTACTATGCTGATTTCTCTGCAGTAGTATTGTTATGTAGGCTCATTGATTGAGTAACCTGTATTGAAACAATAGACAATGCATTATTACACTAATTATAAAAATTAAGAATTAAATTATTAAAAATTACATTAATTATAAGAAGTAAGAATGAAATTATTACCCATAGAAATAAATTTTTTCTTCAAAGCATTATCCTTAAATTCCCTTGCAAAATTTTGTGAAATATGTCGGACACAGAACACATTTTTTACGGAGGATCTTGTTGTTAAGACAAAATCTCTAAATTAATTGTTTTGATGATAATTAAACAAAATGTTAATTAAGAATTATAATTATGATTCTAAGTGTTTTGATATTTAACTTGTGTATTTGAGTGTGTTAAACAAGATAGGTACCAAGTAAAACAAATCAAATATCATTAAAATCAAAGCAAGCAAAAACAGCAAAGCAAAGATCAATCCTGCCAGAATTCTGCAAAACGAAGATTGATCTTCAGAATCAAGAATGATCAATCCTGCCAGACTTCTGCAAAACGAAGATTGATCAATTCTGACAGACTTCCACAAAAACGAAGATTGATCCTCAGAATCAAGAATGATGAATCTCGAGCTGAAGACTGCAATCCAAGAAGCTTTGTCAATCTGATATCTTTATCAAGGATAAACTAAGAAAGGCCTAAAATAGAATCAGCCCAAGTTTGAAGAATCAAAGACAAGCCTCATGAAGGATTACAAAGAAGCAAGATCATTCCTCATGTTGTACAAACACAAGTACAAGTACAGGCTGTAAAAGTACAGTTGTACTATCAAATCAAGGCTGCACAACTGACTCAAAAGAGCACACAAGCAACCTCTGCAAAACAGTACTGGATCGAGTACAAAGTCAGAACATACTTAAGTAATCTGAGGATCGATCCTGGACTGGAAGAACACTCCTGGATTCAATTTCTTCACTCTTGCTTTTGGACTGCTTTAGTTCACCTACTGCCCTATAACAGCTGGCTTCATTCCAACGGCTATGAGAGCTGTCCAAAGCCTCTATTGAAGCTTATAAATGTAGCATCAAGATGAAGAACAAAATACAACTCAAAGTGCCAAGAAAAGCATCAATTTACATTCATATTCAAGCTCACTCAGAGTTTCATTCCTTGGCTCGCAAATCTGTTTTTTCTTTGTGTTGTGGTGAAATCAGTAACATTCTAATCCTAAGTTTCAGAATCTATTTCTCAAACAAGAGTTGAGTAAATATTAAGATTCAAAACATCTTCATCATCATATTGTAATACAAAGCTAGTGTATCATCATAGCTTGAAAAGTGTGTAGACATCCTTTTATGTTATAAAAGGTAATTTGTAAACTCCTTACTGAAATAGGCTAAGGAAAATCTGGAAATCCTTTCTAAGGTAGAAAGGTAGAAGTTGTGTAAAGATCAAGATTGATCTACGAAAGTTGTGTAACAACCAAGAACAATCTTGCCTTGAGCACTTAGTGGAAAATCTCACATTTGTGAGGACTGGACGTAGCCCAAGTTGGGTGAACCAGGATATATGCTTGAGTAATCTCTCTATCTCTATCCTTATTTATTACTTGATTTGCAATAAGCTTTTTACAATTAAAATCAATATTGCTGTTTTACACTAACCAAGATCGTTCTTCTTATTACCAAGATCAATCTTGAGTAATTTTTTAGTTTCAAAACAGGAAATTTTTAAAAGGGGCAATTATAATTCAAACCCCCCTTTCTTATAATTGATATTGTTACTTCAATTGGCATCAGAGCCAGTCTCTAAAAATTAAAAAACACTAAAAAAGTGTTAGAGCAAAAGATTCAGGAAGACAATGTCAAAAGCCAAATATATTGCTGAAGGAGGGTCTTCAAACAGACCACCATACTTTGATGGATCAGATTATTACTTCTAGAAAGGCAAAATGCAATTGTTCCTAAAGTCACAAGACACTAGTATGTGGAGAATCATCACAGATGGAGATTTCATACCAAGAGTGTATTTTTAAAATGATTATTATTATTTAATGTATTTTATTTTATTAATTGTATTTTGATTTTTAAATTTTTTTAATTATTTATAATTTATTAAATAATAATTAACAGTATTAATAAAATGGAAATATATATATATATATATATATATATATATATATATATATATATATATATATATATATATATATATATATATATATGCCAGTATATGGTCGCATCGACCTTCTATTAAAATTGAAAAAAAAAATTTCCTTCAGCTTGTCGTTTCCCCAGATTGCGATCATCAACTGGGTTTAAAAAGTAGGGCATTTTAGCATTTTGGTGAGAAAAAAAAGTCCAATTTAGTCTCTAAATTTATATTCTCTTATTAATTTATTTAATTCTTAAATTAGTAAAACTAACTACACTACACCAAAAATGACATTTTATAGCGCGTCTTTTACAACACTTATTAAATACGAGCGCTGCAACAGCGCTTTTTTGACAAGCGCTGTAAAAAAAAAGCGTTGTTGTAGGGTCATATAGGGTCACACACGCTTGCACATAATGTTTACAACTCTTTTACGGCGCTTTTTTAAAAAACGCTGTAAATTGAAGCGCTCTTACATAGCCTTTTACAGTGCTTTTTTAGCGCTTTAAACACAAGCGCTGTAAAATGTAGTGCTCCCACCTTATGTTATATAGTTTTTAAAGTGCTTCTTGTTAAAGCGCTGTAAAAGTCTTGCGCTTTCACATAATCAAATGACCTATTACACCGTTTTTTATGCAAGTGCTTTAATAGGCTTGCCCTTTCACATTTTTAAAGGACCTATTAGAGCGCTTTTTGTACAAGTGTTGTAAAATCATTCATTTTAAATAAAAAACATTCACTTTAAAAAAAAAAAAAAATTTAAAACAAATTTAATATGTTGTCCTAACCCTACGAACCTTCATCTCCTCTACCCTACGAACCCTCCTCTCATCTACTGTGCGCCCATCTACAAATTGATTTACGTTGCTCCTCCTTTAAAACAAATTGATCAACGTTGTCTCAGGCACTGTATTTTATTTATTTGTTGTTGTCACTAATTAAAACTGATAAATTGTTACATATTAGATATGTTATGTTTTGAAATTGTTACATGATATTAGATATGTTCTCATGATATATATGTTTTGTTTTGAAATCAATCTTGGACCAATATTAGATATGTGTATTATATATAGGTCATATATATTAGACTTGAAATCATGCTTATTATTTGTGTACAATTGTATGTTCTGCACAATGATGATAAGGTTCAACCGTATGTTACAATACACATGGATCAGTTATTTAGTTTGAACATGAATAGGAATCAAAATTGGATAACTCGAGAGCACAATCGAATTTCATAACATGGTTAAAAAATCACATAAAGTCAAAGTTTGATGTAGACCCCGGATCAATTTCACAGAGATTGAGGTGGCTAGGAAATGGTCCGAGTTTAAATGTCTTTTCTTACACCGGTTATGTAATTAACGGCTGCACATTTTATACCAACGAACAAGATGATCAAACCACTATGCAAAATAGCGGAGTCACTCTCGTAGCTGAAGCGATGCATATCTCAAGTGCAAAAGACAAGAACCCAATATATGCAAATCTATCATATTTTGGGGTTATCAAGCGCATATGGGAGCTAGACTATACAATGTTTCGTGTTCCCATATTTGGTTGCAAGTGGGTCGATAATAATAATAATGGCGTTCAGATTGATGAGTCAGGGTTCTTGCTTGTCGATTTTAATAGGGTGGGATACCAAGATGAGCCTTTTATTTTAGCGTCGCTAGCTCAACAAGTGTTTTATGTCACTGATCCTGTTGATGATAAATGGTTCGTTGTCCTATCGACCAATAAAATAAGTGATGATAACAATAATGATGAAGATGTTGGTAATGATCTTTTCTTTGCAACATCACAACCACATGAAATTGATTCAACTAATGATGGTTTATATCTTAGAGATGATCATGATGAGGGAATTTGGATTAATCCATCGTTTCGTATCATTAATGGACAAACAAATGTGAATCCCACCAAGAAAAGAAGAAAGGCGTCTTAATGTGTTTAATTGTTTTTAAGCCATGTAATCTGAACTGAGTTCATGTAATTTAATTGTTTGATCTGCCATAATTGAGCATTTTGGTATTTAGCTTGAACTGTGTGTAATTTTCTACTTATACTGTATGTAATTGTATACTGATTTTCTGCGTATACTGGGAATTTTTCTTGAACTTGAATTGATCATCCCAATATTAGCATTGATATATATATATAGGTATTATTTGGAAGAAAAAATTATTATTTTGTAAGAAAAAATTATTATTTGAAAAAGCGCTGTAATAGGGTTTTAAAAAAAATAAAATAAGGGTCTTTTAAATCGCTTTCTTCATAAGCGTTGTAAAAGGGGTCACACAGCCCTTGGAACAAAGAGGCATTTTATATATAAAACCCTATTACAGCGCTCTTTTGAAAATCGCTCTAATAGGGTTTTAAAAAAATAAAATAAGGAGGTCTTTTATAGCGCTTTCGTCATAAGCGCTGAAAAAGGGTCACATAGCGTTTGCATATAATAAAAAAAAAAGGCATTTTATATATAAAACCCTATTACAACAATATTTTGAAAAAGCGTTGTAATAGGGTTTTAAAAAAAATAAAATAAGGAGGTCTTCTAAAGCACTTTCTGCATAGGCGCTGTAAAAGGGTCACATAGCGTTTGCATATAATAAAACAAAGAAGCCTTTTAAAGCGTTTTCTATGAAAGCGCTGTAAAAGGCTTTTAAAAAAATAAAAATAGGGAGGTCTTCTAAAGCGCTTTCTGCATAAGCACTGTAAAAGGGTCACATAGCGTTTGCATATAATAAAACAAAGAAGCCTTTTAAAGCGCTTTGTATGAAAGCGCTGTAAAAGGCTTTTAAAAAAATAAAAATAAGGAGGTCTTTTACAGCGCTTTTTCACAAGCACTTTAAAAGGCTTCTAAAAAAGCGCTGTAATGGGCATTTAAAAAATAAAATATTGAGACCTATTACAGCGCTTTTTCAAAAAAGCGTTGTAATAGGGTTTTATATATAACAGTAAACCTCTTCAGTTTCATCTTCATTATGTAAACTTCATACGAGTGTTTCAGTTTCCTCTTTGTTCTCCTTCTCATACTGCTACGTATTTGAACTTATACTGCTACGTACTTAGACTCTACATGTTGAACTTATGTATTAAACATTGATTTAGGGTGTCACTCCATGCGTGTTGTACTTGTCCTCCCCTACTCATCGGAAGGTCGGAAAATGAACATTGTGCAATACTCTGGGCGAAGTATTGCACAACACACCGATCCATGTGGGCCAACTTGTGCCTATTTTATATATATTCCATTGATTTAGTGGCTTATATAAAATATTGATGTTATATTTTTTTTATTGTCATTTTAACTATTCTCATAATATAATAATCTTTTATTTTGATATTTTGAAAGATATTTTTTAGTGGAAAATAAATAAATTAAAATAAGTATGTAATTAGTTGGACCTTTTGAAAAAATAAAATAAAATGGAGTTTAATGAGTTAGGTTAACAATAACTAATATGTTAAAAAAAAAAATCAAATATACCCTAGCAATACAGTAGAAAGATATTAGAAAGAGAGAGTTCGTAACATTGCAAATTGAGAAAAGGCAGCAGCCGCACTAAGAGAAAAGAGAAGAAAATCGGTTCCGACGATCGACAACTGTCCAGAAAAACTTCCTCCGTTTTCGTTCGAATTTTAGTATGTTATTTAATTTATTCAGTTAGTCAATTAAACACAATTTTCCAGATTTTTAACAACCTCAATTTCTCTCTAAAATACCCGACTTCTCCGTTTGTAGAATTCGTTATGTTGCACCGTTCTTCTTCACCGTAAGTCCGATTTGAGTGAAACCAACGCCAAAACGATCATGTGAAAAGTGGCTATGTTATCCACTTATTGGTTTTCTGATTTATGGTAAGATTCCTTGACCGAATTTCGAAAATAATTTTAGAGTGTCTTCTCATAATTTATTTTTAACGTTTATCCATAAATTGTCGAGTTAGATCGATTGAAGGACAAAGAGTCGTAGAATAAAGGTTGTTTGTTCGTGGAATCGTATTCGTGTGTGAAAGCATCGAAATAAAGGTTGTTTCCCAAAGATTCATCCGGGGCTTGCTACGTACGGCAGTAGCCCTTTGAGTGATAAATTAATTAATGTGCAAATATGGGAATTGTGAGATTAAAATGTGGAATAGAAATATTTATAAGGTGTTGATTGATTTAATTCCATTGAATGTGTGTTATTTGATATTATTGTGATATTTGATTTATTTTTGTTAAATGTGTGATATTTGATATTATTGTGATATTGGATGTCGAATGAATTTGGTGCATATGTTGGATTAGATGAGTTTATGTGATGTGATAATAAAAGATGTGTGCATTGTGATAATTTTATGTGATGATGATGATGTATGAATAATAATTGTGATTTCATAAATTTGTGATGAGTTATGTAATGATGATGATTTGTGATGAAAATATTGAAGTAACCCCTGATGGAATAATTTTGATTCCAATTTGTGTTTGAGATGACGGTCTTAATGGAGTATCATAGGCCAACGAGGGGAGAAAATAAATATTGAAAATTTGTGAAGTGGAGATTATTTTGTCATCATATAGGTAGGGCCTGACAAGCCTAGCGATTTCGGGGAAGTACAACTGAATTGAGCCTGATCGTGGCGGTCTACTGTTGAGCCTTAAGGCAAGATTGTTAGACCTTGGAGGTATTCGGGTGGGGAATTCCTAGGTGACTTGGAGGTAGCACTCCAAATGTCAGGAGCTACCATGCAACACACGTTTACCTCGACTGTCGCGTATATGTGTCTCGGGTTGAGTTGAGGGGATCTATGAGGACAGGGCCAATTTGAATTGTCCGTCCACCGGAATGGTGGCATAGTATCATGGCCTCCTAACCAAGTACTTCAGAGTTAGAATGGTACCACACTGTGAAGTAGAGTCTAAGCTCATGCATAGCATTGCATTTTCTTGTGATTGTTTTGTTGTGATTAATATGTGCCGCGTGTGATAATAACTCTTCTTAGATGATTTGATGTTATAGTGAAATGTATTGACTTTCCTTGAGTGGTTTTGACTTTATAATGTTATGTTTTTCTTTGAAGAATGTTTGTCTAATGATACGGTTTATTTAGAATTAATTGCGTGTTCTCCTTACTTACATTATACTATTAACATGATTTCAAAATTCACCTCCTTCGTTCTTTGTGTTTGACTGGCTTGGCCCTGCGTTTGCGAAATCGCAGTTATTACAGGTTAATGAGTCTTGAAGTTCAAATTTGGGAGAAGCCCCGCTCTGATAGGTGATACCGGGAATGAGAGTCATAAGTTGTATTTTTATTTGTTTAATTAGAAACAACTTTTGTATGAAACCTTATAACTAGTAAATTTTTGGAAATAAATTAAGAAATTCTAGTTAAATCAAATTTTATGATGATTGCACTATTTTGGAGGAAAAAGTTTAAAGTGTTCATTTTGAATTTTGAAGAATGTGATATCTCAAATTAATTATAAATTTTTTTTATTCCCTTGAAAACGTATTTGCTTTACCCGCTGCCAATTAAAGTTTAAAATTCTATTATAAATTATTTTATATTATTTTGGGGTTTAGGGTGTCACATTAGTGGTATCAGAGCAGGTCTGTCCAATCAGGCCGAGTGGGTGGAATGTCGATTCAGTGTTAGTCGAAAGTCAGTCGTGTCAATTGTGTTCACTTGAGTAATAATTATTTTCACTAACATGTTTTTTTGTTCCCCGTTATATTATTGTGTTAAGTGTTATATGCCTTTGTATTATTATACATATTTTTGAGATTACTGATTAACTGTTTATTTTTTTGCTTACTCTAATTGTGTTATTGATTCTAAGTTCCTACTTAAGTGAGTAAATATAACCATGAAATTACTTGTTAAGATTTGAGTTAATTTTAATTGTTGACAAGATTTTTTTGGTTACTTGTTGAATGACTTGTTGCTTGTTTCTTGTCTACCGAACTATGATTTTGGCACTTTTGTTTTATGTGAATAGTTGGAAATAGTAATTTTGATTGACCACCTGGATGTTTCAAGTTATTAATCTCATTCACGTAACCTAGTTATCAAATGTCATACCTCACCAGTTATTTGTTTTAAAGTTCCATGTTCACCCTTAATCAATTTAAAATATTTAGTCTTGATATGAACCTCTGTTTAAAGTGTTTGATTTAATAACTAATTGATTGAAACATTGATTTCCGTATGAATTATATGTTTAAAACTTCAAGTATTGACTTTTACTAGGTATAAATTATTATTATTTTTGTTGAAACTCAATTTAGAGAAAAAAAAAGATGTTTCGTTCTAAACTTTGAGTTAGATAGGAATTATGTCTCTTATGTTTAAAGTTTTAATTTTGACTAAAAAATTCTTATTTTGATTTTATGTTGGCTTGCGTGAAGAAAAGAATCAATTTTAAATTGTAAGTGTTAACTTTAAATCACTTGATAGTGTTGATGGTTGTATCTATATGAGTAGAGTTTTGATATTGGTTTTGAAAATAATTTAGAATGATCGTCATGATTTTAAATAGCATGAAATTCATATTATTAGCAATAGTAATTCTTGAATATTAGAGGATGGTAGAACTTATATTTTTTTTAAATGACATTTTGAAGGAGTTAAAATTTACTTATTTTGTAAAATGAAAATAACTTTTATTTGAATTACTCTTGATTATTTTAGAGAAATTAAATT
>JBBPBP010000002.1:30324811-30439233 GCA_037974735.1 Cicer chorassanicum
AAAAAATTGATTTTAAGAGTGCTTAAATATTTTGAGAGGTATTTTGGTGGTTAAGGTATTGGTGAAATTTTAGTAATCTTATTGATTTTAAAATAGTAAAAAAAAAATATGAAATCGTAAGAAGTAATCCAAGAAAAAGTTTGAAATTCTGAATAAAAATTATTTTATAGTATTAAAAGATTAGTGATACTTTTTAAAATGATTTAAGTGGTTGAAATCAAATTATAGAGTATTGATTAACCACTAAAATGATTTATGTACTACAAGATTTATTTTAGTTTTATGATTGTTATAATAAATTCGAGTAAAAATAGCTGCTTACTTTACCAGCTAATTAAAAAAATATTTGTTTCAATTTTTGTTAAATGATAAAGATTGATTAAAAAAAAAGAAATTTAATTTATAATTTAATTGTGATAAACTTGTAGTTGTTGGATTGCTATGAGAATATTCTACATCATGATGCCAGTTATTGAATTACTTATATGCATGTATATGTGATTAGGTGAATGTGAAAGTGTTTGTGTTTCATGCGTTCTAAGCGTTGAGAATTTGTGAATAGTGTTAAGAGTAGTGGAGAGTGTTTAAAAGTAAAATAATTCTATGTTTCTTTATTTTGATTGGTGATTCATATTGATGCAAGTGTCCTTTCTTTTGTTGTTGTAACTAGTTGTAAATTACAAACAAATTATTGGAAATGTGTGATTAAGTGGGTTTTTTTAACTTGAAGTAAGGAGTAGAAGTTGTGGCGCCGCCTTCGCACTCCTAAACCACGTTAAAGATACTTTTAATTATCCATGTTTGAATTTGAATGACTATAGTTATAGTTACCTTAAGTAGTTGACTACATGAGTAAGAGGGACTAGCTACCCCGAGGACTCATCGTCGATAAAAGAGGCAACAATAACCCGTTGTTATTATTGTTAAAAATACTTGTTAATTGTATTTTTAAAATAGTTAAAAACCATATTCATCTCTTATGTAATTTTGAGTCATTATAAGTCATATATGACATCAATGTCAAATGCTAAAAACTGTTTCATGTGACGTGAATTGGTATGGAGGTGCGTACATAAATTAAATATTTAATTAAATTGGTTTGATCTTCTAAGTAACTTGCTGGAAATAAATAAGTGCATTGCGTTAGTATCTTATTATTTGTTCTATATTGTCTCATTTGACAATGACCTAGAACTATGGTATGAGTTCCATAAATGAATCTTGTGTATAAAACTTTGAAACTAATTTAGACTTTGAGTGTGTTTGAAACTATATGTGGAAATATTTGTCTTATTCCACTACGATTATACATATTCGTTTCTAAAAATTAAAAAAAAAAAGGGACTGGTTGTCATTGAGTTTTTATATGCATTTCTGTTTGTAACTCTTGAAGGTGTAAAATATTTTAAATGTTTCTTTATATGCCTAACTTTTGTGAGATATGTAGGGTAATTGTTGTTATGATTTAAACATTCTTTTAAGAGAGTGAAGCTAGTGAAGTATTGTTTGAGAAGTTAGTTGACTCGAATATGTATTTGAGGTATGTGTTATTTGATTCAACTGTAAGTACTAAGTGTTGTTGACTAAATTCACATGCTTAGTTTTATCTATAAACGATAATGATTAATCATAATATTTCTTTCATATTTGAGTTGTTGAATGTGATGTGTTTAATTAACTTATTGTGTCTATTAGAGTATCGTGCTAAACTAATTGGTTTTTGACATGCTTTGAATAGTGAATGTCTTAAATATGTTTATTGACTAAGTTTGAATCTTGAGGGTAGTAAGTTAGATATTAGTTCACTCACCACAAACCACAACCTTTTCTCTCCTCCCTCTCTGTTTCTCTCACAACTCCTTCATTTTCCCTCTTCGACCATTTTTCACCGTTGTGATCTCCTCTCTGTTTCTTTGTCTCAATTTTTTTCTTTCACAATTTGTTTCTCTCCATTGGGGTAACAAAATTTATTCTTTTTTGTTGTTTCCTTTTTCTATTTTGATTACTGTTTCCTATTATGTTGTACATTCAGTAAAGTTTTGATTATTATTTCCTATTTTGTTGTACTTTGATTGTTGTCTATTTTGATTACTGTTTCCTTTTTCTGTTTTGATGGTTTCCTATCTTGATTGTTGTCTCTATATTTAGTGTGTGTTAGTTTTACCGTTAAACTCTTTAGAACCAAAAAACTACAGTTCTATTACATTCACTAAACTAAGATGTTGTTTTGGGTTTTGTATTTTAACTTGGGGTGTTATTGCACTATGTTATTTCAAATTATGTTTTAGGGGACCAAACTATGTAATGCTACTGCATATTTTGTTTTAGTCTTTTAGATGATTAAATTATGAGTTTGTAGTTATTTCGAATTATATTTTAGAGGAAGAAATTAAAATGGTTGCTGCATTTGTATATTCTTTTTTTATTTTGCCAAAAAATTGAAATGTTTATTTTTTTTTGAAATCCAATCACCCGAACCGAACCAACCCGTATATCATCGGTTTAGTTTGGTTCAGATCCAGTTATAAAAAACAAGTAAAACTGAACCAAATCAACCCGTGCAAATTTCATTGGTTTGGATTCATTTTTCATAGAAGGCTTAATTGCAGTTTTAGTCCCCCTATTTTTACTGATTCACGAAATTGGTCCCTCTATTTTAAAAGTCGACAGTTTTAGTCCCTCCCTCAGATTTTTAAACTAAAAAATGACGATTTGATATATTTTAAATGACGTGACATACAATTTTATGATATAAAACCATCTAGATCCATTAATTATTCATATGTCATTAATTAAATTAAAAATACGAAAAAAACTTCGAAGTTGAAAGTTAAGTTTTTACGACGTTTTATTCCAATTTAATGGGTGTTAATCACTCTACATCATCGTATCATATGTCATGTTATTTAAAACATCTCACATCATCATTTTTTAGCTAAAAATCAGAGAGATGGACCAAAACTGTCGACTTTTAAAATAGGGGGACCAATTTCGTGAATCAGTATAAATAGGGGGACTAAAACTGCAATTAAGCCTTCATAGAAAATCAAACCAAACCGATCTGTTACACCTTTAACTGAGTTTGTGCAAATCAGAGGCACACAAGGGAGAAAGATATTTTGATAACAATTTATTTGCTTTTATTACTTTACACCCCCTGACTTAAGTCTCCCCCTAAGTCTAAGTAGTTTTATATTTCTTTTCTCCCCACATGCATACAAAGTAGTTGTTATCAAATATCTTTCTCCCTTTTTTTATTAGACAAAAATACTTGAAAGTTGAATTTTTTATTTATTTTCATATTATATTATTATTATTATTATTATATATTATTATTATTATTATTATTATATTATTATTATTATTATTATTATTTCACCATTCCTTTTCTTTTAAGATAATAACCGAAACATAAAACTAATACTAATATGAATTTAAACTACTCTAGGCATAGCAAATGATCATTCAGACACAAAGGTAAGGTTCAAATGTTTCTTAATGAATTTTGTTAAAAATTACACCTTGCGTGTTTGTGAAAACTGTCTCTTTTTTAATTATGGATTAGATCATCTTTTTGATCTTATCAAAAAAATCATATTTCTTTGTGGAGATCATTCGGTTAAGTTTATTATTTCTTCTTCTATAGAAGTAAGAGTGTGACGTCATTTTATTTCTATCTTTATTTTTGTAATTTTCTTCTTGTTACAACTTTTATATTTTGTTCAACAATTGAAATTATATGTGTGTATTGTCAATAACATACAAATAAAATGACAAACCATTCATCTGAGTAATCATCAGCTATCATGTGCAAATGCACAAGTAACATACTAGTTAAGAAAAAAAATATAAAAACTAAATTATTCTTAATAAACCAAACAATTAAATACATTTTAATACTTTATTAATAAATAAATACTAAAAAAAGTTGAAATAGAGAAAAAAAGATTACAAGCAAACGAAGGTAATTATGTCGTCAATTTTATTCGATATATATACATATAGATATTATTTTATTGTTATATTAAAAATATGTTGTTATCAGAAATGTTGTCAAAATGGATGTTTTAACAGGTATATCCCTTTTTTGTTTTTTTATTTTCAAAATATCCTGCTCTGAAAATTATTTACGCGAATGTCTTTTTTTTTTCAAAGTAGGAGGTCGTTTCTCGGGGAAGCGACCAACTGAAAGGAAAATTTTGAAATCTCAATAAGAGGTCGTTCTCCGAGGAGCGACTTGTAACTGACTCTTTTTTTTGTTTTGTTATATTTTAACATTTGTTTATTATTAAAATTATTAATTTAATTATTTAAAAAATAAAAATACTAATAATAAATTAAAATAAAATACATTAATAAATTATAAATAAATTTTATATTTTAATTATTATTATAATTAAAAATTATTATAATTAACATATTAAATAAAAATGATTAAATAAAAAAGATTAAATTATATTATAAATTTCAAAAAGAATACATCAAACAAAAATGGACACTACAGAAAGAGTACTAAAAAAATGCGGATTATGTCGGGTCTCTGGACACTACAAACTTGATGTATTTTTTTTTTATTTTAATATATTTTGATTTTTGAAATTTATAATATAATTTAATTATTTTTATTTAATCATTTTAATTATAATAATTTTTAATTATAATTATAATAATTATTTATTATAATAATAATAATTAAAATATAAATATATTTATAATTTATTAATGTATTTTATTTTAATTTATTATTAGTATTTTTATTTTTTAAATAATTAAATTAATAATTTTAATAACAAACAAATGTTAAAATATAACAACAACAAAAAAAAACCTCCTATTGAGGTTTCAAAATTTTCCTTTCAGCTGGTCGCATCTCTAAGGAACTACCTCCTACTTTAAAACAAAAAAAACCACATAAATAATTTTCAGAGTAGGGTATCTTAAAAATAAGAAAAAAATATTTTGAAAAAAAAAATAAAAAAAAAAAGGTTATACCTGTCAAAAACTCGTCAAAATGTGATATGGTCTAGCGGCTAAATCTATTTTGCGCATCACGCAAATCCATGCACATCAGAGTAAAAATTCCAAGAAACTAACAACTATGACCATGTTATTTTTTATATTATAATATATGTATTAAATGATTTGCCTTCTCAAAAAATATATCTAAGCTCCGCCGTTGAAAGGAGCATTATTATATTATACCTTAATAATATCTTTAATAGATAATAAAATAGAATCAAGATTTGATATAAAGTTGGAGGTTAGATGTCATAACTCATAAACCTTATTGTCGAAAATAAAATTATAAACATATTATATTGACACTTCAAAGAAAATTTTAATTAAAGTATCCATAGTAGAAGCAAAAAGAAAAAAATATCCACACAGTTTGGTCAATGATTGAGAAAATGCCACAGCCAGGCATAGAGAAGTTGAAGGAAATCATAAACGCAATCTAATCCAATCTATCTATTATACTAAACTTGTGTTCTCAATCTCAATCAGGCTCAAGCCGCAGTATCAATCGACTTACTTGGCAAGCCATGTCCCGCTGAAGGGTGGAGTCCCCTAAAGTAACGGAACATCCAAGTGAGAATAGCCACTACAACTATACCAAACCCGCACGTGGACAAGAACCCCACGGTGAAGACAAAGAGAATGGCGAAACTTGGAACCCATATTGGGCTTAACAATATTATCACTGGCGCGAAGAAGATAAGGCCCGTGACTGTTATTATGACCGTTAGGCCTGTGAGGAGGAGCGAGATGGCCCATGTTATTAGAAGGGTCAAGAGGCCGAAGAGCTGAGTTGAGTTCGAAACATGATTCCGAAGTAATGATGATGCGGATGTGGCGATTGTGATGATGGCGGGTTTTGGTTTTTGGGCTTGGGTTGGGTAGTAGTTGTCAGCCATGGTTGTTGATCGCTGAAAATTGGGGAGAGAAAATTTTGAAGTTGAACAAAAGATAGGAATAGCCGAATAAATAGGTGAATCATGTCTTAAGGGGACAAGTGTGACATGCAGGATACACGTGGAGGGGGTTGGGGTTTTGAATCTTTGGTCATCTACTCATCATCTTCTAATGAAAATTCATATACATTGTATTGATAATTTACTAGCCTCTAGAGGTGCTGTCTATTGGCTTTTACAGAGAAATTTTTTAATTATTTGATTGATAATATAAAATGAAATTGTAAATTAAATAATTTAAATAAATGATATATTGAGAATGAAAAAGTCACCACCCCAAAGTTTATTATTTTTTTATATTTAAGTATATACATTTTGAAATTTTGGTTTTTCAAGTAAAATAAAAAATAATAAAATGATAAATAAATTAGCTTAAGATAAAGTAAAGTTAAAAGAAAAAAACTATACCAAAAATTTATTATTTATAAATAAATTAAGTTATTATTATTTCATGATTAGGTTAATTTTCAAGGGTTAAAGAGTATGTCATCGTTAATTTATTTTTTTAATATTTTCAAATTCTAACATATAGAAAATATAATGAGTACAACACATATAGTTGGTTAAATAATATTGAATTTACGAGAAAAAATTATCACTACAACAAAAACTAATTTAGGCAACAAGTGACAATTTTGGACAAGACAAATCATGGTCTAAATTTTAGACAACAGTTTTGTAGGTGTGGAGTATATATACTGTTGTTGCCTAGTCCTATCGGCTACGATTTTTTTACTTTTGTCTATAAAATATAAACATTGCTGCTTGAAATATGAGAATAGACAACGGTTATTTCTAGCCACACTTTTCTCATCTAGTTTTAGGTCACAGTTTTAAATTGTTGTCTATTCTTTAGACCACAACAAAGTAAATGTTGGAAACTCTTTTAGGCGGCACTTTTATACCTGTTTCTTGTAAATTTAAGCCACAATTTTTCAATCAATATCTTGTGTTATTTATCCTTTTGGATCTTGGTTGTGAGCAATATTTTTTTAATATTGGTTTTAAGTGTTAAAAATTTAAAAATTTATATTTAATTTATCTCTAGTTAAAAAAATTTAAATTTTGTAATAGAGATTTTTATAATGTCTTAAATATGACTACAAAAATATATTTAAAAATTAGAAGGAAACAAATTAGTTGAATTAGAAAATAGGGATTAAATTTATTGATAGAAAATATTTGAGTGACTATTATTTGAAAAAAAGTTTTAGAGAAGGAAATATGCGTACTGGCAGACTCGCTAATATGAGTTTTTACCCTCGTTTTATTTGGTGGACTTTGCCTACTCGTTGTATTTGTAAAAAATTTAACCACAATCAGTATACTCTTCCGTTTTATCATTTTAGTTAATTTTTCTATTAGATTTGTTTTTCTTCATGATGATTGCTTTTTATTTTGCACTATTTTTTTCTTCATGTTGTTTTATCCCTTTGAACTATTATGTAAGGTTTTTAATGGAGTAGTGTTGTTCATGCTTGTTTATTTGAGTTTTGGCCTAATCCCTTAAGCTTCTTATATATATATATATATATATATATATATATATATATATATAATTTTTTAATTTTTTTTAATATATTTATTAGGGTGCTGCAAATGATAGGTGGCAGTTATGAGATCAATTTTATAATATGATGTCTTTGCATTCTAATTCTTGCAAAAAAAAAATAATAATTTAGATGACTAAAAATAAAAAATTATATATTTATAGAGACACTAATTTTTTTTATTGATAAAGAGATCAAAAACTTATTTGAATCATTAATTTTTAAATAGTTTAAATAAAAATTTTAATGCCTCTTTAGTCTCATCATAACCACAGTTGTGACACCATTAACTGTATTTTTAATTTATTTTGGATTCACTCTTTAAAGTGAATAATATAAATTAATTAATTATTGATATTAAATTTATATGAATAACACTAATTATGGATGTGTTCAATAAAACCGCCCTAATTTTCTCACCTATCACTTTTAGAATGTTAAAATAGGTCATTTACTCCATTACATAAAGGATTATTAAGAAGGTAACTTTTTTATATACATTTTTGACATATACCAATATCTTTTTGATATGGCTCAACAAGTGTCAATAAATTAAATTAATAATTTAACTCAGTAATAAAAAAAAAATATTATACTTTTTAAAATTTGCAGACGCATCCCTCTATCATTTAGTTAAATTGATAAAGTTTAAAAATTAAAAATTCATTGGTGATGTGAAGCAGATCAACACCCTAATCCAGAGTTCAAACAAAGGTTTATCATGTGAGTTATAATCGATTTGAGATGTATCATGTGAAGGAGATTTAATTTGAAGAGTATTTTAATTTTTCCATGTGTTTTATATTCGATTTGAGATAATTTATCATATTTTGCTAAATTAATTTTGGAAAATCATGTGAATTTGTTACTGCAAATCATGTATGATGCACAAATATTAATGTTTCAAACTAATGCAAATCATGCAATTTGTTACTCATATCCACGATATTCGTTTGCATAAACCCTAATATACAATCTATAATTCATTGCAAAATAACTGATAAATCTTCAAATTGGCTAGGAGTTTCTTCTTTTGGTTGAATAAAGATAAAAATAAGTGTAATGATATGTGAGCTTGATGGCTGGAACAGGAAAATATGGTCAGATGTCCGCAGGTCAATGGAACCCAAAACTCTAAGTAAAGATGGTGATGTTCTCAACGAATGGCCACTCGGAACTGTACGTGTGTTTCTTGTACAACTTTACAAGAAAACTATTGATATTAATATTAATTGAATTTAGACTGAATACAAGTAAATTCAATTTCTTTAGGACATAATATATATGCATTTAACTATTTACTCCCTTTTACTAGAGACTTCAACATCATTCTTTTTATAAACATAATATTCATATTTTTCTTTATAAAATTGAATTTGTCATCAGCAATGAGTTTTGTGAAAATATCAGTCAACTGATGATCAATGTCAACAAATTTAATATCTAAAATACTCTTCTGAACATAATCCCTTATAAAATGATGTTTAATATTTATATGTTTTGCCCTTGGAGATAGGAATTAATGTTACTAATTGATTTTGAAATCCTCTAGTTGATACTTCATCCACAACAGCTGAGTGTTGTAGTTGGTTGTTGAGATATATTCTTCTTTTGTAGTAGACAGAGCATTAGTCCCTTGTCTTTTGTTTGACCAGGAGATTAGAAACCTATTAATCTATACTTAGAGGATGGCTTACAACACATACCAAGATTAGTAGTACCTTTCAGATATCTAAAGCTTCTCATACCAGTTATTAAGTGAGATTCTTTAGGGTCAGACTGAAAATCAGGCATACACACACACACTAAACAGAATATCAGGTTTAGAGGTAGTTAAATAGAGAAGAGAACCAATCATTCCTCTGTATACCTTTTGATCTACCTCTTTACCTGACTCATCCATTTTAATTTTCTTAAGCAGTTCTCTTGTGTATTTGGTTTGATGAATGAGTACACCATCTGAACTTTGATGAATTTGGCCAAGAAAGACTTTTAGTTCACCCATCATGGTCATTTAAAATTCATTATGCATTAACTTAGAAAACTCTTGGCAAAACTTGCTATTAGTAGAACTAAAAATGATATCATCAACATATATTGGAACAATGAGAAGATCATTCTTAGATGATTTTCTAAACAAAGTAGTGTCAACCTGGCCTCTTTCAAATGCATTCTTTAATAAAAAATTGTTTAGTCTATCATACAAAGCTCTTGGAGCGTGTTTTAGCCCATACAAAGATTTCTTTAATTTGAAAACATAATCTGGAAATTCATTATCTTCTAAGTTAGGAGGTTGTTTGACATACACTTTTTCATTTATGTAACCATTTAAGAAAGAGCTTTTCACATCCATATGATATAAAATCATTTTGTTAAATACTGCAAATGAAAGTAAAATTCCAATTGCCTTTATCCAAGTCATTGTGGCAAAAGTTTTAGTGTAATCAATACATTCATACTAATGGTATCCTTGAACTACAAATTTAGCTTTGTTTCTATCCACTTCACATTTCTCCTTCAGTTTGTTTTTGAAAACCCATTTGGTTCAAGATCCCACACATTATTTCTTTTGAATTGATTCAACTCTTCTTGCATAACCATGCATCCATAATCTGATAGAGCTTTTTCTATTGTTGTAGGTTCAATTTCAGATAGTAGTCCAAACATAGATGTTTTTTTAAAAGCGGATATGGTTTTCAGAAAATCATTTGCACTTCTTATGATCAAAGAGTCTAGATGTGAAGATTTGTATTTCCATCCAAGTATGGATTCTTAATGATCTTGATTTGTGGGAGGTTCATTGTTGCTTGTCCTTCAATTGTCAAGCATGTCTTCTAATTCATTGGAGACTAGTTTTGTTGGTTCCTCTGATATCTATAAATTTGCAAAATTTATATCTAGCTTTGACTTTTTATGGTCAAGCTTTTTGTTATCAAACATGACAAGAATTGATTCCTCAACAATCAATGTTTCTTTGTTGTGTACACTATATGCTTTAGACCTTTCAGAGTATCCCAAAAAGGTTCACTTTTGATATCGTGACTCAAATTTGCCAAGATTCTCTTTGGTATATGCATCTTGAGCGAAATCAAATTCGTTCGTGGAAAGACTTGGCTGATGCATTCTTGAAACAATACAGATACAACATTGACATGGCCCCTGAAAGGATCCAGTTGCAAAATTCGTTGAAAAAGGACAATGAAACATTCAAAGAATATGCACAACGATGGAGAGAAGTGGCATCGCAAGTAGATCCTCCTTTATCTAAAAGAGAAATGGTTGGTATGTTTATGGATACTCTCCAGTCGCTTTTTTATGATAAGATGATTGGGAGTATGTCATCAAACTTTTCTGACCTGGTCATGATAGGAGAAAGAATAGAAAGTGGGATGAGGAGTGGCAAGACCGTGTATGCAGCAAGTGGCGTGAAGAGACCCCAGACAGGATTCACAAAAAAGAAAGAAGGGGATGTTAACGCTGTAATGGTAAACCCAAGAGTCTCCTATTTTCCATCCATGAATTCTTATTGTAACAGCCCGATTTTTTTTTAAAAAAAACAAATTCAAATTCATAATAAAGAGATAAAAGCCTTTGGATAAAATATTTAAGTCGTATCACAACGAAAAAAGTCAACAATAATTACAAACAGCGGAAACGGTTTTGAATTGAAAATCCAAAATATTTAAAACAGAAAAATACACCGGGGCTATGAGACCTATCTAACGTAGCTCATACCCCTGGGGTATTCTCGGCAGACACCTGTACAAAAGCACTGCCCCAAGAATTTTAACTTCCCCACGTCACGTCAAAAAGTGGTACAAGGACCCATCAAAATCAAAGTTAGGCTGACAATATATGGTATAGGTACAGTCTTCCAGAATGAAATAAATACAACCACAATAGATAGACATCTAGCCCCTATACAGTCATCTAATCTGATCATGCTACAAAAAAAACTACTATAACCCAAGTGATCTCCACGCGCCCCGCAGAAATCCTTCTGACACAGCAGTGGTCAGGTAAGTCTAACTCCGTACCCATCTCCAGAGTACTAACTGGTAGGACGATCCTGATTCTCATCTGAGGGCAAAGCCCAGATTTCCACAATAATTGTAAAGGTCACCAACCGAAATTAACAATTATCACATAACATTTAAATTTTAAATGCACAAAATAACCTTTCAACTTAGCATACATCTAGAAAGGATTTTCATATGCCAAACATGCATAATCAAAGTTGAAAAATGAAATTTTTAACAAACTGCACTGTCGTATTCGAATACCACATCCTTGTATCCAAATACAATTGTGAAAATGGCATAATTTCCAGTTTTCAAATTATTTCGGTATCATTCAACGCTTACCACATAAAGTCAATCAATAACACTCATCAAATACGGCACAATTACAAACCACAACCGAGTATGTATATACAACCATCACAATATATCAAACATGACTCGCGTGCCAAGCACCCTAATGAAATGCGTATATTCCAATGCACATGATTCCATAGTTCCAAACCAACACCCTCCTCGAAAGGGCGTAAATCATAATTGTACAGTCACTCACAGACCAGTACTAATTATCAAGGTGCAATCTCTCACGGATCAGCACAATTTACTATCATACAGCCTCTCACAGACCATTACTAATTTTCTATGCGTGCAATCGCTCACAGATCAGCATGACTTACAAGAGTGCAATCTCTCACAGATCAGCACGACGCGAAAATTCCCGCAAAGATAAGATGAACCAACTATTCACATGGCATCATCTCGTGGCCCATCACGGTTACCACTATCACTATGGCCCATCGCGGTCACCATGTACTATGAAATGCATGAGCATACTCTAACTCTTTTCACCACAACCATTAAGTAAATGCAGCTATTAAAAGATTCCCCTTTTTTAATACTCATTTAACACTAATGATTTTTTTAAAAAAATTTCAGAGAGCATACTCAGACATATTAATTCATAATCCAACAAATCCACATCAAATTCAATCTACAAACCACATTAAATACAACAATCCAAATTCCACAAATCCATTCCAAATCACTACAAATTACTCATTTTCAAAACTCGTCATATTTCAACCACAATACACCCATTAATTTCCATAATTGCAAACATGCATGTGCACCAGATTTATTTCCTCAAATCACTCCTCAAACACATCAAAACAATTTCACATAAAACACCTTAAATTCATTTTCTACAAATCCACACATCAAACACGACAAATTCAATCAATTCGACTTCCAAAATTTCACGCCAAATTTAATCGTGACTCATCTGTGTTCACAACTCCACATTTCAAACACATTAAATTCAACTTCCACAATTTCACCCATAAACACATTAAATTCATTTTCCTCCAAACTACACATAAAATACATCTCAAAATTCATAATATTAATTATGAACACATCAATCATACCAAACATGAATCACCACAACAACATTAATATCTCAGAGTTCTCTCCACCGCTAACTCGGTGCCAACAACCTCGATTCCTTTTCGAGACTCAAGGAGCTAACTACATAAACATGAATATTTGTAACAATTTGTTCACAACTAAAGTTTATCCAACAACAACAAAATTCTAAAATTATATCTTTTTCACACACCAAACTTTTACAACCAAATAATCTACATTATTTAGTTAAAATTAAATAAAACAAATATAATCCAAATCGCACGTTTTATAAAACTTGTACTGATTATATGTTTTGAAACAAAAACCAAAAACTTCCAGAAAAGGTTCTTTTAGTACTCTTCTCATTATAGCTAAAATTAGCAGCTTTTGAAAAAATTCTATAAGAAGTTGTATCGTAGAATCATATTTTCTTGATTTAAGCTAAACAAATAGACCATATGTTGATTTCAAACTTGTATGCAAAGTTTGGGGATTCCTAAACTTATAAGGTGATTGTCCAAGAATCAATGAATTGATTATATTACGAATTGTCATTATAATAAATTTAATTAAATTGTCTGATATGATATTAAATTGTTTGATATGATATTAATTTCACCTAATTTCTGCATAAACGAATTAAATTCATTCTCACCATTTTACACATCAAATACACCAAATTTCTTTTCCATAAAATCACATATAATGTCTTAAATGCAAACTAAAAGTTTGGAAAGAGCCCTTACCTTAACGATAGCTTAAACAACCGATTACGGTACCGTGATAAATTCTGGTAAAATATTTTGTTCGCACGCCGCTTCCAAAGTTAGCTCATTAGCATCGCAGCGTGGAGGTGAGCAACTTTCCCTTCTGTCACTTCTCGAATGGAAGCTTAGATCTAGAAGAAAATTGAGGTTTTGAATTGATGGATTTTGATTTTGTTTTTTTGAAAAGTGAAAGAAGAAGAAGAACTGGCTTGAATGTTACTTTCTCTCATTGTGTTGCGTGTTGCTTCTGTTTGCCTTTTTACACCTTTCACACGTTACTATATATATATATATATATATATATATATATATATATATACTTATATTTCATATGTTCACACGTCACTATATATATATATATATTTATACTTTCAATCATATTATATATATATATATATATATATATATATATTGTTGAAGAATCAAGAGAAATCATATTTGATTCTCTTTTATTTTATATTATTATGTTTATTTTAATTTTATGATTCTGGCATTATTACTCAGTATTACTATTGTAATTTCTTTTCCTATATAAACAGCTTAAGGCTGTAGTAATAAAATATGAAAGTATTATATTATTTTGTCTTCTACTTTCTTCATGGTATCAAGAGCTCTGGTTAGGGTTTTGTAAAGAACCCATCAGGGTTTTCCGCTCTAATCAACTGACCTATGGCACAAAATATCCCATGGAAGTCAGCCCTTATGGGTAGCAGCGGCAGCAGCGACGATGGTTTGGGTAAAAAATCAGAAGTAGTCAACAACGCCGACAGTATTGGTTTAGGCAGTGGCCCAGGCAGCAATAATGGTTTATCTAACAATGGTTTTTCCAACATTTTTGGCCATGAGGGAACTTCTAATGTCCTCAAGGTTGAAATTCAAAAACTCAATGGAAAAAATTATGTTGAATGGTCCCAAACCACAAGATTGATACTAGACGGTAAGGGAAAATATGGTTTCCTAACAGGAGAGGTGCAAATGCCTGCCACTACTGATCCGAATTACATGTTTTGGAAATCTGAGAACTCTGTTATTATCGCTTGGCTTCTTAGTAATATGGAATCAATGATAAGAAAACCTTTTATGTTTTTGCCTACTGCAAAGGAAGTTTGGGAGGCAGTCAAAGAAACATATTCTGACATTCAGAATTCTTCTCAAATTTTCAATCTCAAATCACGATTGTGGCATGCCAAACAAGGAGATAGATATGTCACTACCTATTATAATGAGTTGATGACACTATGGCAAGAATTGGATCTCTGCTATGATGATCATTGGAACTGCTGTGAGGACAGTGTTTTGTTTCTTAAGAGACAGGAGAACGACCGAGTATTCATGTTCTTGGTTGGGCTTAATAAGCGGCTCGATGAAGTCTGAGGCAGAATATTGGGAAAGATTCCATTGCCATCACTTCGGAAAGCGTTCTCAGAAGTTAGAAGAGAAGAGGCGAGACAAGGTGTGATGATGGGTAAGACACTTTCGGTTGGTGAGGTTGAAAGCTCTGCCCTAGTCACTAAGAATGAAGACGGGAAGAGAGATGGCAAGAAACCATGGTGCGAACATTGCAAACGTCCAGGGCACACACGTGATACATGTTGGAAGCTCCATGGAAAACCTCTAAATTGGAAGAAAAAAGAAGGAAACGAAGGTCATGCCCTCCAAGCTGGTACCTCTAATCAAGAGAAGTAGTCCCCTTCAAGCCCATCTCCTTTCACCAAGGAACAATTAGATAAATTGTACAAACTCCTTGAGTCTCAAACTCCTTCTTGCTCTATAGCGCAGAGAGGTAATTTTCCAAATACTGCTCTACTTAGTGTCACTCCCAGCCATACTTGGATTATCGATTCTGGTGCTACTGATCATATGACTGGGGAGTCGAGTCTATTTTCTTGTTATAGTCCTTGTGCAGGTAACAACAAAATTAAAATTGCAGATGGCTCTCTTTCAGCCATTGCAGGGAAAGGTTCTGTTATTCTGTCACCTGTGTTAACCTTAAAAGATGTCTTACATGTTCCTAATTTATCATGTAATCTGTTATCCATTACTAAATTAACAAAGGATATAAATTGTCAAGCTAACTTCTTTCATTCTCATTGCACTTTTAAGGATTTGAGCACGGGGAAGATGATTGGCAATGCTAAGGAGAGTGGAGGACTCTATTATCTTGACAATGGACTCGACTTCAAAGACAAACAAAAAACAAGTACTTGCTTTGAATCTATTTTTGTCTCTTCTAATAATGATGATATTATGTTATGGCATTTACGGTTAGGACATCCTAGTTTTCCGTATTTGAAACATTTGTTTCCTAAATTATTTTCTAAGAAGGGTCCGTCTTTATTTCATTGTGAAACATGTGAACTTGCTAAACATCAACGTTCTTCTTTTTCTACACAACCATATAAATCTTCAAAACCGTTTGCAGTTATTCATAGTGATGTTTGGGGTCCTAATAGAATAAACACATTTTCTAATAAAAAATGGTTTATAACTTTTATTGATGATCATACTAGAATTTGTTAGGTTTATCTATTAAAAGAAAAATCTGAAGTTGGATAGGTTGTCAAAAACTTTTTTACAATGGTGCATACTCAATACCAAACAAATATTCAAGTCTTCAGAAGTGACAATGGTAAAGAATATTTTAATACACTTTTGTCCGATTTTTTTCTTGCAAATGGGGTTGTTCATCAAAGTTCTTGTGTTAATACACCCCAACAAAATGGAATTGCAGAGAGAAAGAATAAGCATCTTCTTGAGGTTGCTAGAGCTTTACTATTTGCAAATCACGTTCCAAAATATTTGTGGGGTGAAGCTGTTTTAACTGCATCATATTTAATTAATCGAATGCCATCTAAAGTTTTAGATTTTCATACCCCTCTTGATGTTTTTCGAAATTATTTTCCTTTGACTAGTGTCTCTGCTGATTTGCCATTAAAAGTTTTTGGTTGCACTGCTTTTGTTCATGAACATAAACACATTGACAAACTCGAGCCACGAGCAATAAAATGTGTGTTTACCGGTTACTCTCCAACTCAAAAGGGGTATCGGTGTTTTGAACCAAAATCAAAAAGAATTTTTGTAACCATGGATGTTACTTTTGTTGAAAATCAACCATTTTTTACTGACATTCATCTTCAGGGGGGAAATTTTAAGGAAGATTCATCTTTTACGTTTGAAAACATCATTACTTTAAGTGATATAGTGTCGTCACAAAATTCTGAGACTTATATAGATGCACAAAAAGAAAATGCCCAAGAATCCATATTGAAACTCAATCCACTTATGAGTGAGGTTTCGACAGATTCGGGGGCGACAATTTCAAATCAAAATCACAATGATCAAAGTCACAATGATCAAAATCACAATAATGAAGGACCACCTGAAATGCCACAACATAATGACTCAGATAAAGAGACACAAAGCAGGTTTACTACAATTGACCCTACTTGGAAGGGAAATGTCTTTGAAAGAAGAAACCATAAACAGAGAAATGAAGGACCCATTCTCCGACCCTTCCAAGATTCCGAACCAATAGATAATCCAACACATCATCTTGATACAGGTAAGTCTTCTTCTGTTCTTAAAAGTCATGTCGAGTATCCTGATATAGATCTTTCTATTGCAATTAGAAAACCTGTTAGATCATGCACTAAATATCCTTTGTCTAATTATGTGTCATACTCAAAATTGTCTTCTTCATTTGCTGCATTTACCTCTAAGTTGTCTGCTGTAGAAATTCCGAAAAATATACAGGAGGCTCTAAAAATTCCAAAGTGGAAGGAAGCTGTTCTTAAGGAGATGAGAGCTCTTGAGAAGAATCAAACTTGGAGAGTCATGACGTTACCTACAGGAAAGAATATTGTTGGTTGTAAATGGGTATTTACTGTAAAATATAATTCTAACAACACAGTTGAAAGATACAAGGCACGCTTGGTTGCTAAAGGGTTTACTCAAACATATGGCATTGATTACTCAGAGACTTTTGCTCCCGTTGCCAAATTAAACACTATTAGAGTTCTCTTGTCCTTGGCAGTGAATTTAGATTGGTCTCTTAACCAACTTGATGTAAATAATGCTTTTCTGAATGGTGATTTGGAGGAGGAAGTATACATGGATAGTCCACCTGGCTTTGAAGATAAATTTGGTTCAAATGTGTGCAAACTACAAAAATCCCTTTATGGTCTCAAGCAATCCCCAAGGGCTTGGTTTGAAAAATTCACTCGGTCGATCAAAAAGCAAGGATATATGCAGGGACAATCAGACCATACGCTGTTCATGAAGTTCTCTAATGTTGGTAAAATTGCAATTCTAATTGTATATGTAGATGATATTATTCTCACAGGAGATGACATTGTCGAGATGGAAAGATTGAAGAAAAATTTGACACAAGAATTTGAGATCAAAGATTTAGGCGCGCTTAAATATTTTCTTGGTATGGAAGTTGCTCGCTCAAAGAAGGGAATTGTTGTTTCTCAAAGAAAATACATCCTAGATCTCTTGGAAGAAACTGGGATGAGTGGGTGTAAACCAGCAGATACTCCTATGGAATTAAATGCTAAACTTTGGGAGAAAGGCAGTGTTCCTGTTGAGATTGGAAGATACCAGAGGTTAGTCGGCAAACTTATTTATCTAGCCCACACTAGACCTGACATCGTTTTCTCCGTGAGTGTTGTAAGCCAATTCATGCATTCTCCCTATGAAGAACACTTGGAGGCAGTTTATCGGATCTTAAGGTACTTGAAATCCAATCCTGGAAAGGGTTTGTACTTCAAGAAAACTAATGACAGAGAAGTCTCTATATTTACAGATGCTGATTGGGCAGGATCAATTACTGATAGAAAATCCACCACTGGATATTGTGCCTATGTTTGGGGAAATTTAGTTACTTGGAGAAGTAAGAAACAAGGGGTTGTTGCTCGAAGCAATGCAGAAGCTGAATTCAGAGCAATGGCTCAAGGAATCTGTGAACTTTTATGGATTCGTAAACTCTTGGACGAATTGAAAATGAAAGTTGACTCACCCTTAAAATTGTTCTGTGATAGCAAAGCAGCAATAAGTATAGCTCACAACCCTGTACAACATGATAGAACCAAGCACATTGAGATTGACCGCCATTTCATAAAAGAAAAAATTGATGCTGGAATTATATGTCTGCCATTTGTGACTTCCAATCAGCAAACTGCTGATATCTTGACAAAAAGTTTGGCAAGACCCAATTTTGAGCGACTTATAGCCAAGTTGGGCATGACAGATATCTATGCACCAACTTGAGGGGGTGTTGAAGAATCAAGAGAAATCATATTTGATTCTCTTTTATTTTATATTATTATGTTTATTTTAATTTTATGATTCTGTCATTATTACTCAGTATTACTATTGTAATTTCTTTTCCTATATAAACAGCTTAAGGCTGTAGTAATAAAATATGAAAGTATTATATTATTTTGTCTTCTACTTTCTTCATATATATATATATATATATATATATATATATATATATATATATATTAAACCAAACCAACAAATATCTAAATATTTATACACACATCGCTTCACTCACATCTCAAACTACTTTGATAAAAATATCTATTCTCATTGCAACTCAATTGACAGGTAAATTTTTTAGCAACTATAGATATTTTTAACAAAATAGTCCGATAATAAATTTTCCGCAACGTAATTAAATTATTCTCGCCAAATAATTTTAAACGGGTCTCATAAAAATATCATTGGCATTTAACACACAAAATACCATTGAAATTGGCTAAAAGCCTCAGAATTCAACACCAAAAATATACTAAAATTGCATAAATTAGAATTTAAAACTAAGGGTTTTACACTTATCGACCCCCAAATTTCCATCCCCCGATACCCAAACTTCTTACATTCCCTATCCAAATGTAGCTGCAACCTCACAAGCTTCATATCTCAATATCACCCTTCAAGGCCACCTTTTTATCAACTACCTCTGGTCCAACCACCACCAGTCACGTTTTCCCAACAGAACCAAAATCCAAACTCAAATCAATACAAACCAGCAGTCAATCGAGAAAAGAAGATAACCCATTTTGACACATTTCCTGTGACATACAACCAATTGTTGCCCCACCTACTCCAGAATTCAATGGTAGTCCTAAGACCAATAAAACCTCTAGAACCACCATTCCCAAAATGGTATTCCATTGAAGATTGCCAAGCCCTAAAATCGAAAGTGCAAGAACTGATTAATGCAAAATGGCTTATCTTCAAGGAAGACGGTCCCAACGTAGGGAGTAATCCCTTACTGGGTCACGGGGATATCTTTGTCAATGTCATTGAAGATGTGATAGACCAATGTGCAAAAGATGATTATGTGTTGACCATAAAGTCGTATATGGAAAATAGTAGACCTTTCCAAAGATCATTGGAAATCCTTTACAGAAAAGAAAATCTTAAGCCAACTCCTAGCAGGCCAAATGCAATAATTGTCCAAGCACCAACCCCTTTTCCTTACGAAAACACCAAGGTGGTACCATGGAATTATGAAGTCACCTCCCATTTGGCCAATCATCAATAAAGTGATAGCTGTGAAACTAAATGAATGGATGTCACCAACATTTCAGGGATTGGTGGGATGACTCGGAGTGGTCGAGTATATGCCCCTAGACAACCTAAGGAAAAGTAGGGCCATATGGGAAAAGGGAAAGAAGTTATGAATCATGCTATAAAAGGGCCAGAGACTTGCAAAAAGACAATGCTTGAAGAAGAAGCTAACAATTTTTGAAGTTTATCAAGTAGAGCGAGTATAAGGTGGTAAATCAAACCACTTCCAAGATATATGTTCTTTCTTTGTTATTAAACTCTAAAGCGCATAGAAGGGCATTAATTATAGTTTTCAACGAGGCCCTTGTTACTCATGACATCAATGTCGACCAGTTCGATGGTATTGTCGGTAACAACACCGCTAATAATTGTTTGAGTTTTACCAATGGCGAATTACCAGCTGAAGGGACAAGGCATAATAAAGCACTACACATCTTTGTGAGGTGTCATGATCATATTCTTGCATGAGTGCTAGTTGATAATGGTTCATCGTTAAATGTCAGGCCGAAATCAAAACTATCAAAACTATTTGTTGATGGAGCTTGTATGAAGCCTAGTGCTATGTGTTAAGACAAACTCTCAAATAAAATTTTGATGAAAATAAACAAGTTTTAATTAAGAATATTAATTATAATTCTAAATGTTATGTTAATTTAATATGTGCTCTTGAGTGTTTTTTATTAAAGATAGGAACCAAGCAAAGCAAAGAAATCAGATCAAAATCAAATAAAATAGTCATGATCATAAACTGCACAAAACAGAGAAAGATCAGCAGAATCAAGAATGATTGTCACAGCCACTTCACCAATCTTTCTCCAACTCTTTTACATTGATTCTGCCTTAATTCTTTATATCAATTTCATCATTACATGGCAAGGAACAGATAGGAATCATGTTTATCCAAAACGGTTCTCGAATCACTAAGATAAATCATCATGAATCTAAGCATGTCAAAAACGGACTGCAACTTTCTCCAGTCTGGAACTGTCAAGAAAGTTGAACAAAACTGAACGTCAAGATTGGTTATAAGTCCTCAGCTTGTCCAGAAGACTATCAGACCAGATTGATCATCTTTCTCCACCTTTAATCAACGTTCTCCGTTTCTGAAGAAGAACAATCTTTGTTTCTCCAGAAGAAGACTTCTTAGTTCTGCAGAAAATTAATCACTTATTTCCAATCAGTTTTGGATCAAATCAAGTGTCCAAACCAAAGCCCAATTATCATCAAGTATTATCAAAGCTTAATGGGTCATTAAGCGTGCAAGAAGCTTGTGCAAAATTAAGTAAAACAACCCAAAACAGCAAAGCCCAAAATTGTCACATGAATGGTGCATTTTTGTCAACAGATTTGTTGCTTCTGTCAGAAGAAAAACAGAGCACTACCAACGGCTCTTTCTGACCAGAATTAATTTCTCAAATCATCTATAAAAGGAAGGCAAATTCGCAAGCTTCATTAAGAACTTCAAGTGCCAAGCATTCTAATTAAATCACATTCACTTGTATTCTTGAAGCTATCTCATTCACACAAAAAATCAGGCTGAAATCGTTTCATACTTCCAGATTACATTATTGAGTTCTTTTATTCTGATTATATTCTCAAACAAGAGTTGAGCATAATCAGTTTCAACCAAACACTTTGAATCATTATTGTGTAAACTCATAACTATAAGGATTGTTTATAGTTTGAGTGTGATTAAAAGAGTTAACTGTAAAATCCTAACAGATTAGTTAGGTGACTTGATTGAATCCTTTCAGGGTGGAAATGATGTGTAGTTACAGATCAAGGTTGATCTTTCACTGTGATTGTTCTCCGTTCTTTGAACACTTAGTGAAAATCTCACAGTTGTGAGGACTGGACGTAGCCCACGTTGGGTGAACCAGGATATATCTTTGTGTGGTATCTCTTCCTTATCTCTATTTACATTCAGTTACTGTTATTGTCAAAATTAAATAGAGAAACTAAAAAACTGTGATTTTAACTAATCAAGAACGTTCTACGTTTTCTGTCTCAAAACCAAGAACGTTCTCTGTTTCTGTTTTTCATAACCAAGATCATTCTTGAGTTGTTTTCTTAAGTTTTTAACATGAAATTTTAAAAAGGAAAGATTACAATTCAAACCCCCTTCCTTGTAACTTGACATATCTACTTCACTATGGTGGTGAAAGCGTTTGATGGACCCAGAAGACAAGTTGTTGGTGAGATTGACCTGTCGATTCAAAACAGACCCCATAACTTTGGAATAACCTTATAAGTGATGGATATTAAGTCGGCGTACAGTTGCCTTTTAGGGAGACTATGGATTCACGCTGCTACAGCAGTGACATCCACTCTCCATCAAAAGCTAAAATTTATAGTAAACAATAAGCTAGTGATAATATTTGGGGAAGAAGATATGATAGTGAGCCATTTATCTTCTACAGGCTACATTGAAGACATAGAGGAAGCCATAGAAACTTCATTTCAAGCATTAGAAATCGCCAATGCTGTCTTCATGTGTGAACGACCTCGCTTAAAGGAACCAAGATTGTCTACCATATTATTGAAGTCTAGTCCATGTTGGAAGGAGGGGTTTTTGTTAAATTAGGGAAATTGTTAGAAAAACCCGAAAAGAACGATAGGTATAGGTTGGGATACGTACCTACCAAAGCTGATAAAGAAAATGTTGCGAAAAAAAAGGGAAAGCAAGATGGCTCATCTAGAAAATCAGACACCGAATTCACAGAAGATTCCTATTTGTGACATCCGTCAAACCTTTCGAAGTGTCGAAATAATATATGTTGACCAGGTGGTTGTTCTGGAAGAAGAGCATTTTGGTGATGATACCCTCAAATTAGTGTACCCTTGTCTTCCGAATACCAATCTCAACAATTGGAAGATCATCGAGTTTCCCGTGTTTGTTAATTCATGTTAAATGTAATTGTGTATTTTAACTCCTTTTGCTCTACTTAAGGCTATAAGGATAACTAATTAGGGCGCATGTATTTCAATTCCATACTTATTATCAATAAATGCATTTTTGAATTCTCCAACTGTTTTTGTTTTTCTCTTTTCTTTTTTAGAAATCTTTATTCATATTTTCTTTTTCCTTTTCCTCTTAATTTTAAACAATGCAGAGTTGAAAATTAAAATAGCAGCGCTAGAACCCAATCTTGTAATTTTGAACTCCCAATTAATCAAGTTGATGAGGATTGTGAAGACAATTGTGAGCCTCCTCCAGAACTAGAAAGGCTAATGGAACATGAAGCTAAGATAATTCAGCCGTATCAAGAACCTGTTGAGGTGATCAATTTAGGGATTGAATATGATAAGAAAGAAATTAAAATTGGTGTGTCTATGAAAGAAAGTGAACGAGAAAAGTTGATTAAACTTTTATTTGACTATGTGGACGTCTTTGCATGGTCATATCAGGATATGCCTGGGCTAGATACTAACATAGTTGAACCCAAGCTACCACTCAAGCTTGAATGTGCTCCAATTAAACAAAAACTAAGGAGGATGAGACCTAATATGTCACCTAAAATTAGAGAAGAGTTCAAGAAGCAATTTGATGTTGGTTTCTTAGCAGTGGCAAAATATCCTCAATGGGTTGCTAATATTGTCCCTGTTCCAAAAAGGGATGGAAAATTTCGAATGTGCGTTGATTATCGGGATTGAAATAAAGCTAATCCTAGAGATGATTTCTCTTTGCCTAATATTGATGTCCTTGTGGATTGCACTGCTCAATATTCTCTTTTCACCTTCATGGATGGTTTCTCAGGGTACAATCAAATCAACATGGCTCCCAAGAATAGGGATAAAACTACATTCATCACACAATGGGGAACTTTCTGCTATAAAGTGATTCCATTTGGATTGAAGAATGATGGGGCAACCTATCAAAGAGCAATGGTAGCTTTGTTTCATGACATGATGCTTAAGAAGATAAAAGTTTATGTGGATGATATGATTGCAAAGTCTCGAACCAAAGAAGACCATGTTGTTAAACTTCAAAAAAAAATTATGCGTTTGAGGAAGATCAGGGAATTTACTTGGGTTTATCGTTAGTCAAAAAGGGATAGAGGTGGACCTAGATAAAGTAAGAGCAATACAAGAAATGTCGGCTCCACACACGAAAAAAGAAGTTTGGGGCTTTTTAGGTAGATTGAATTACATTGCCAGATTCATATCACATCTCACCGCCACATGCAAGCCAATTTTCAAATTGTTGCGCAAAGACCAAAAGATTGAATGGAATGAGCATTGTCAAAAAAACTTTTGAGAAGATTAAGCAGTACTTGTCAAAACCTCCAATCTTGGTGCCTCATGTTCCTGGGAAACCACTTATTATGTACCTAACAGTATGTGATGAATCAATGGGTTGTGTACTAGGGCAACATGATGGATATGGTAAGAAAGAGCACGCTATCTATTATTTAAGGAAAAAGTTCACAATTTTTGAAACAAGGTACTCACTGCTTGTGCGGACATGTTGCGCATTAGCATGGGCTGCTCGTCGATTGAGGCAATGCATGTTATGTCATACAACTTGGTTGGTGTCTAAAATGGACCAGATTAAGTACATCTTTGAGAAACCTGCTCTTACTCGAAGGATTGCCCGTTGGTAGATGTTGTTATCAGAATACGATTTGGTGTATGTTACACAGAAGATTATCAAAGGAAGCGCACAAGCAGAGTATTTGGCCTAACAACCTGTAGAAGATTATCAATCAATGCAGTGTGAATTCCCCGACGAAGGCATAATGACTTTATTTGAAGAGATTGAATCATCTGATAAAGAAAAATGGACGTTGATGTTTGATGGTACTTCTAATGCATTATGGCATGGAATTAGAGCCGTTTTGATTTCCCCAAAAAATCAGTTCATTCCATTTACCGCTAGATTGTGTTTCAATTGCACAAACAATATTGCAAAATATGAGGCATGTGCCATGGGCATTAAAGCAACCATTGAATCAAAGGTAAAAGTTCTTGAGGTATATGGAGATTCATCATTGGTCATCCATCAAAAAAAAGGAGAGTGGGAAACTCAAGATTCCAATCTGATTCCATATCATACGCATATCAAAGAATTGACAGAATACTTCGAGAAAATCACTTTTCACCATATTCCTCGAGAAAGAAACCAATTGGCTGACGCCCTGGCCACATTGTCATCAATGTTCAAAATAAACACCGATCAGGATGTGCCAGTCATAAAAATTCAACCAAAGGATAAGCCAGCATATTGCTTATCAATAGAAGAAGAGCCTGATGGCAAGCCATGGTTTTATGATATAAAATCCTATGTCAAGAATAAGGAATATCCATTGGGTATTTTAGAGAAGGACAAAAGGGTTTGGAAGAGGTTGTCAATGAACTTTTTATTAAATGGTGATGTGCTTTATAAGAGAAATCATGATATGGTTCTCGTCATATCTGTGGATCAAATGGAAGCAAAGAGAATTATTCAAGAGGTTCACGAAGGTTCTTTTGGAACCCATGCAAATGGGCACGCAATGGCAAGAAAAATCTTGAGGGCTGGTTACTATTGGTTGACCATGGAATCTGATTGCTTTAATTACGTAAAGAAATGTCATAAATGTCAAATCTATGCTGATAAAGTACATGTACCGCCAACCTCTTTGAATGTCTTAACCTCACCATGGCCATTTTCAATGTGGGGAATGGATGTTAATGGACTCATCAAGCCTAAGGCTTCAAATCGGCACCGATTTATGCTAATAGATATTGATTATTTCACAAAATGGGTTGAAGCTGTTTCTTATACCAATGTGACGAGGAGCGTGGTTGTTAGATTCATCAAGAGAGAATTGATTTGTCGATATGGCTTGCCAAATAAGATTATCACTAATAACGCGACCAATCTAAATAACAAAACGATGAAGGAGTTGTGTGATAGTTTCAAAATTCAGCACCATAATTCTTCACCATATCGACCGAAAATGAATGGGGTTGTAGAAGCAGCAAATAAGAATATTAAGAAAATCATACAAAAGATGGTAGAGACATATAAGGATTGACATGAAATGCTGCCCTTTGCATTACATGGCTATAGAACCTCTGTTCGTACCTCAACAGGGGCAAGTCATTTCTCATTGGTGTATTGAATGGAAGCGGAACTTCCCATTGAAGTTGAAATTCCCTCAATCAGAGTCTTGATGGAAACAAAACTAGAAGACGTTGAGTGGGCTCAATCACGATTTGACCAATTGAATCTCATAGAAGAAAAGAGAATGATAGTTCTATGTCATGGTCAACTATATCAATAAAGACTTAAAAAAGCCTACGAGAAAAAATCCGTCCTCGAGAGTTTCAAGAAGGGGACTTAGTGCTGAAGAAAATATTGTCCATTCAAAAAGATTCTCGTGGAAAATGGACCCCGAACTATGAGAGACCATATGTGGTAAAAAAAGCTTTCTCTGGGGGAGCTCTAATACTCACAAAAATGGATGGAGAGGAGTTTCCACTTCCAGTAAACTCAGATGCACTCAAAAAATATTATGCTTGAAAAAAAAAAGCAAAAAAATTGAAAAATGGGCTCGCTAGGTTGAAAATCTGAAAAGGCGACCTAGGCAAGAATTAGACCATTCCGATGGATTGAAAACTTGGACGAGCGGTCCATGCAAAAGTTAGGGATAAAAAAAAATCAAGCGCTTCAAACTGAGGCAATTATTATTTTTGGAAGCTGACCAACAGGAGCTCTAAATTACAAGAATGAATAACGTTTGTTATCTTTCCAACTAAACTAAACACACTTATCCATATGTTGTAACTCCAATTTTTTTTGTTCCCAATGTAGTGAATGTACTTTTTCCAGTGTTGTCATTCGATGTTGTATTATACACTCTTTCTAAACTAATTCAGTTTCCTAGTTGATTGTTTTAGTGTTTTGAAATGTTGTTTTATGATAATAAATGTTAGAATTTGAAATATGTGAAAATATAAAAGTATTTTAAATCTTTTGACACTTGGAAAACATATACACGAGAACTCGATAGATTCTCAACATGTATGGGTGCATATCAGAAAAATAAAGAGTAATCATTTTAAACAATGGACTTTGTTTTACCTCGAAAAAAGGGGGTCACACGAGACATACTGGAGTTGTCATGCAAAAACGGTTGTTATCTTCATTCATCCATTGAATCATGTGGGCATGGAAGATTATAAGGATCGGGGAATAAAATAAATGAACAAAGAATTTATGCGTAACACACACAAACCACGCATCTTACATTCAAAACTTACCTATACTCACATGAACCATACGTGTTCATTCAACAACCTTGCATAATGCATAACAAGCATGAATTGTAACGCCCCAGATTTTTTTTCCAAAGCAATACTTAAAAAATATTTATTTTCTTTTAGAAACAACTATAATTTTTTCTTTAAGAGTGGTTCATTATGTAATAAATTGAAGGTGCGTCCAAAAAGACTTGATATGTTTTTTTTTTAGAATGTAATGCAATTTACTAAAATATTATTTATTTATTTTTTTGCAAAGTTAATCTTTCAGTTATTAGATCGATATTCATTTACGCTCCAAAATAAAATAAATTATCTTTAAGTGAAATTCAAAAGAAAATAGATTGATTGAAATTAATGACGATTCAATTATTTACTAGCGAATGAAAGTTCACTTCCACATTTCTATTTAAAGTTAATGATGAAGAGTAAATAACTTTACAATGTACCACGAAAATTTATTAATACAAAATATTATTTTTAATTTAAAGTCCCCTTTTCCCACGCGCGTGCACCAAGCAAACATCATTCATGCAACTCTTTGAGGTCATTAGTACCTAAATGTTGGTGTAAGGGGTCAGTTCATCCCACAACAAAAATTAAACCAAATAATAAATTAAAAGCCATAAAATATGAATATAAAATCTTTCCGTAATAAAAGATTTAAAGAAATTGATTCTTTAATAGTTCCCAAGGATGTATCAAGATTCATAAAATGTATCTAAATAAATCAAGTAGTAACTCACCGTAGAGCAAATAATTAGATCAACATAAAAATAACAATAAAATGTATGCAAGTTATGCATGCTCCTAAAAGTATATGATCCGGATATAACCAGCCACATAGGCGTCCACACAGAAGTCACCCATACCAATGGGGAAAATTAAACCAGCCACACAGGCGTCCACACAGAAGTCACTCATACCAATGGGGAAAATTAAACCAGCCACATAGGCGTCCACAAAGATGCATATGGTATGTCATGAAATGATAATGATGCTCAAAAGGTACATGTGACCATCCACTTAGATAACAATGTCCAACACACACATCACCAGCCACTTAGGCAACCACAAATATAACAATATTTAAAACACAAATCACCAGCCACTTAGGCAACCACAAAGATAACAATTTTTAAAACACAAATCACTAGCCACTTAGGCAACCACAAAGATAAAATATTCAAGGTTAAATTTTAATCACATATAACATCAAAGTTTTATTCTCATTGATGCTTACAATCAAAAATTAGTAATTTTGTTATCCCAATATACAACACACAAACACGCAAATAAATGTCTTAAAGTCACAACTTTCATTTTATTAGTCTTTTAGGCATGCAAATCATGGTTTACCACTAAACACATCACAAACATCAACTTAATCATGTTATCACAATTAAAATTAAAATTAAAATTTTCATCAATTCCCCCAAGACTCATATTATTCATAAAAATCAAAACTTTAAATTAAAAACATCATAACGAACATATTACTCATAGATCATAATACAAATCAAAACTTTATAATTAAGTACACCTAGACAATACAAAAATCGCAACTTTACATCAAATACATGACAACAAGTATATTACTCATGTTATAATAATAAAAATCAAAATTTTATAATTAAGTTTATCAAGGCAAACATATTACTCATAAAAATAAAACATTATAGTTAAATTCTTTAAGGCAACCATACAATCAACATTTTTATTTTAAAACATCAAGACATCATATCAATATCTTACAAACTATTAATTTAATATCTAGTCTAACCTTGCATGGGGAAAAGCCCTTACCTTAGGCGCTTTCTTTCTTAACACCTCTAAATTCGCGCGAGAAATAGCTCATGAGGCAATGATGAATTCAACACGAATAGACATTGGGATTTACGACTTAGAAAATTATTTTGGGAGTGTACGAATGACAAATAGGTATGACAGCAATAGGCCTAATAGAAATGTATGAATAGAAGAAGCAGTCGTGAGATGGTTAAAATAAGGGGGTTTCAATAGCTATTTACGTTGCAATATTACAATTTATTTCTTGTCTAAAATTGAAGTGCACTTAATTCCAAAATTATGCTACCAATGATTACTATTTATTTAATTTTATTAGGTTGTTACAAAGCCAATTGCAATCATGTGTATTTATGTGTATGAGTTAATTAGGATTAACTAGTAGAGTTCACCATATATTGTAGGGTGTCACACCACCCCTTTTAATTAAATAAATAAATTAGAGGGTGTCACATCACATTTTTAATTTTGTTTAATCCAATAGTTACAAACCAAAAATTGCATAGAGCTATTTTTGTAGAGCATTAAAATAGAATCATAATTTTGGTTTAAAGAGAGCGATGCATGAGATATAAAAAGGAGAGTAGTCTTTTTGTTGTCCTCTCTTAATTGCACATAAAACTCATAATTGAATTTATAAGCTTCATTTCAAAAATAAATTAAATGTGTTAAGGAGGAGAGAGAAGTGGGTGCATGGTGTCAAGAATGAAGGAACTAAATTATCTCTCTTAATTGGTTAAGAGACAAGGATATAAAGTTACATTATGACAAGGCAACACAATGAATTGCCATAAAAGGAGAGTAAATCACTATTTTTTATTTATACTAAAGATGGATTGACCAAAAATATTTTCAAAACGCTTATACTGAGTTTCAGTAAGTCTACTATCTCCTAAATTGAACAATTATTTGGTCGAAAATAAACTAACAAACAATATAACTTCTATAAATTATAATTTAATTAAATAATTCAACTAATATTTTATCAACTAAAATAAATCAAGCAAGACAAGAAGATCATCGTAGGTCACACATAACAAAATAAAACAAATATATCTAACACATCAATTTTATGATTATCGAAACTAATCAAATAAAAAAAATACACAATAGTCCATTTAGGAATTAATCACGTCATAAATCGTCCCCATATAATTGTCACGCCAAAACAATTAAATAAAAATAAAGGTTATAATTAGGGGTGTACGTGGGTTGGGTTGGGCGGGTTTTGACAAAACCCAAGACCCGACCCGATCGATTATCTTTGGGTTGGGTTAAGTTCTAAACCCGTATTTTTTTTATTTAACCCGACCCGAACCGACCCGATCAAGAACGGGTTGGGTTGGGTTGGGTTGGCGGGTCATACATAAATAATAACCTATTTTTTTATTTTACAGGAAAACATATTGAATGAAAATATATTTAATACTTGAATGTCTCAAAACTATAAAATTTCAATCAAATTATGCAATTCTTTAAAAAACTCATCAACCTCTCACACAAAAAAATAAATCCAACAATCTTCAATTACATAAATAAATTCAACAACAGTAAATCAATAAAATATGAAAATTCATCAATTCTAAGAAATGTCAACTTCAAGTACAAGCACTTAACAAGTTTCTCAAAGTATGAGATCTACACATACCAATCTTCATGTCACTTGGTTAGATTAATTCATGTAACAAGAAAAAATGCACATATAGTATTTTATCTTCACATATTAGACTGAAACATACAACTCGACAACATAACTCAATAACCGCAATTCAACTCATAAAATATACCAATTATAGAACCCAACATTAAAACAACATAAAATTCATGTATCCCTATCAAATGTTTTTTCACAATGAAAAGGATAAACCTGATTTTAATCTATATTAATTTTTATTTAACAAATTATAGTATTATAAATAAAATAAAATAAAAAGTATTTTTAAAAGATTAGAGAAAATTTTGGGGTGGCCATGACCAACCTATGTCCCAATTAGCCACTGGTTACACATAATCCACCAACCATTTTAGTTTACTAAGTACCATTCATTTGTTTATAGTTACTATTTCCAAATAAAATACTAAAAAAAAGTGTTTAATAGATTTAAATATAAAAAATTTAAACTAAATTCATCGTAAGCTTTTGTATAAGCATCAATTTTGTTCATAAATAGTATTTAACTTAAATGAATAATATTTAACTAAAAAAATTTGTATTTAATAAATGTAAAAAATTTAAACTAAATTCATTATAAGCATAAGGTTTCTGTTCATACCTTTATTACCTAAAACTATGACAAAATATAACATTTAAATAAATAGTATTTAACTCAAATTAAATTGCTCATTTGAAAGAGACAATTCAAAAATTAGATATGAATTTTATGAGTAGGCATATACGAGATTACAATGTTAAAACAAATTAAACGAGTTTAGTGTTTAGCCTAGACGCATGAACACCTTGCATCAACATTCATATAAAAATCACTTGTTAATAATATCTTATTATAACTAATTCTTCAAAAAGTCTTGAAGAAGGTATAGGCAGAAAATGGATGAAGAAAGCTGAAAATCTAAATAATAAGAAGAGTAATGAAACCCTATTGAACTAGCTGAAAATCCAAACAATTTTTTTTTAAAAAAAAATATAACTAGTTACCGGGTCGGGTCGACGGGTTGACGGGTTCAAATTGTTAAACCCATTACCCGACCCAAATATAAGTGGGTTTCAACGGGTTGGGTTGAGTCAGACCCGAAAATGATCGGATACGGGTAAAAATCGGGTTGGGTTGGGTTGGGTGATCGGGTTGGCGGGTCGACCCGCGCCCATGTTCACCCCTAGTTATAATTATTCCGGTAAAATTGAGTGTAATAAAATTTAATTTAATTTATTTATAATAGAATAATTATTAGTCAAATAATAAATCGTAACAATTATTAAAAAGGCACATATATAATATGTATGAAAATATTGGGGTGTTACATGAATCATTCATATCTTGTTTTTATACACAACAACCTTTTAAACTAGTTTTCTTCATTCCTGTTGATCTACGCATCTAGGGGTGAACATGGGCGCGGGTCGACCCGCCAACCCGATCACCCAACCCAACCCAACCCGATTTTTACCCGTATCCGATCATTTTCGGGTCTGACTCAACCCAACCCGTTGAAACCCACTTATATTTGGGTCGGGTAATGGGTTTAACAATTTGAACCCGTCAACCCGACCCGGTAACTAGTTATATTTTTTTTAAAAAAAAAATTGTTTGGATTTTCAGCTAGTTCAATAGGGTTTCATTACTCTTCTTATTATTTAGATTTTCAACTTTCTTCATTCATTTTCTGCCTATACCTTCTTCAAGACTTTTTGAAGAATTAGTGATAATAAGATATTATTAACAAGTGATTTTTATATGAATGTTGATGCAAGGTGTTCATGCGTCTAGGCTAAACACTAAACTCGTTTAATTTGTTTTAACATTGTAATCTCGTATATGCCTACTCATAAAATTCATATCTAATTTTTGAATTGTCTCTTTCAAATGAGCAATTTAATTTGAGTTAAATACTATTTATTTAAATGTTATATTTTGTCATAGTTTTAGGTAATAAAGGTATGAACAGAAACCTTATGCTTATAATGAATTTAGTTTAAATTTTTTACATTTATTAAATACAAATTTTTTTAGTTAAATATTATTCATTTAAGTTAAATACTATTTATGAGCAAAATTGATGCTTATACAAAAGCTTACGATGAATTTAGTTTAAATTTTTTATATTTAAATCTATTAAACACTTTTTTTTAGTATTTTATTTGGAAATAGTAACTATAAACAAATGAATGGTACTTAGTAAACTAAAATGGTTGGTGGATTATGTGTAACCAGTGGCTAATTGGGACATAGGTTGGTCATGGCCACCCCAAAATTTTCTCTAATCTTTTAAAAATACTTTTTATTTTATTTTATTTATAATACTATAATTTGTTAAATAAAAATTAATATAGATTAAAATCAGGTTTATCCTTTTCATTGTGAAAAAACATTTGATAGGGATACATGAATTTTATGTTGTTTTAATGTTGGGTTCTATAATTGGTATATTTTATTAGTTGAATTGCGGTTATTGAGTTATGTTGTCGAGTTGTATGTTTCAGTCTAATATGTGAAGATAACATACTATATGTGCATTTTTTCTTGTTACATGAATTAATCTAACCAAGTGACATGAAGATTGGTATGTGTAGATCTCATACTTTGAGAAACTTGTTAAGTGCTTGTACTTGAAGTTGACATTTCTTAGAATTGATGAATTTTCATATTTTATTGATTTACTGTTGTTGAATTTATTTATGTAATTGAAGATTGTTGGATTTATTTTTTTGTGTGAGAGGTTGATGAGTTTTTTAAAGAATTGCATAATTTGATTGAAATTTTATAGTTTTGAGACATTCAAGTATTAAATATATTTTCATTCAATATGTTTTCCTGTAAAATAAAAAAATAGGTTATTATTTATGTATGACCCGCCAACCCAACCCAACCCAACCCGTTCTTGATCGGGTCGGTTCGGGTCGGGTTAAATAAAAAAAATACGGGTTTAGAACTTAACCCAACCCAAAGATAATCGATCGGGTCGGGTCTTGGGTTTTGTCAAAATCCGCCCAACCCAACCCACGTACACCCCTATACGCATCGGTAACCAATCCGAAGACGATCATTTTGTTTTTCATCCATGTTGATTTGTGCATCGGTGATCAATCCGAAGACGATCATTCTTCTTTTCTATTGATCTACGCATCGGTAACCAATCCGAAGAAGATCATTTTGTTTTTAGTCCATGTTGATCTATGCATCGGTAATCAATCCGAAGACGGTCATTCTTTCATTCCTGTTGATCTACGCATCGATAACCAATCTGAAGACGATCATTCTTTCATTCCTGTCGATTTACGCATCGGTAATCAATCCGAAGACGATCATTCTTTCATTCCAGTCAATTTATGTATCGGTAATCAATCCAAAGACGCTCATTCTTTCATTCCTGTTGATTTACGCATCAATAACCAATCCGAAGACGATCATTCTTTCATTCATGTCGATATATGCATCAGTAACCAATCTAAAGACGATCATTCTCTCATTCCTATTGATCTATGTATTGGTAATCAATCCAAACACGATCATTTTTCATTTTGTCGATCTACGAACCGGTAACCAAGCTGGAGAAGATCATGTTTTCGCATTAGCAATTTATCAGTCTACTCATCTTTGCCTTTTTTTCCTACTTGTTTTCACGAACAAAATTTGGATCCTTATATTTAATTATATTTTACAACGATAATATACACATTTTCTAGTAAAAATATAATTAAATAGGGCCAACTGTAGTACCTCAATTTTGTCCAACTAATTAAAAAAAATCAAAAAGTAATAATATCCATTTAATTATAATATATCAAATTTTATGTTTGCCAATATTTGACTTCTTTTGCTGAAAACTTAAAAAATAAAAATATAAAGATGTATATATTTCTGCCTTTATAATCATTAATACAAAAAAATAAAAATGATATAACTAAAGCTAATAAGGGATGCTCTTCTTTTCATAAAACCACAATTATAATAACATTAGAGTAAATAATACACAACGATATATATTTAATTAATTAATAAAATAAAATAAAAAAAATCTTGAAGAAGAAGAAGAAGAAGAAGAAGAAGAAGAAGAAGAACAAGAAGAAGAAGAAGAAGAACAAGAACAAGAACAACAACAACAACAACAACAAAAACAACAAAAACAAAACACATCATCATTAAAAGCAATCAACGCATCCACATTTTCTATCCAAGAACTACGTAGCTTTGATTTCTTCATCGCTCCGTAAAAATTCCTTTTTTTTTACTTTTCTTTCTTAAGCATACTTTTATTTCAAAACCACATTAAAAAAAACGAACAATTGATATTCACATTTAATAATAAGGAGAAATAAGTATATTTAACTTAATATTAATTTTGCACAATTAGTTATAGGTAACCGAATATTAACGGATGCCGTACGGTACTAATACCTTCCCTACACATAATCGACTCCTGAACTCAAAATCTAGTTCAAAGACCATTTTTTTCTATGTTTAAGGGTTTCCCAATATTTTCCCTATTTTAAAATAAATTTTGGTGGCGACTTCATTGAATTCGAGAAACACTAGAAATTTTAGGCCGCGACAGTATGGTTTTCTCCAAAATTTTCAGATATTTTAATATCCCTTTGATGACTGAACCCTCTCACATTAAGATATCAAAATTTTCCTCAAAAAACATTTCACACATGAAACAAATTCCCTCCACCCCACACTCACTAAAATCAATTGAACAACCCTCACATCAAGAACGTTCTAGATCAAGTATCCTCTTCAGTTCCTACCTCTCAAAATTTCACTGCTCCTGTGTACCAAAGTGATATATGCCCTCCACTTCAACAACAACACACCTCTTTGATGTCGTCAGCTTTTGTGTCACCACAAAAAACAAATTCCTCCATTTTTAGAATAAGCCAATGTTTGCTTTTTCTAAATTCAAACATTGTTAGTCCATCAGTGCCTCATCATTCTGCTTCTACAAACTCTCTTCCTCACATTAACACTTCATTTGCCATTTTGTCCATATTTTGTACCACTGCAGCACCCTCTCACAATACTCCTCTCTCCACTCCTATTGAAGACGATCAGCGCCCATCCAATAGGACAAAAATGGAAAGGGAAACATCCAAGACTTACCAGGAAATCCCTAAAATATTTGCTGCTCTTCAGACTATCATTGCTAGACAAACACATCAGAACAAACAGCAAGCCATTTTGAGGGACTGGATGGCTAACTAGCTTGCTCCAAAGCTTGTTCTTGAGCCTCCTATGCCTAATCCTCCTCCAGCTTTTCTAGAAGTGCCATAGTCGTCCCTATTTCCATCATTTGAGGGTTCTTCCCCTTCGATGTCGTTCTGAATTCATTAATCCTTACTCTTCTATTCCTTTTATCCATGACAAAGGGGGAGAAGTAATTCTAAGATTTTAAGTAGATCAGAAGACTTTTTTGTATGATTACTTCTGTATTTTTTGTTTTTGAACCATATTGTATGATTAACACATTATTATATTAATGAAAATTATATGATTGGTTCATGTGATTAGCACATATTGAGGGGGAGTTTTTAACTAAAAACTCTTTATGATTATTATTAGAATCAAAATTAAAATCTGAATTAACATGTTTTGCCATCATCAAAAAGGGGGAGATTGTTGAGACAAAATCCCAAATTAATATTTTGATAATGATTAAACAAAGGTTAATTAAGACTTCTAATTATGATTTGAGTGTGTTAATCAAAGATAGGTATCAAGCATTACAAAGAAGATCATATTAAAATAAAGAAAGCTAATTCAAAGAAACGAAGAACGTTCTTGACAGAATTCTGAAAAACGAAGAACGTTCTCCACATCTAGAAATTAACAAGTATGATCATATTCTTCAAGAAAAGTTTAGATCCAGGAATTGCAATCCATTCCAGAATTTCACCATAATATACAAGGATCTATCCAATATAAGAATCACTCCAAGATTCGAAGGCAAAAGATTGTGCTTAAAAATTCGGAAAGTCATATCATTCTCCAAATTAAGCAAACTGAAATACAAATCTGACATGATGGAAATGACACTTCTGTTGTACTTTCAAATAGACCTGCACACGTGATTCAAGGCATGGGATTACTTCAGACAACAATAAAAAAAAAAGGTTAAAAGTCAGCTCATCTCAAGGCAAATCGAAGATCGTTCTTGGTTCACAAGAACATTCCTGCTTTCAGCAAGAACATTCTTGTTTTATGGCTGATCTTATCCATTCACTTACTCATGACAACTGGACTATTTCCAATGGCCAAATGAGTTGTCATAAGCCCTCTTGAAGCCTATAAATAAAGCCTCAAGAAGAAGAACAGATCAGAGCTTCAAGTGCAAAGTAATACATTACTCATTTAATCATACTCGAATCCTCTTGAGCCTCTTAATCATTTCTAAGTTGCAGTTATGTTCTAAGTTTGATATTAGAATCAGTTTGTAGTGAGTTCTAAAATCTAGAATCTATTCTCAAACACGAGTTGAGCATACGCAGATTCTAACAATCTCAAAATCATTACTTTGTAACTTAAGGCTATATTGTTTGACATAGCTTGAGAAGTTTGTAAAAATCATTTTATGTTTAAAAGGTAGTTTGTAAAAATCCTTTCTGAAAGAGTGTAAGGAAACCTGTGGAAATCCTTCCTAGGTAGAAAGGTAGTACTTTGTAACAGATCAAGATTGATCTGTAAAAGCTGTGTGAAAACCAAGAACGATCTTGCTTTGAGCACTTAGTGGAAAATCTCACAATTGTGAGGACTGGACGTAACCTATGTTGGGTAAACCAAGATATATCTCTGTGTGATATCTCTTCCCTTATCTCTATTTACTTTTTATCTTCTAATCAGTTTTTATATAGAGAAGTTAATATTACTTTTTTTTTACTAACCAAGAACGTTCTTTGTTTGTAACCAAGATTAATCGTGAGTTAAACATTTCAGTTTTAATAGGAATTTTAAAAAGGGACAATTATAATTCAAACTCCCTTCCTTACAATTGACATTGTTACTTCACATAGTACTCATGCCTCAATAACGTTGACGACGTCAAAATCATTGATGGAATATCAATAGATTGAAGTCAATATACCAATTTGAACCAAAAGAACACAACAACGAAATGTGAATGTAACAATTAATTTAATTAATTATTATGACTCATATGAGGTGGTGTTATTTAATAACATGGAAAGGTGAAAATGTGAAAAGGTGCAAGTGAACTTTATAAATTGCAGTAACTTGATGAGAGTTACTAATAATAATTTTAAGGGTTATGTCTCTACCATAAAATTTATTTACCAATAGCCATCAAGAAAGAGTCATGAGAAAGAAGGAACGAAAAAAGATATATTGGTTATCAATGAATTATTGTCTCTAATTTCTATCATCACACACCATGAAAGAAGATATTTCATTTATTGTATTTTTTTATGTGAAAATAATATATTCCAAGATCCTATAGTTGTGATAGTTTTTCTTGAATGTGAACATTTATGTAAAAACTTAAACTTACTAGAAAATCATAATGTCGCACCAATACGACGAACAAAACAATGTCACACTAGGACAACAAAATCACAAATAAATCTATAAAAAAACTAAATAAATGTGTAAACTACTTGTTTAAATAAAAGATTTAATTTCACTTTTAGTCCCCATGTTTTACCCCGATCACGAAAATAGTCCCCCCGCTTTAAAACCAAACGTTTTAGTCCATCTATTATCACAATTTTTGCAAATTTGATCTCAACCCAATTTTTTCTCCCAAATTATGTGCCCTTTTAAAAAAAATAAAAGGCCAAATCCAAGTATATATATTAGAATTTAATTTATATACATTGTGAGTGTAAAAATATATTATACTGTCAATCAATCATAATCATCAAATCATTAGTAATGTTTGACTTTTTTTTATAACTATTTATAAAATCACAATATAAAATTGTATAACTATTCATAATCGTCAAATCATTAATAATGTTTGACTTTTGTCGACTGTATAAAACTTTTTACGCCGACACTTACGTGCATACAAATTAATTTTTATATAAATTTCATCATAATTAAATTACACAACGACTTCAAGACAAAACTCATCATCTTACATACTCAGTATGTTTAGATGTATTTCTTTTTTCTTATATTATTTACCAGCTCATTAAAAATTAAAATTTAATCGATAAATTAATTAAAGTAACTAAAAAAATATTTATAAAACATAAAATTGATTAAATTCAACACTGTAAAAAATTAGGGATGAAACGAAATTAGAATTACTTGGTTTGAACTCAAATCACAAAAATAGAATATGTCTTCTCTCCATCTCATCTTTGGATCTCTTTTCTAGCAAGAGCGGGATATGATTCTATTCGAGCTAGACACAAATAGAATCATTTGTTGCGGTCTCCATAACCATGACATTTGTACTGTGTTTCTTGTCCATTCATAATGCATAACCGTATACGAACACGGGGTGGTATGGTATTTGCTTCTTTCTAATGTATGTAACTATTCCTGGAACTATATGTTTCTTTTCTCAATCATTTAGCAAATCTTATCAAATTTTGATTTGTTACAAGCTCTATATGCAATGTTTTGCTCATGATGTCAGTAAGCTAAAACGTGTATTACGTTAATGACTTGCACGCCTCCACGACAAGAAGAATAAGGAGTTCGCGATCGACAAGGCTTTAAAACAACCTACATTATCCATGATTATTTTTCGCACTTATTCAATCACGCCTTTTGTTGATATTGCTCTCGGCGATGTATCTAATTTTTTTCTTTTCGCCTCTTGATTTAATCAATATTGATTCTGCATTTCAAGAGTGTCTTAGGGTGTATTGAAGTAGGATTTAAAAGAATTTTAACAGATTTTTTGTGATGAAAAGGTGGATTTATTTTTATATTTAAATATCCCTATTTTTACGTAGTAGGAGGTCGCATCTGAAAGATACGACCATGTACTAAGTTAAATTTTTTTTTAACAATTAAATAATTGTTAATTTAATTAATATAAAATATTTAAAAAAATAAAATTATATTAATAAAATTAAATAAAATACATTAAATTGAAGAAAAATAATGCGTTTGATTAGATGTGTCAAAATAAATATCGCGTTATATTATTTTAACAACCCCTCCTATTTTGCAACAAATTAATAACTTAATTTTATTTTGTTAAGAACTCCCTCCTATTTTTCCTATGCTCTAATAAATAAAAAATGATAAAAATAATAATAATAAAAATAAAAATAAAATATTGTTAATGTAATAAAAAAAAATATTTTAAAAAAAATCAAATTATAATAATAAAATCAAACAAAATATCAAAGTTAAACGTGGTTGAGTAGATGCGCTAAAATAAATAACGTGTTATATTATTTTAACAACTCACTCCTATTTTCTAGTTAAATTAACACTTAATATTATTTTGTTAACAACTCTCTCCTATTTTTTCTCCGAATATAATAAATAAATAAATAAAATAATAATAAAGTAAATTATATTAATAATTTCAAAGAAAATAGATTAAAATGGAAGAAAATAATACATCAAATTTGAGTAGATGTGCTAGCAGCGTTTGGACAATGTTTCCTAATATGACCAGAGACCCGACATAATCCGCACTTTCTTGTACTTTTTCTGTAGTGTCCATTTTTGTTCTAATGCGTTTACTCTTTGGACGACATTTTTTGACTCTCCGCATTCGAGGGTTGTGACACACCTTAACACCTTCATATTCTAGTCATTATCATTTCTTTGGTATAGTTGTGACTACTGTGCATAAACATCAAACATCAGCTGAACATCTTCGTCATCGCAAACCTTCATCAGTTCAAACCTTGTTGTATTTTCACCAAAGAACACAAGGTGTCAATAAACTATAACAGTTATTGTGACTTTGTCATCGAACTGTAACTTTTTTAATGACATTCTTTAGATGAACAAGGTTGCTTCTAGAATGTACTTTGAACGTCTTTTTATAATCACTAGCAAATGTTTTTACCTTCAATTTCGTCTAGAATTGAACAATTATAATAAACAATAAAAATTACTTATTGAGCAGTCATGATTAAGTAATTGATTAAGTATTCAATGTTAAAAAGTATGGTGTGATAGCATGATTTAGTTTTCTATTTATAGAAGGTAGTAAGGTGTATGTATTATCTATTGAAACAATTTGATTGGTCCATCCACAGCGGTTGATAAATTAAATTGGAAAGACAAAATTGAATATTTAATAGACCAATTTGATTGGTCCAAACAAAATAACAAGTATTAATGATTTGTACTGCACCATTCACAACCGTCGATAAAATATATTCAATAGGTTAGATTAAAGCAGCAAATAAAGTGAGCAGATCGCTGCCTAGTGTAGTGATCGGAATACTTTTGGAAAGTGGTGAAAAGTAGCTACTATATGACTAAGTGTACATTTAACCGTGTCAGTATGAAACTTTACTAATGTTGACAAATTGAGCATAATTAATTAAAACATGTGTGCTCCTCATAATTTGGATTTTAATAAATATTATTCATTGTAAGTGTATGTACAACAGAAAAATAAAAACTCAACTTCTACAAATAATACAAGGTACAACTCTTAGCTTGTAAACTTCTACAAATAAGAATTCAATTGGTCTTTTAGTTTTTAGGATGTAAAGTTCTGTTTTTCAATCATCAAATATCTGGTATGCATAAAGTAGTAGAGCGAAGAAGAAAATCGAGGCTTTGCAAAAAAGAAATACACCCAATTATATACATATAAGACACAGTTTTAAACAAGCATTTTCAGAATTTAAAAAAAAAAATCACATGAATAACTTTTAACAATGTGACTTACAATCGTGAGCACTTCAATTTGTTTGAAACATCTCAACTCCCATTATTGTTGTTATACATCTCATCTTGTTTGATTGTGAGTGAAAGAACATGGAATAGGTGATGTGAAGAGAAGTGTCAGACCACGAGCATAGGGTTGTGAAGTGGGGAAGACCAATCACGTGACGAAGTCAATTACAGGATCACGTGAATATTAAGTGAGTTAATATAGCCCTTCATATTAAATTGGATTAGAGGGTGGTGTCAAATGATTTATACGTAGTGCATATGTAAATGTAATAAGTAAATTAGTGAAACGTTACTTTTTTATATTACTTCAATTTTAAACTCTATTTTAAAGGGTGTAATACTTAAATTTGAGTGTGTGCATATAATATACAAAGTAACTTATATCATGATAGGCTCAAAATAAAAATATATGTTGGTTATCTTTTTAACATTTTTGAAAATTTTAGTGGAGATGATAGAGATGATAATGATTACTAATATAATTAATATTTAAGATATTCATAGTAATAACTCTTAATATAAGTAATTCTATTCTACTATTTATATCCTTAAAAAAATGTAATAGAAATAATAACAATGAAAAATTAACGCAAAAATAAAATAGTTTGAATAAAAAATTTAAATCTCATATAAACTATTTAGAACTCATAATTCAATGGACTAGCAAATTAAGTTTTATGTTATTATGTTTTAATTTTTATTAATTTTATTGAATTTTGTAAATTTTATAGAAGATGAGTTCATATTTGATAATTTTATTTTGACTCAAACTGAAAATATTATTAAATACAAATAACTTTTTCTCTAACATTTAAGTGAAAGAAATCTATGAACACTAAAATTGGATATTAACTTTATTATATAACATGAGTAAAAAGTTATTACATAATATATATACTATTAAAATTATGTGGTATATAAAATTAGCCCATGTTGTTGGATCAGCGTTTGCAAGTCACAGAATTGGTTTTGATATGCACTTGAAGTATTTTTTTTTATTCTATCGTTATTTAAAATGTCTTTATTTTTTATGAAATAAAATAAATTTTTAGTTTTTATAAAATTTAATTTTATTTTTAATTTTTATAAAAAAGTTCGTCAATTTTTAGACTTTTAGATTTTTTATTTTCATTTCTAGTCCCTAATTTTAAATCACTCTGATATATTTTTCAAATTTTTACAATAATATTGAAGATATAATTAACAATTTTCATACAAAATTTAGAATTTTCAAACAAATGATAAATTAAATATAAAATTTTATGATTTTTACACTGAAAAATACATATTTACTTTATTGCTTTGATTAAAAAACTATAATATTTTGTAATTTTTTGTATAACATCTTTAACACTACAGTAAAAATTCGTTAAAAATTTATTTATCCATTTTTTAGATATCTTGTTTATTACAACAAGTATTAGTCAGCGCTCAATAGTTAAATGACAGTAAAATAGTGCATCATCATATTGAGTCAGCGCAGCCGGCAAGAAAAAGTGTGTCAGTCACAAATTACCATTACGGAGACAATACTGTTCGGCCTTTGAACTATGTTGCAAATCTTAAAATCTAAGGGTGATACGAATATTGGTAGAGGTGTACAAGATAATTCCATCCGTTTATACCCGCTCGACTCATGTTGAATTTGTGTGACGCGCTCGGGTTGGAGCGGATAGTTAGGTCTGCGTGGAAGAAAAAAATTATTCATAAGGATTACGTCAGACGGACGGGTTCAGGTTGGTTATTTGGACTCATCGCCGACCGAACCCGTCCATATTATTATTATTATTATTATTATTATTATTATTATTATTATTATTATTATTATTTTATTATTATTATTATTACTATAATTATTATTATTATTACTATTATTATTACTACATTGAAGTTATCTGTCAAAAAAAAAAAAGTTTACTTACCAGCCACAGTAGCCACTATTATTATTATTATTATTATAATTATTATTATTATTATTATTATTATTATTATTATTATTATTATTATTATTATTATTATTATTATTATTATTATTATTATTATTATTATTATTATTATTATTATTATTACTACATTGAAGTTATCAGTAAAAAAAAAAAGGTTTACTCACCAGCCACAGTCCACTACAAGACCAAAGCCTCAAACATGTTAGATTTTAGAACTTAGAAGTCCAAACCTAGAACTTAGAAGACCATATTTTTGAGGATTATACCATGCACCCCCACATCTAAACCTGTCACCCCCTCAATCAACGTGAAAATACAATTATCCTTTATAAAATTTTCAACTTTTTTAACTTCTCATTTTTTCACCCCTCTTTCCAAAATATTCGAAAGTTTTCAAAGTTTCGAAATGATAATTTTCAGAATTTTCGAAACTTTCGAACAATTCGAAACTTCCGAAATAGAAAATTTTAGAATTTTCGAAACTTTCAAATAATTCAAAACTTTCGAAATAGTAAAATTTCGAAACTTTCCATATTTGGAAAATTACGAAATTTTCCAAATTTTCGAAATGTAATACTTATTTCGAAAATTTTCAGATTTGGAAACTTTCGAAATTTTCCAAATTTTCGAAACTTTCCAGATTTGGAAACTTTCGAAACTTTCCAAATTTTCGAAATGTAATTCTTATTTCGAAAATTTGAAACTTCCGAAAGTTTCGAAAATTTAAAACTTCCGAAACTGTCAATTTTAAAACTTATTATAAATTGTTAAAAGAATAAAATTGTATTTTTATGTGTTGTGAGGGGTGGCAGGTATAGGTGTGGGGTGCATGGTATACTCCTCCATATTTTTTTTATAAAAAAAAGGCAAAAATACGCCCAATAAAGTCCAACCCGTTTTTACCTACTCACTTAAAACCGACACACGACGAACCCGAACCCGAATTAAAAAACTGGCGAAATTGAGTCAATAATTATTACCCACGGATTAGGCCGGTTTCACACTTTTGGCCCGAAACCGTCCAAATCTGCCCGATGTCCACCCCTAACTATGGGTACGAGTATCTACTAGTATGCATATAATATTATGTCTTATTTGTTAAATAAAAATAATATTTGTATTATATATATATATATATATATATATATATATATATATATATATATATATATATTGTTTAACGGATATTTTATAAATTTTAAGTGTTCTTTGATTTTTACAAATATTCATAGATATTATTTTAAATTAAAATTTCATTTATAAAAATTTATTTTTTAATTACATTATGTAAAAATTTTCCTCCTATTTTATAAATAAAAAATATATAATAAAATCTAATTATAAAACTATTAATACATAAACAAAAACTATTAGAACATATCAATTTTATTAATTTAATATCGAGTACGGATATTCGTGGCTGCGAATATTATTACATCCACATTTGTATCAATTAACTAATAGGTAGTTAAAAATATCTGTTTATTTTATTTATAAATACTCGATAAAATACTTGTCTCTATCCGTTGTAAATTTTATCAGCAGATATTTGTGGGTACATAGTTTTTGCCATCCCTAAGTATTAAAGTGCAAAAACCATACGAAGGTAAGAGGAATTTCAAAATTTGATGGACACTCTAAGCCCAACATGGGTCCGCCCCCATAATAGTGATGGCTGTCTTGAATATAAATATGTGAAATTAAATTTTATGAAAATAATTTAAATTTTATCATATAAAAAACTGTGATGAAAATACTATATTAAAGAGTGTGTTGTAATTATTTCTCTTGAATCCTTTGAAATCTTATAAATTCTTATGATAAAAATCATTTGAAATTCAAATTATAAATTTTGATAGTCTTTTAAAATCTTAAAAGTAATTAAAATCTTTTAAAATTCATAATACTTTTTTAATACAAAAATTATCATTTAAAATGTTGATCGAATACACATTCTATTGTTCGAGTTTAAATACCAATGAGAACGGAATAGGCTTACTAAATTAATATCTCTCGAGATAATATCTCTTGTTGAAGGTTTTTTTTTGTTCTAATAGGAGGTCGCATCCTGGGGATGCGACCATGTAATAGGCCTAATTTTTTTTTTGTTCCATTTTATTTATTGATATAATTATTATTTAATTAATTATAATAAATTAAAATATTTAAAAAATCAAAATACTAATAATAAAATAAAATACATTATTAAATAATAATAATAATAATTTTAATAATATTAATAATTTTAATAATAATAATAATATTAGTGACTTACTGTTAATTTTAATTAATTATAAATAATTAAAAAAATCAAAATACTAATAATAAATTAAAATACATTATTAAATAATAATAATAATTTTAATAATTATATTATTAATTTTAATAATAATAATAATATTAGTAATAATAATATTGATAATAGTAAAAAGAAAATTATATTAATAAAATAAAAAAAAAATACGTTAAATTGAAAGAAAAAAGATACATTAATTTAAAGTAAAAAAATACATTAGTTTTGAGTAGATGTGCCACAGCGTTTGGACAATGTTTCCTCGTATGACCAAAGACCCGACATAATGCGTACTTTCTTGACACTCTTTCTATAATGTCCATTTCTGTTCTAATGCGTTTGCTCTTTGTGCGACCTTTCTTGACTCTTCGCATTAGTGGATTGTGACACACCTTAACACCTTTATATTCTGGTCAATATCATTCGTTTGATATAGGTTTGAATATTTTTTCGTACACTTTTAGTACCGTTTCCACTTTGTACACATCAGGTATAAAGCTCGAATAATCATATTTGATGCTAGAACATGCTGCTATCACATGTGAACAAGGCATATGTTTAGCTTGATATTTTCACGGTCGCACCAATTATTAAGAAAGTTTACACTGAAATGACCAATTGGCCGCCCTTCTATTGGATTTACAGTCTCGTTAAATTTCTTGTATTTTTTTCTTTAATTTAATATAATTTTTTTCTTTCAATTTAATGTATTTTTTATATTAGTTTATTAATATAATTTTCTTTTTATTATTATTATTATTAAAATTATTATTATTATTATTAATTATTTTGATTTTTTAATTATTTATAATCAATTAAATTAACAATAAGTCACTAATATTATTATTATTATTAAAATTATTATTATTATTTAATAATGTATTTTATTTTATTATTAGTATTCTGATTTGTTAAATACTTTAATTATTTATAATTAATTATAATAATAATTATACCAATAAATAAAATAGAACAAAAAAAAAATTATGTCTAGTAGATGGTTGCATCCCCAGGATGCTACCTTCTATTATAACAAAAAAAAACCTTCAACAAGTATTGCGATCAGCGAGCTAAAAAGTAGGACATATATAATTTTCGAAGTGAGACAATTTGGAGCTTTTGAAAAAAAAAAACTCCTGGAAAAATTCCAAATTACACTCTTGAAAACAATTATTACTTTATGCATTAAAAGGCAAGAATCGGTTTCGCAAAGAATAAATGATAATTTTCCATAAAATGAATGCACCAATCCACGCGAAATTTAACAATTAAGGTTTTTTTTTTTTCCTTCTTTTCAGAAAGGCTTACAAAATAGTAACACAATGACCCCCAATATTGACTATTGAGGCGTCAAGCTTGGAGAGCACGGTTACTGCTGCTCGTTAGTACTATATTATAGTACGACGAAAATAGATCCTCGATTCCTTTGTCAGAATAGAACCTTCCATTATATCCATCTTCATCTTTTCTTATATATCAGTAAACTATTCTTCGTTCTCATTGCCATTCACGCGCCATGGACGCGCGACGCGCCTCACGTTCCATTATCGACCCCAAAGTAAGACACGTCGGTTTCTTCGCTCAACATTCCGAATCCGACCCGCCCGAACCCGAATCCCCGCCGATTCCGGACTCTCCAGCATCCGACAGAGTCTCCCCCGTCATCATACCTCCCCCGCGTCTTCTTTCCGAGCGAACCGCCGCCGTTCCCGTCCCTGAGTCTAGGTTCCGACGCGAGGCACCCGAGGATCGAGTGACAATTGGGAGCTACAATCCCTCCAAATCGCTGCTCGAAATTTCGCCGACAGCTTCGATTTCTTCTAGCAGTGTTGGACTCATTGACGGAGAATTCTCCGAGGATCGCTCCGGCGTCGGTTGGTTACGTGGCAGCGAGTTAAGTTTCCCCGACGTAGGGTTGGATTTACCAGCCGTTAGGCCTTATGAAATTTCGGTGGATAATAACTTTTCTCTTTCGGTGAATGCGAATAATTTTCCTCGAAGCACTGGTATGTTGTGATTGTTGAATACGTTGCATTCATGTGCGATAAAAGTTTTTTTTTTTTTTTTTTTTGTAATTTAATTCACTTTAGAATATGTATATGGCATTGTTTGTTCAATCAGCTTGCTCTGGTATATCCTTTGTGTTGTAGTCACTACTTTGGAGTGATTTTTGATTGAAATTCTATTGATAAAGTGATGTTGATGAACTGAAATCAATAACACATAAGCTTAAAAATGATATTAGTATTTTGGTTCAGTGTTTTGATCTGGGGATGATTGGAATATTTGAGAACCTTTCTTTATGGCTATTGTTTAGGTCAATAAAGCAGACACGACATGAATACCAACACGTTAATATTGGTAATAATTGGACACTAGGATGCACCTTCAATTTGAAGTGTCATTAATACATAGGTTTAGGTTTACTAGCTTCAGTAAGTTGTCACATTATTACGTTTGATATGTTAGCCTTAGAGTTATTTTAGTTGATTTTTGCAGTATTTTATTTTGGTTTGGGTGGACCAAGCATAGGATTTTTAAACACATTCTTTATATGGTTTAGTGGTTTGAAGATTTTATACTTATGGCATTGGTTGTGGTCCTTGTGGACCAAGACGTGATAGGAGTTTTTATAAAAAAATGTAAAGCTTTTTTTGAAACTCAGTATTTAGCTTGATGAAATGTAAACCTATCCCTAATTGAAGCATTGTTCTTTTTCTTGGTTAATTTTTTCATCTTGATTTTCTACTCCTGCACAGATCAAATCCGTTTAGAAGACAACATTGAATAAACAGTCATGAAAACCCTACTTGATTATCTCTGTTTTTTTAAGCTCTGAAATCTCTCAAAACTCAAACACAAAACAAATAAGTATTGTTTACAGCATCCAACTCAGCCACCAATTTAATTAATAAATTCCTTGTCTATTGCCTGCCAATTCCCTGAACCTCCCGTCACCCATGAACCTTCAATCCGCATGTTTTCTACCTTCAATTGCCATTAGAATCCTAATCCTGATATGCTTGATCCCAATCCTTTCGCCATCTTACATCAATTGTTCTATCCATGACCAACTCTCTTTAAAGCTTAAATTGTTTGATGAAGATGAATGAGTGGTTTTATATGTCTAACTTGTTAAACAACAACAAACTCTTTCTCCACTTGGTAGGGAGGTATATGAACCAAACAATTCCATTGTGTTATGTCAAAAATAAAGTTTGTTGGAAAGGCCCTATAGGTTTAGGTCTTTTTCTATGGGTTTCCTTTAAATTTTCCTTGATCTTCCTCTATTGGTCATTAATGTTGGTACAATAAAATATGACTAATTCAATAAATAACCCTTTGAGCTTGAAAGGCATCTTTTGATTACAGAAAATGCTTGAAGCATATTTTCATTTCAAGATACTTGAATTATACAATTTGTTGTATGTTATGATCGCCAAACCAGTGCCAGTGCTCTTCTTGCTTAAAATGTATTTCATATACTTCGTTTCTTTCATATGTAACTGGAAACCACTGGATTGTTACCTCCACTTCTCAAGTTTACTATTTATTTCTTTTTTCAACATTTCCAGTACGGCTATATCATCTACAAAAATTAACAATTGAGGCACTGGCTCGTAGGTATGCTTATGCCCTTGCCAGGATCACATGCTCAGGCCATCCAACTTGAAGTAAAGCTTAAGCATAAGAACTTGGCATATATATCTTCACTATGCTTTATAAGATTTGGTGTTTTTGTTTCTGATGTGTCATTTGGGTACTGACATACATAAATTTGTCTTTTATGACTATTAGTTTGTTACATAATCAAAAAGCCCGTTGAACACGGTTGTTTCAAATGCTTGAGTTTTGTGAAATGCATTCTAAATGGCATAAGTGAACTCGAGTCTTGAATTTAGCTAAGGTTAAGAATCTTGAAATGGTCTTCATTTTATTGCTTTGCTAAGTTCTTTATAGTTTCATTTAATGAAAAAAGCCCATGCCTTGGTCAGAATGTGGGATCTATATGTTGGCACTTTCTTTTAGGTGTATTTAAGTTTTGTACCATAGGATATTGTAAATGGACATATACAATTGCTTAATTAACAAAATAGTGAAGCAAGTTGCCAATCTTGTGTCTTAGTTTGTGATGTCTAAATCTACATATTTTCTTGGAAGGTGTTTTGAACCTAATCAACTTGTTGATCAACTTATTTTCTCGGTGTATTGGATGGTAAAAAATTATTAATGAAAGTGTTCACTATGACAGCAGGATAAACCTAATTATTTATTCTTTTAGAGTAGTATTGAGTTATATTTTTCAATCTATTTATCTATATATCAGTTTTGATTTGTTATAGTAGATTATAGTGTTATTTTATCTATTTAAGCAACTCCACCTAGTGGAAAAGGGTTTTTGTTGTTATTGTATCTATCAACTTGTGGTTTACATCCTTTTACTGGAAGGGATGCTTTAGTATTATTCTAGGGTTTTCATATTTTTTTTTTCATCCACCAAAGTGTATTCAGATTTTTGCTTCTTATATAAACTGATTCTACATAGAATTATTTGCTTGTCTTATTCTCTTACATATTGATGCCAAGCAAAATTCTTGCAGAAAAGAGGGAAGAGGCTGTCAAACAAATATGCCCTGATCCACCATCAGTTTCAAAGCCATTGAAAGAAAAAACTACAAAGGCTGAGAGACGAGCGATGCAGGAGGCTCAAAGAGCTGCAAAAGCTGCTTCTAAAGGTTATAGTTATGATTCATTCCCTGACTTGAATTTTTTTCTGCATTTGGTAAAATTTACAGGGTTATTCAAAACTTTATCTATATTTCAGAATTCAAATGTCGATATTTGATGGATTGGTATCATGTTTCTTAAAGTATTCCTATAAAGTTTAAATCCTAGCTACTACCCTCACTCAATGTTAACAACTGTCTCTTACACTGGACTTTCTTCTTTCCATAATGGACCTAACACAAATCAAGTTTCTTAAAATCATGCCATCAAATTCTCTAAATTTGGCCCTGAAAAAGAGAATATGGTGTTAAGTGTTTTAGGAGATGCTTCTTAATGTGTTAGTTTGTTTGCTAGTTGCTGATATTCAGGAATTCTATGCCTTCCACATTATTTTTGCAGTCTGTGGTTGGTTTGATTGTTATTCTGTATCCAGCTAATGGAAGTACAGCAGTTGCTGAATCTGTGAAAGCAGCCGGAGCTAAAGGTAAAAAGCAGTCTTCGCAAAAGAAAGACGGTCCTCCAGTTACACCATCAGTTACTAATGATAAGAAACCTGGAAATCGTCCTTTGGAGAAAGATAGGAAAAAAGATGCTCCTCCTCAACGAATGCAATTTGATGATGAAAACAGAGTAGAAAAGGCTAAAAGGCGTGCACTAGTAAATCAAACTGTAGCAAGAAACAGAGTTGAATTATTTCGGCATTTGCCTCAATATGAACATGGACCTCAACTTGCTAATCTTGAGTCAAAGCTTTTCCAACTTGACTCAGTGCATCCTGCTGTGTTTAAGGTACTCTTTTTGAAATTTTGTAAGGTTGGTTTCTATTATGAATTCAATCCTTTAAAGATCTACATTATTCTCAAATTAGCCTTTTGTGTAGAAAATTTAGAATAAAATGGTTCTTTTGTCTGTGAGTTCTGTTTTATGTTTGATGTGACAAATTTAGGTACGTGCTCATGAGCTTAGTTAATTTTCAGGTTGGATTACGTTATATGGCCGGAGATATATCAGGGGTTAATGCTCGTTGTATTGAAATGCTTAGAGCGCTTCAGGAAGCCATTATAGACTACTCCACTCCGCCTGAAAAAGTATTTTTTAGGGATTTAACTACAAAAGTCAGCAGTTATATTTCATTTATTAATGAATGCAGACCTCTTTCTATTAGCATGGGCAATGCGATTAGGTTTGTGAAGAGTCGTATTGCCAAGTTGCCCTTAAGTCATACTGATGCGGAGGCAAAAGCAGCTCTTTGTTCTGATATTGACCGATTCATTCATGAAAAAATTATTATCGCGGATAAGGTGATTGTTGGACATGCTGCTACCAAAGTTAGGGATGGAGATGTTCTTCTCACATATGGTCTGTCTTATGTTGTTGAGATGATTCTCTTATATGCCCATGATCTTGGGAAACGATTCCGAGTTGTGGTGATAGACTCACGGCCAAAGCTTGAAAGTCAGGCCTTACTTACTAGGCTGATGGCCAAGGGATTGAGTTGTACATATACTCATATAAACGCTGTTTCTTATATCATGCACGAGGTCACAAAAGTTTTTCTCGGAGCTTCTGCTGTTCTGTCTAATGGAACTGTACTTTCAAGGGTTGGGACGGCATGTGTTGCAATGGTGGCTCATGCATTTCGTGTTCCTGTATTAATCTGTTGTGAAGCTTTTAAGTTTCATGAAAGGGTGCTACTTGATTCGATATGTTGCAATGAAATAGGTAAGTTTGAGCATCAGCTTGTTAATGTTGGACTTTCCACCTCTGTCAAGCAAGAATGCAGCCCTATTTGAAAACACTGATGGTATTGAAATTTAACAAACTTAAAATTACGTACAGGTGACCCAGGGGCTGTAGCCACGGTTCCTGGAAGAATGGATGTCAATTATCTGGACAATTGGACAACTGAAGAGAATTTACAGCTTTTGAATTTAATGTAAGATTTAGATATGCCAGTTATGTGAAGTTAAAATGCCCCCCAAAATTAGATAGACTGATTTTATTTTGATTGACAGGTATGATGTTACACCTTCAGATTATGTCTCAGTTATTGTTACGGATCATGGAATGGTAAGTTGATCAGTATAAAATGTAGAATTTTTTTGTTTATACTTTGTGTTACTCTCTATTGAAATTATGCAACTTCTATTTAGCTCGTTTTTTGCAGCCTTAGAGGATCTGACTTCGATTATGGATTTTTTTAAGCTATTTATGATTTTACTTGAAAACTTGAAAAATACACCACTTGTCCTATACACGTGCACAACTAATCCTTTTGGTCCATAATTCTTAAATGCAACTGATTTCTTGATGAACAAGGTAATTTTTTTTCCTTGATGAACAAGGTGTTCAACTAAATATTTTTGCATCCTCACTCTTTTTAATTCTTCTTTTGCTTATATTCCTAGTTTCAGTCTTTTATCCGTTGTTCTTGTTGCAGATCCCTTCTACAAGTGTGCCCGTGATTGTACGTGAGTATGGACAAGAGCATTACTTGATATAGATAGAGAAAATATGGAAAGTGAGTTTAGTAACAACCCGCAACCAATTTTGATGAATGGAACTTCGCAGCATACTTTGATGTCTAGTTACAAAATTGATTTTTTTTTAGCTTTACCTTTCCAAACGACTTTGGAGATATACATATTGATTCATTAGTCCAAAATTCTTTCAATTCAGGGACCTATGGGCGAAATTGCAAGCAACTCATAACTAGAAACACATTTTTTTTACTAAGATTATTTTGATGGTACCCTGTTGTTCTGTAGTTTGTAGAAACTACCCTGATATTTCTGTCTAGTAGACTCATTGAGAGATAGCAAAACTTCAAATAACCTTTATGAATGAAAATTTATGACTGAGAATTTTCCAAATTGGGTGTATTCATATTTATATTCTAACTGCTCTGCTTATAAAAAATAAATAAAGTCCAATTCTCTCACTCTAAAGTGTGTCTCATTAATTTTAACAAATTATAGGTGAATATTAGAGGTATATCATAACAAATTATGAGTTTGTTGAAGAAGATTAACACTTCAATTGTTTTAGCTATTTTAAAGTGTATTAAAATAATTATTGGATCAGGGAAAAGTTTGATTTAATAAATGATTTGATTTTGATGAGGAATATAAGGATTTTGATGAGGAATATAAGGATTTTGAATGACATTAGCTCTGTTGGAGAGGACGACTGTGTAGTCATAACCCTAGAAGAGAAGATTAAATTAATGTTGAAAACATTCTCAATGAGGATGCATTAGATAGAAAGGACTAATATGAGACTGCTTATGGGAATCTTAGTTTCTATGTATTTTGTTTTTAAAAATTAAACCAAAATTGTTTGAAACTTTAATCATACTCGAATCTACATAAAATTAGAATAAATTTTTAGAAATTTTACATTTACTCCTCATATTAGACTCCTACCCCATAAATGTGATAAATTGATATATTTGTCTTCATATAAATATTAAAAGTTGTCTTTTTTACTCACAATATCATTTCAGTTTTTCGTTACACAAGTGAGTGTCAAATTTTTCTATAAGTTTTCTGTTACATAATTTACACTCTAGAAAACTTTTTCAAATTTTCCGGTACAAATCTTTTTACTGGAAAACTTTTTTGAAGTTTTTCAAAACTACCGGATAAATTTCTTCAAAATTTCTAAAACACACCTTTTTACCGGAAAATTTTAAAATAAGTTTTTCAGTTTAATGAAAACTTGAAACCGTAAGTTTTCTGAAAAAAAAAATTTATTTCCTTCTTTTTATATTTTAGTAAGTCATGAATATGTTTTTTCTCTTCTTCATCTAAACGTCTAACAAATGCATGTCTTTTCAAAATATAAGGTAATTTATAATTGTGAACTCCACAAATTACTTAAAGTGTCGATAATAAACTATTTTTTAATAAACCAAAAATGTGAAGTTCCTCTTAAACAAGCACGACTAAATATCCCTAGAAGAATTTATAGATGTTACCAAGCAATGCAACCCTGTAGATCCTACTAAGCAACACCACATTCAACTATGCATGCATGGACATATTCTCAATGATACAGTTTTTACTAGACAAACTTTCAAAACCTTCCTTCACTAACCATAGATAAATATCTCAACTAATTATGCAACTTATATTAGCCTATCTCAACAGATTTATTCCCACCATGTTATCAATATTTATGCCACTCACGTATACTCAAAATCAATCATTCCAACACATTAACACATCAATTACACACATATAGGCATGTACAAACATCTCAATTCAATAAACAAAGACCCAACAAAACATGGTATGATAGTAAAAGAAGATTTTGTTACTTTGTAGTAGAGTTTCACAGACAACACCTCATATAATCTTGAATATGTCTACTCCTTCTAGGGTTCTCATTCGGCCAACCCTTAAAATCATCTCTAGGGTTTATTTTCTCTCAATCTAACTTGACACATTTTGTCTATAATAAATTAGGTCACTCTTGATTCACACACTTTAACTTTTAAATTTTTTTTCTCAAGGACTCAACAGTTTGTTTCAAATAGTTTTCCTAAAAATCTCAATTCTTTTTCTAGTCAAAGAACATCAACTCATTTTCAATTATACAAAACTCAAATATTTTTCAAATGACATAAACCAACTCTTTTTCCAGCTTCAAAGATTAATCATCTTCTTTAATAAAAATTGGCCAAGGCCTATTTGTTTCCACATCAGATTCTAATTTATCAAAATATTACGAAACTTCTTTCTAATCCTCATAATATCACAAATACATTTCAACAGAACAATAATTTAAATAGATATTCTCCTAACCTTCTATAAGTTTCACAGTTTGAAAGCAAACCTCAAAGAGTTCACCTATACATTTCAAATAAAAATAACATACGGTAACATCACACTTTCCTTATTCAACACTCCAAAATTTTAAGCTAGACACTTTCCTTTTCACAAAACTTAAGCTAACATCAATTTAAACATGCAATGGTAATAAAAGATATTATCCAAACTTTCTCTCAAACACTACTCATTCTAATATATAAAAAAATCATGACACTTTATTATTTTTCAAAAACTAGATTTTCAAAAGCTGTTCTTTCTTTTTCTCAAATATCGCGTGAGTTGAGTTTTGATCGAAATTAGTAAACTAAGTGAGTTTGATCATTTCCGATTGATTTTTTGTCAAATGTACTCTAAGAAAATTAGGAGTGTGGACCAAATTTTGAGGTAGTTAAAGTGCCAGAGACTTAATTTGACTGAGTCAAATATTATTGCATTGAAGGTTTTAGTACGAGTGAGATTTTAGTTGGGTTTTGCTGAGATAACAATACTTATTTAGGAAGCTAACCGAGTTAATGGCTCCTTACAAGTTTTTAGTTTGCATGTAGGAATTTGTGTGTGTGATCTATGTTTTGAAATATGCAATAAATACATTTGATGTGATTATGTATTCATAATTGATAACATATGTGTTTACTATATGTTATGAATTTTATTGACAATAATATGTCACGAGTATGCTCTGTGAAAAAGTGTTTAAAAATTATTAGTGTTTAATGAGTATTAAAAGTAGTTTTTTAATAAATATATTTACATAATAATTGATGTGAAAGAGTCAGCGTATGCTCATACATTCTATAGTTAGTGCTGACGGTGATGGGCCACGGGGTGGTTCTTGGTGTTGATGGTCCTCCTTATTCTTACAAGTACAATTGAGTAGTGCTAGTTTGTGTTGAGGCTGCACCATAGTAAATCGTGCTAGTTTGTGTTGAGATTGCACCTTGGTAAATAGTACTAGTGTGTGTTGAGGTTGTACTTTTATGATTTACGCTCCTTAGGGAGGGTTTGAAAGAGTCAGAGTATGCTTATACATTTTATAGTTAGCGATGACGGTGATGGGCCATGGGGTTTTTCCTGGTGTTAATGGCCCTCCTTATCCTTACAAGGATTATTGAGTAGTGCTAATTTGTGCTTGGGCTGCACCATAGTAAATCATGCTAGTCTGTGTTGAGACTGCACATTGTATCTTCATTCCTAGCTTGGTCAACAATGATCTTATTCAAAAATAATTCTGAACAAGATGTTTTTAGATAATATGTTCTTTAGCCAATTCTTTATTTCTCAATTTAATATGACCAGTTCTTCTAGATTGATTATATTCGTATTTTGTTCAGACTGAGTTTGCAAATTCTTCAATTATTACTATTCTTATTTTGTTAATATTGAGTTTGTAAATTCTTCAAATTGATACTATTCATATATTGTTAAGATTGCTTTAGCAAATTCTTCATATGAAACTTCCTTCGTATTGGTTACTTTGATCTGAGCGGAAACATAGTGTTTGACTGGTTCTTGAACTTTCACAAGTAGGATTATGACTAAGTCCAATTCAGTATTTCTTCTTGTAAACAATTCTTGATCATATCTTCTTGTAAATAACAAGTTGAAGTTTATTCAATTTAGAGATTAGTCTTAGGTTTGCATGACCTAAAATTTTGTGCCAAATTAATTTTTCTTCATTTACTGACATGAGACACCTAACATCTTGGTTCTCTTAGCTAAACAAATTTATCTTATATAAGTTATAAACAGATTTATCTTATATAAGTTATTTTACCTCTGACCTGTAAAGAGTACAAATCCATCTTTTTGACTAATTGCTTTCCCCGATTTTTGATTAAATATAATATCATAGTTATTATCACTTAATTCACTAATAATTAATAAATTATATTTACGACCTTTAACAAACAAAACATCTTTAAGGAGAGGTGCCATTACCAACTGTGTTGTGTCAAATGATCCGGTTTTTCTACTTTTCTCCAAAAGTTATTGTGCCTTCTTTGATTAAAGTTAGGTCTTGGAACATAAACTTTTCTCTTGTGATATGTCGCGAGCATCCATTGTCCAGGTACCGTGATTGGTGTTTCAACTTGACTGCTGAAACATCTGCAACATAGATAATTTTGTTCTTCGGTACCCAAATTTGGTTGGGTCCTAGTTGAAGTAACAATGTCAATTACAAGGAAGGGGATTTGAATTGTAATTGTCCCTTTTTTAAAATTCCTGTTGAAACTCAAAATATTTAACTCAAGATTGATCTTGGTTATAAACAGAGAACGTTCTTGGTTAGTGAAAAATAAAATTTTAACTTATCTATATAAAATATGATTAGAAGATAAAAAGTAAATAGAGATAACGGAAGAGATATCACAAAGAGATATATCCTGGTTCACCCAACACGGGTTACGTCCAGTCCTCACAATTGTGAGATTTTCCACTAAGTGTTCAAAGCATGATCATTCTTGGGTTTCACAGAGCTTTTACAAATCAATATTGATATGTTACAAAGTACTACCTTTCTTCTTGGAAAGGATTTCCATAGGTTACCTTTCAATCTTCAAAAATGATTTTTACAAATTACCTTTTAAACATAAAAGGATTTTTACAAATTACTCAAACTATTTCAACAATATAGTCTTGAGTTTACAAAGTGATGATTTAAATAGATTGGTAGAATATGAGAATGCTCAACTCGTGTTTGAGATTAGATTCTAGAATTTGGAACTTAGTAAAACTGATTTTAATATCAAGTTAAGAACATAACTACATCTTTGAAATGATTGAGAAGCTCAAGAGAATTCGAATGTGATTGTATGAGTGATGTATTGCTTTGCATTTGAAGCTCTGATCTATTCTTCATCTTGAGGCTTATTGAAGGTACAAACACGAGAAGAAGAGGTTGAATTGTGTTTGACAAAGTTGATAACTTTTTGCTAATTTGATGAATGCTGGTTGGTTATTGTGAATTACTTGGAGTAGAAGCAATCGAATTAAGAGGCAACAAACAACGAAAGCATAAATAATTTGAAACATAGCTTTATCCTGGTTCACCATTAACTTGGCTACATCCAGTCCCCTCATTTAGAAGACTTTAATCCACTAATTTAAATACCTTGAATTACAAAGCACACGACCCTCGAAGTCAGTCTTCCCAAACAACCTAACAACCCCAGACTTTTGAGGAACTAACCACCTTGACCCTACAAGCCAAATCTTCTCCTAACAACCTGACAGCCTCAGATTGAAGAAGGAACTTACCACCATGACCCTGCAAGCCAAGTCTGAGCTTCAATTTAGTCCTTGTTTAATTTTGAATTGTATCTTGTTCAGATTGAGTTTGTAAATTTTTCAGATTGATTCTGTTACTATTTTGTGTAGATTGAGTTTGTAAATTCTTCAGATTGATTATGTTCCTATTTTGTATAGATTGAGTTTGTAAATTCTTCATATTGATTCTGTTCATATTTTGTTATAGATAAATCTTGATCGAATCTTCTTCAAATCTTAATTAAATATTCTTCAAATCTTGATCAAATCTTCTTTAAATCTTGATCAAATCTTCTTCAAATCATCTTCAAATCATGATCAAATCTTCTTCAAATCCTAATTAAATCTTCTTCAAATGTTGATCAAATATTCTTCAAATCTTGACTATATCTTTTTTTTTAACTTGGTCAAAGATTATAAATATGAATAAAATCTTATTTTATATTTTCATCAATTATAAATTTGACTCAAATCTTATTTTAGATTTTCTCGAATTATAAATTTGAATTAAATCTTAGTTTAGATTTTCTTCAATTATAAATTTGAATCAAATCTTATTTTAGATTTTCTTCAAATACATAAATCTTCTTTCATACTCTTTGAAGTCAAATATATTGTTCTCATAATATACTTTGGTTAACATCAAAACTCTAAATGTAAAAACAACATGGTTCCAACACTTATTTTATAGACTTCAAGAAGGCTAATGACAGCTCATTTGGCCGTTGAGAATGGTCCAATTGTCATGTGCCAATAAGTGGATACGATCAGCCATAAAGGAAATATGTTCTTGCTTAAACCAGGAATGTTCTTGTAAATCAAGAACGATTCGTTTCGGCTTTGAGGTGAGCTGCGGTTTAATCTTCATTTGACAACTATCTGAAGTGATCCATACTTTGTATCACGTGTGCAAGCTGCTCAAAAGTACAGCTGAGGTATCCTGTCCAGTCTGTCAATTTTGTACTTGAAGCTTGCTCAACTTGGAGAATGATCTTGCTTTATGAACTAAGAAGCATAGCTTTTGCCTTTGATCTTTGGAGTAATTCTTATATTGAAATGATCCTTGTATATTTCTGGTTGAATTTTGGAATAGATTGTAAATCTTGGATCTAATCTTTTCTTTAAGAATTTGATCATTATTGTTATTTTGGAACTGTGGAGAACGTTCTTCGTTTGACAGATTTCCTGTCAAGAACGTTCTTCGTTTCTCTGAATTAGATTGCTCCACTTTAATATGATCTGTTTTGAAACACATATGTTAAATACCAAGATGCTTAGAATCATAATTATAAGTCTTAATTAACTTTTGTTTAGTTATCATCAAAACATTAATTTGAGATTTTGTCTCAACACTGGTTTGTTAGTCTTGAAAGGTTTCTTGTGTTTCATAGTATTTAACATGGGAAATAATAATTTAAAGTGACCTTTCTTAGAGAAGACATTGCACAAAATAGCAGAGGGAATAAGTTTAGGTACTATTTCTTCAAATCCTAGACCTCTTTTACCATTTCTACTAACTCTAGAAATCATATAAGCATACTTGCTTCTTTCTGTACTGTTAGCTTGAAAGTCTTGGAATACTACTTCCTATTTATCAAAATTACATATGACATTTTCTAAAGGTTTTGAGACATGATTATCTTTTAGAGTTGTATTTTATGTTTTAAGCTCAATGCATTTATTTTTCAAATATTAATTTCTTCAGTTAGGTTTGCATTTACTTTGCTAAGTGAGTTCAGTTTTAGAGACAAATTATGGTTTTTATATAAGAAATCATTTATGACTTTCATTAATTCAGATCGGATTTAGTTAGAAAATATCTCAATTTCTTGATCTGCTGATTCACTTCTAGAGTTAGAGTTCGTATGAGCCATCAAACCCAAGTCTACCTGCTCTTTATCATTAAAGGATTCATCATAATCATCCCATGTAGGGATCAAAACCTTCTTCTTGGGTTTGGATTCTTTCCTCTGATGTTTTTTTTTCTTCAGATTTGGACATTTAGACTTGACTTGCCTAGGTTTATTGCATCCATAATAGATGATGCTTTTCTTGTCAGAGTTGTCATCCTTTCCTCTATTGGACTGCCTGAAATTTCTTTGAGGGAATTGCTTCTGTTTGTTGTGCCACATCCTTTAAATTTTTCTAGATATGAAAGCCAAACCCTCATTATCCTTTAATTCTCTTATTACCTTTAGCGCCTTCTTTTGCTTAGATTTCAAAGCCAAAGTATTTTGCTTCTGCTTAGGCTTATCCTCTACAAGCTTAATTTCATGTGATCTCAAGGAGCTAACCAGTTCTTCCAATTTAAGAGTATTCAAATCATTAGCTTCTGAAATGGCTGTAATCTAAGGTCTCCAATTGCTTGGAAAACTCCTAAGATTTTTCTTCACATGATTAACAGTAGTATAACTATTTTCAAGATCCTTTAACCTTGAGACCAGAGTTTGGAATATGGAAAATGTTGTTTCAATGTCTTCATCTTCTTCCATTTGAAATAGTTCATATTTTCTGATTCTGAGGTTGACATTTTCTTCTTGAACTTCCCTACTTCCTTCATAAGTCAGAACCCGATTGTCATATATGCTCTTTGGTAGTGCATTTGTCAAACTCCTTAAAGGTGATTGCGTTTATCATGAAGGTTTTACCTTGGGATGCATCTTGTACATCTTCTTCTATTCAACATTCATTTTTTTCCTTTAAATTTTAGTGCCATCGGTATTTGTTGGAGCAGTGTAGCCATCTTCCACAAAGTCCCAAAGTTCAAGATCTTGTGACATAAAAAAACTTATGAGTATGTTCTTCCAGTACTCAAATCTTTCTCCATCAAACAGAGGTGGTCTGTTGATATTTCCACCCGAGGCTTCTTCACCGAATCCAGACATGTTGAATCCTTGGATCTTTCCTTAAACACTACAATGTGCTCAACCTTGAGATTGGGATCTTGATGCAATTGAAGGTGCAAACACGAGAAGAGTGGTTGAATTGTGTTTGTCTAAGTTGGATATTTTTTAATTATTTATTCAAAAACTAGTTCAGGTTTTGTGATTTTAACTTAAACAGAGGCAGTAACAATCATGCTTGGGTAATCAGAGGCAACAGTAAAGTAAAGAGTGCAGAAGTAAAGTGACACAAGAAGATTTATTCTGGTTCACCACCAAATTGGTAGCTACATCCAGTCCCTTTACTTATAAGGATTTATTCAAATCCTTGAATTACACAAAACTTGACTATACAAGTCAATCTTCTCAAAACAACCTGTCACCTTCAGAATTTTTGAGGCAAACAAAGACGTTGACCTAAAAGTCAAGTCTTGTCCACACAACCTGAAAACCACATATTGTTGAAGGCAACAACACCTTGACCGTATAAGTCAATTCTTCACAACACAACCTGAAAACCACATATTGCTTGAGGAACACTAAATTCATTATCAGGATTGGTTATACTAGTTTGGAACAGATTGTATTTTGCTTCTACTAAGCAGATTGTTACAATGATTTCTCACAATAATACACTTAGGAAATCTTTCTTTGAGCAAGTGATTCTCTAAAACTTAAACCTTTGAATACTTAGGAAATTTGAGTTCTCAAAAGTTTTTCTGAATTGTATGGATTTTTGAGTTTATGAGTTTGTGTTTTCTTCTTCAGGCTTGAGTATCTATTTATAGAATAGATCAGGGTTTCACTTTTGTTCTTGTAATATTTGGATCATATCTTTCTTTTGAATAAATTCTGAATGTATCTTCTTGTGAATAAATTATGAGTGTATCTTTTTGTGAATAATTCTGATGTTTCTTCTTGTGAATAATTCTGTGTATTATCTTATGAATAATTTTGAGTGTATCTTCTTGTGAAGAAATTATGAGCATATCTTCTTTTGAGCAAATTCTAAGCATAGTTTGTTGTGAACAAATTTTGAGCATATCTTCTTGTGAACAATATTTTGACCAAATCTACTTGTGAACAATATTTTGACCATATCTTTTTTGTGAATAATATTTTGACCATATCTTATTGTCAACAATATTTTGACCATATGTTCTTTTAACCTTGGTCAAAGATTTACTTCAATTATAATTCTGAATTGTATCTAATTTCATGTAGTGTTCAAAAACATATTCATGCAAATCTTTCATCATACTCTTGATTGAATTGAATGAGAATGGATTCGGGCTTGTTCTTGAATACTCATAAATTCTGATTCGGCTAAGTCTTTTATTAATAAAGAATATTTTCAATCAGAGTCATTAACTTTCCATTAGAGCCATTGACTTTCTTGTTGGAGTGAGATGCTGTGTTTCTTGGATAATAAAAGTCAGAGGCAAAATTGTTTGACTTAGAATTAGTGGCTTTGGGCAAATCACATTGTTGAATCATTAGATTCAATGCAACATTAGAGGCTGCATATCAGAGGTAGCATTTTGAGTGTGTTGCAACTTTTGATTAGCGGAATATAAGCTTTGAATGCATGGCTTAAACAATCTTTTCAGAGTTAATGATGGCTTGATATAAATTCTTTAGAGGCATGCTGAGTTTGTGGACATCAGAGGCACGTAAGGGCTTTAGGGGCATGCTACGAATTCATTCTTTAGAGGCAGTTTTCATACCCAGTTATCAAAGGCATTTTTCAGACCCAAACTTCAGAGACAATCATCAGAGGCAATCTTCGTAACCTTCAAAGGCATGTTGCTTTCTGAGGCATATGTTAAGAGGTAGACGCGTATGCTTTTGTGTTCCTCTGATCTCACCCTTTGGTCGCTTCCTTTGGTTGCTTCCTCTAGTACCTTCCTTCTGTACCTTCCTCTTATTTTCTTGTTCTAATTGTGGCACACTTGAAGCAATTTGTCGATGTTCTAATAAAATATCTTTGTTAACATCAAAATCACAAGATATAGGTGGGTCATTTGGGAGAATATCATTTTATTTAAGTAACTAAACAATTATTTAGGAAGTTGGGTTTTGGAGGGGAATGAAGACTTATTTTTCTTTTCCAAATTAAGAAAGATATAAAATAATTTTTTAAATAAATTGTGCAATTGAGATGTTATAGGATCGTTTATTATGTTATTCTTCAATTTTTTTTTAAATCTCAAATATTTATCAAGTATGGATCTAGCCCTACTAAATCATCCCTTCCAAATCCCTCAACAACCTAAATCCCAAACATATCCTTAAACATTCATGTTCCTAAACTAGTGTTCCACATATACCACACTAAACTATCATTAACAAACTCTCACTATAGCAAGGCCAAAAATATTAGAATAACAAACTCTCATTACATCAATGAATTAAAACTCACATTACACAACAATACCAAGGTAACGTCTAAAATCAATTATTGCATCAAATTTATAGAATTATCTTTCTAATAAAATAGATACAATATTCACATTAAGATTTAACATTCTATATCCTCAAATAAGCACTATCAAACTCTAACAATGGAGTTTTCTCTATTAACACATTCAAATATAGCTATCATGTGAGGATGAAGGGAGAAGACAAGGGAAAGTGTGAAACTTTTGGTGCGGTTGGATTGGAGCGTGAGTTTGGTTTGTGTGAACCTTGTGTGGTGTTTTATTAATATATTACTCCTATTAAAGAAATCCTCAAAGCATAAGTGGGGCTGGTGCCTACATAAGTTTAAAAGTGAGTCTTTCCTTGGTGTTAGTGTGTTACCTATCTAAAGCAATTATAAATTGATTTTTTTTTAAATACTGTATCAAAGGGCAATATTACTTTAATGAAGTATTGACTACTCAAACCATTTATTACACCACATGATGGCCCCCAGTTCTAAATAAATTCATTTTAATCTTAATATTGCCAGTGCAAAAGTGGTTTTAACTACAATCCTATGGTTGAGGTTTTGATGATTAAAAGAAAACAAGCAAATAAAGAATAATTATCCCCTAATTATATTTGCTAAGTGTGCAGATTAAGTTAAACGACAAAGATTTATATTAATGACTATCTAATTTAAGGTAGCATAAATTACAAGTAAATTAGAGATAATAATCTAAGTGTTTCTAAACACACAATATTATCATCTAATAAACAAGTAACTATGTCTACTAAAAGAGAAAGTCGTAATATAGCAATAAGAAGTATTGCGATATGTAGTTCAAGTCAAAGTGTTACAAGTCTGTGTTCTGATATAAGCTAGATTTTTTGATGAAAACGGAAAAGAGAATCTACTAAACAAAGTTCTCAGTGACTTTAAAAAAGCTGTTAAAGTTGTGCCTCTGATACAAGAAACGATCTAAATAATCTGCCTTTGATAAGCGTGTCAAGCAAAATGATGGTTTGCTTCTGATAAGTGTGTTAAGCAAAATGATCATCTGTCTTTGATAAGTGTATCAAGCATAATGATTTTCTGCTAATGATAGGTGTGTCAAGCAAAATGTATCGTTTGATTTATCTAAAAGTCAACGCTCTAAAAAGTAAAAGATCTGAAAGTCAACATTATGAAAAGTCAAAGATTTGAATAGTCAATACTCTTAAGAAGACAAATCTGTTTATGCTCTGGTTAACATCTTGAATCTGTTAAACTGTCTGAAAGCCTATGTAACATACTTTGAGATCTAGCCTCTTCAAATTGAAGATTCTCGAAATCAATCATGAAGATATATATGGATACATCTTAAAGATTGATATGTCTTATATAGTAATTGAAGATCTCCAATGATAATATTCTAGTCAGACACTTATTCTCTCTATTAAATAAGAACTCGCTAAGTCAATAGCGTGTGTGTGAGATAGAATGAAAAAGGCAATAAGAAGAAATTTTGAAAAAGCCAAGAACACATCAAAAGAAAAGTATGAATGAAAAATCCTCTAAATAGAATGTTATTAGAACTGATGTAAATCAGTCAAAGTGTTTTCACACACTTGCACTGATATAGGACTTGATATGTAACATCCTTTCGATGAGAGTTAGAATCCTAGAAACAAACTTTGTGTCAAATAAAGCACAAATTAGAACTGATGTAAATCAACCTCATAGTGAGAAAAATTCTCTCACCCCTAAGAGGTACCTAAAAAGGTAAAACAACACTCATGAACCTCAACGGAAGGTTGCTAGAAAGTCGAGGAAGAGTTCTGTTGATGACAACTTGGAGATGCTAGAGAAATATACTCAAAGCCTGAAGGGATAAAGTAAATAATACTTGTATGCTATGAATTGAAATAGTGGATTAAGTCCTCGACTGTACTGAGGCAAAATCTTTCTAAAAGGGGAGGACTAGATGTAGTAACAATGTGTTATGAGCTAGTATAAAAATATATGTGTTTCCTTTATCTATTTCTATTTATCTCATCTTAGTTTTTTATGATTCATCCTTATTTTGACTAAACTTGTTTTATGAAAGTAAGTTGAATGTTTCGATAAATAGTAGTATTATGTAAAGCAATCGAAGTATGTTTCTGAAATGGAAAAACACAATTCAAACTCCTATTTCTTGTGTTTTCTAGCACCTTCAAATACTATACATATTTAGATAAGTTTTTATACATGTTCTTGTTACTCATGAAATCGCCTACAACGAACTCTAGAAGGGGGTTGAATAGAGGTCGAATCTTTGGAAAAATTGTTCTGAAAATATTTGAGTCGCACAATAGAAATTAATATCTTTTAATGTGATAAACTCGTTTGATTATGCACATAGGATAGTCGTATTGATTCGATGATGGTATATGGAATAAATAAATCAAAAATTTAATAAGGACTTGTATAAGAAAAATAAAAAATTGATTGAAGTAGTTTTAGATAAGATTTTTAGCACTTTAATCAAAATATGACTAAGATAATCAAATAAATACTCAATGAATCTTAATCAATTGAACTATTATTATATTAGAACATAATTCTAATGCTCAAAACAGAATTCTATTCAACATTCAAAACCAAGATAAGATTTCTAAACAGAAAAGTTTTATTACAATTTTTCTATCAATTTGTACTAAAACAAATTTTCTACCAAACTCAAACAAAAAAGAAAATCAAGAACAAAGTTAAAATGCAAAAATTAAAGAGTGATAGTTAGAAAGATTCACGCAACAATTTATACATGTTCCTTTATTTCTCCCTCACTCGTAGAGTACATCATGTCTTTGCTCAAATGAATTAGTGTTTTCTTCCTTTATTATTATTGTGAATGTTTACATAATCCTTCAGTGGAAGTTACAAACACATGTATGCACAACCATTTCTTTCTAAAACACTCTTCTACACAAAATCTTGGAACACCCTCTAAATTCTAAAACACAAACATATCTTCAAGATGAAGATCACACCTCAATATTGCAAGATAGAGACCTATAAAATCCCTTGACACACCTTCTTCATCCCTCGATACACAATCCACCGATATCATCTCCATGTTTTGAGTATAGAATAGACACACCTATTTACGTTATCCCCCTAGTGTTGTTTTTCGCTTCACTACTCAATTGCAGACCCGACTTGATCAAGAAAGAGTTTTCAATCTATCCTATGATCTTGAATTCTTTAGTATGAGGAATGAGTCAAATTATCCATGTGTTTAGAAATGATGTGAAAACATTTATATAATGCATGAAAGAGGTAACAAAATGAAAAACAAGTTCTAAGAAAAATAACCACTATGTAACTATTATAAAAACCTTAAAATTGTCAAATTTTAAGTTCATAAGTTGTGTGAGTCCATTTATAAGACAGGTGAGTCGACTCACACTAATTGAAAATATTATATTAGAAGTTTGAAGTTGTGTGAGTCAATTCACACAACATTAAGTCCAGTCAAATAACTCTTAACCTTCTGATGAGTCCATTCATAAGTGGGTAAGTTAATTTACGATGTAAAAAACAATTAGAAAATAATTTGAAATGAGTTTCATAGGTTACCAATTGAATATGATCATGCTGTTGAAGTAAAAACCTTTTTGATATGTGTTTAAAAGACAACAAACCTTATGAAATAATGATTAAGTTTTATGAATGGTGATCTACTAATGATTGCACTTGAGTTTTATTTAAGGAACATGATTTGCATTAGTGAACAAGTAAGAATCCATTACATCATCAAAGTGCATAAGTATCTACTCAATAATGAAAGAATCTCAAAAAGAATATATCATATATCAATCATTCAAGAGAATGATTATTACATCTTAAAGATAGCATCTTCATGAAGAAGGTGATCAAATATATTCATACAACAATCAAGGATCACACCATGTTATAAATCAAAGCAAATCATGTCTTAACTAAATTGGAAATTGATGACAAGATCATTTTGGTTTATAACCAGATCATTCTAGTTTATAGCAAGATCATTCTGGTTTATTAAAAACAACATTATGGAAAAGCAAGATCATTTTGGTTTATTAAAAACAACATTATGGAAAAGCAAGATCATTCTAGTTTATTGAAAACAGAAGTCTGGAAAAACGAAGATCATTCTAGTTTATTATCAAGATCATTTTGGTTATTTCATTTATGGGCAGAAGTAAAATAAATCATTTTCCATAGTCTAGACCTTAAGATAAACACATGTCAAGACTACTCAAAACAATACTCAAACCCAAAAAGTCTAGCTAAAGGCCCAAATAAGCAAACAACATCAAAATCAATCTCTAGATTGATGAGCTATGAGCAAGGACAACTAGGATACTAAGGACACTACTGCTGCACCTTTTTACATAACGTACATCATGCTTCTGAGACAAATGACTGACACTAGATAGCTACTAAATAACTCATCCACATTTTCCATACAACACAAAACCAAGAACGTTCTTGTTTTACAAAAGAATAATCTGATTATTCTCTTTTAAAGAAATAATTAAAATAGATTATTTTCCACAGTCAAAACCACAATTTAAAGAGTATCAAGTTTGCTCAAATCAATGGTGAAGCCCATAACTAAAGCTGAATGCCCAAATGAGAAAAACAACCTCAAGATTGATCTCCAAATTGATGAGCTGTGAGCAAAGACACAAGTACATTGTAGCGTATTCATTTGAAAAAAATAGGAATCAAAAATTGAAAACAATTAATCATTTCCTTGACCGAATCTTTTTCCCAAACAATAAAATGTAAAGGATCCATTCACACGCAATACCTTTGTTTCTTGCTATATAATTAGAGCTTGTTTCTTATTTAATATTTTAATGATTTACTCGGAACAAATGTGTCCTTACACATCTGTTTTTTTCCAAAACAAAATGTACATTTCCTTTAAACTATTATTTCCCTTTTGGGATTTTTCCCTATGTATCATGAAAGGTAAAAAATGTATTTTTTTGTTGTTGTTAAAAACACAAGATTGATATTTATGAGCTAAAGGGTCAAAACGATATATTGATATACTTAAGAGACACTTGATAGTGATTTGGTAATGATTTTATGTTTTGTTAAAGAGTTTATAGAGCTTCATATGTACTAAAAATTGTTTAATTGATGTAAAATAAAGAATTGAGTTTTGAAAGAGTTTATAGAGCTTCATATGTACTAAAAATTGTTTTAATTTGATGTAAACCAAGGGTTGAGTTTTTTTATACTATAAAATGGTTACAAAAACTTCTTTTTTTACATGCCAATGAGGAAAAATATGATTGAAATTTTCAAGTTTGTTTATGCTATGATGCTTTTTCTTTCCCTATTTTTTGTTGTAACTGAAGGCTCAAGATCTTATCGCACTCATCTTAATTTTGTTCTTTTCATTGTACACAATATTTGATCCTTCATTAATAATATTCTTTTATTTTTGTTTTTATACAGTCTCCCCCCAATGTTTATATAACTCAGATTGTCCACGTGTGTGTCCCAGATATACGTTTTGTCGTTTAACAAGTTGTTATTGCTCCGTATAGTTAAGTGGAAAAGTCATATTTTTTTGGTACAATTAATTATTTTACTTCTAATTCTATAATTATATTTTACCTTAATATTTTTACTTTTAATAATTTTATTCACACAACAATTTATACATTTCTAACATTTAAATTTCTATTACTATTACAGATTCAAAAGCAAACGAATAATACAATCCACGTCTTGTTTCCATTATTGTTTACAAGACATGGTGATCAAGAATATTGCTGAAGAATTATAATTAGATACTTCATATTTAGTTTTGTTGTTTTGGTTTTTTCTTTGTTGTGGTATTTTGAATTTTTGTCTTGGTGTGGTATTTGTTTAGTTTAATCGACAAATTAATTTTGATTCAGTGTAATTTTAATATTTTGATGTCTTCCATATTACAATTTTAGAGACACGGATATTCCAAATCCATTGAGTTTTTAACTTTAATATTGTTGATTGATGTAATTTCAATCAATTTAAATGATTGAATATCAATTTTTTTAAGTCAAAAATAAATAAATGTAATATGGTTATGTAAAATAATATAGAAACCAACAAATAAAAACACTGAAATTATGTGAAATAATCAATGAGTAAGATAATATGTATTACTTCTAATTAAAAAAGTAGTGTTTTACCGTAATAAAATTGTGTTAAGCTCTGTCAATATTTCTGATAAAATCTTCGTGAATAATTTGTTCCTTGGGATTTTTCGCATCTGCAAGAAATTTCCAACAAATATTTTCTGCGACAAATAAATAAAATTCAACAGCAATGTTATTGTTTGTTTTGAGAACTTTTTCAGCGAGTCTTTCGGCGCAAATTAATTTCCGCAAGTTAGCTTTCATGCCACAGAGTTTGAGTAAAATCTGTACAAAATTTCTTAGTTAAATTTGAAAAAAGCTACCAAATAATCTTCCTGCAAATAAATAAGCAAGAAAATCCATAAAAATATTTTTCTGGTAATGTAATTATTCTTATGATGTTTATATAGTTAAATGTTAACAAACATATATTCTAGAAAAGCACTAAAACCATATGGCTACCTTAACTTTATTTCAGACTGACATCCTATAACATCCGATTACATAAATTTTTTATTCTTCATCCCATCCAATATATTATATTTTATTTTTAGTTCATTTAATTTTTTCTTTAAATAATGGTCCTTAAATATTTTCTATCAATAATTTTAGTTTATACTTTTTATTCAAATCATATGTGTTGTTTTAACTTTTAAAAGATATTTTGTAGGTAAATTTATTATATTAAAAGAATTTTCTATACAAAAATTTAGAATATCTTATCAAAATATAAATTAAATATAAATTTTTAAGCGTTAAAAAAACGTAAAAAAATTATATTTAATTAATCCTTTTTAAAAATATTATAAATTTTTTGGGAGATATTTTTATAATATTTTAAATATGTCTAGAAAATATAATTTAATAATTTAAATGATACACATTAATTAGTTGACTTAAAAAGAAAGTCCAAAATTGTTGCCAAAATTGACGTTAAGGTTTTAAATTGTATATTGGTTCAATAATTATTATTTATTAATAACAATAAACCTCTTGCTAATTAATTACTTATTTTACTGTTCAATTACATATATGCTATTAAATGTATCGAAATAGCAACTTTGTTTATTAGTTATTTTGATATTCGGATATGTTTTTACATAATTAATTTAAATCTTAAGTGTGTTTTTTTTGGCCTATTTAGGAATTATAGTAACAACTACTTGGCCCATCTAGGGCCGGCCCTAACGGGTTGCGGGTTTCTTTGAATCGGGTTTTAATATGGACTGTTAAAATACCATCCGAGTCCGGCCCTAGACGGGCTGCGGGATGGGCGGGTAGCCCGCATATTTTTTTTAAATTTTTTTATTATATTTTTAATTTTCTTGGGACTCTTTTAATTTAAAAATTTTCTTCATGCCCATTTAAAAACAACTTAGTTCTACATGCCTATTAAAAACAACTTATTTGATATTCTAGATCATTAAAATATACGATAAAATAACACACAAACTAAGTTCGAAATTCGGATTTTCCAATTAACATAAACTCGATTCAAACAACACATTATCCAAGACAACACATTATCCTAACAACACACAAATTAAAATAAGTTCAAATTGCCAAAAACAACTTAGATTTATCTAGCATGGTACAAATGAAAAACTCAAATCAAATTTAAATAGAGTGCTAAATAGTTCGGCCCAATTTAATTTTTGTTTGTTCAAACCTTTTTTTAAGACCAATTTTACTCTTTTTATTTTTTTAAAATTGATTATGCAGGCTGCGGGCTACCCGGTACCCATACAGGCTAACCCTAATGGGTAACGGGTTTATTGGACCGGACTCAAAAGCCCTGAAAAAATTCAGGCTGAAATTTTTAGGCCCAAGCCCTATGTTTTAGCGGGCTGGGCGGGTCGGCTCATTCGCACTAGTCCATTTTGACAGCTATAGTAATTAAGAAATATATATAGGATTATCTACAAATGATAAAGATAAAGCCTAAAAATTTCTTTGGGCTTGACATTGTAAATGATATTCATTGATAAACAATAATAATTAAGTTATTTTCTTAATATTCGTAAATTATTGCCTAACAATAAAGAAATAAGTAATTGAAGTGCTGACCGATCCACTCTTATATGTATTATGAACAGAATGACTATTAAAAACTACTAAAATAAAACTGAGTATAGTTAAAAGTTTTAACAAAAAATAAATATATATAAAACATTATACTAATGTGTGAAACGTGTTAAAAGTTCTTATATGACTGCATTGTTATGGTAAAATTATTATTTTCTCAATTACAAAAGAATTAAATAATATTCTAATCAAACACGTGCAAAACACAAAATATACCTAGTTTTGACCCGTATTCTTACATTTTTTTTTTTACGGTTTAAAAGATTTACAAGATATAGAGGATCATATTTTTCATGAAAGACCAAATAAATATGTCGAGTTTTGGTAAAATTAATAAATTCTTGCACTGTGAGACTGTATCTTCATGCTGCAAGACGAAACATGTTTTCACGTTGTGAGACTAACATTTTGCACTGCAAAATGAGTCAAGATTCAAACCAAAGAAATGATGTGGCGTCGCACTACAAGACAATACTCTCCCATTGCAAAATGAATCAGAATTTAGACTTGGGAAATATGGTGTTTGTCATTGCGAGGCTATACATTTTATAACTAAACTACATAATATAATTAAAATCATCAATCAATCACATATACACTAAAATACTTTTATTACCAAATTGATCTTTTAAATCATATTTGAATATTTTATTATTAAATTCGGGGTTTTACAATAGCCACCTTAGAGAATACAAATGATATGTGTAATGTAAAATTTCTTTAGTAGGATTCTTATATATATATATATATATATATATATATATATATATATATATATATATATATATATATATATATATATATAGCAAAAAAAATGGAAGAACAACAATGGTAAAATAAGAAAGAAAATTAAACTATTCCCTGATTTTGAAAAGGAAAATAAAAATAAAAATTCCCAATCTTATCCATCATGTCTTTATTATAAGAAGACTAATCACTGACAAAAGAGATGTTTGTGAGGTCTGATGTGAAATGCTACAAGTGCGATCAGTTAAGTCGACGTATGGAGAAATTATGCAAGTCTCACCTGTTAATTCACAAATTATGATTCTGATTGTGTTGATATTTAACTTGTGTTCTTGAGTGTGTTATTCAAAGATAGGTGATCAAATATATTCATACAAAAATCAACAATCATACCATGATCTAAATCAAAGAAACATCGTGCCTTAATTGAACTGGAAACTAATCAAGATCATTCTGGCTTATTAGGATCATTCTAGTTTATCAAGATCATTATGGTTTATCAAGATCATTCTGGTTAGTTCGTTTTAAGGAAAGAAGTAAAAGATTATCAAGACTACTCAAAACTATACTCAAGCCCAAAAGTCTAGCTAAAGGCCCAAAGAAGCAAAAAACAACATCAAGATCAATGACCAGATCAATCTCCAGATTGATGAGCTATGACCAAGTACATATATGACAACAAGGATGAAAGGACATTGCTGCTACATCCTTTGCAGAAAGCTCAACATGCCTCTGAGACAAAGAACTGACATCAGACAACTGCAAAATCCTTCAACCACGTTTTCCATTCAACACAAAACCAAGAACGTTTTGGTTACGAAGAAGAACATTCTGGATTAAATAGCACGCATATCTATTAAATCTCTTTGAACAGATGCTTGTCTTCAGGTTTAGTAACGGCTATAATGAGTCATTTCTAACCTTGTCCATGCCTATAAAAGAAGCATTAAGGTGAAGACAATGGCAAGAGTTTTTAGTGCAATCATTTCATCACTAAAACAATCATACTCGAGCAAACAAAACTCCCCAATCAAGCAAAAACTCTAGCTCTCCCTTACTATATTCAAGGATCTCTTTATTGAATTAATGTTGATAATCAATCTCAAATAAGTGTTAAGTAGATTCTGATCCTACAACCTCTTATCATAACATCATTCAAAACTCAAGTCTATCTCTTTAGATAGTTTGAGTATTTTGTAAAAATCTTTTTTGGACTAAAAGGTGACTGTAAAAATCATTTCAAGATTGAAAGGTGAATGTTGTAATGGATCAAGAGTGATCATGAAAGAATGTGTGAAAAAAAGAACGTTCTTGTGTGAAGCACATTAGTGGAAAAACTCACAAATTGTAAAGATTAGACATATTCCACCTTAGGTGAACTAGGCTACATCATTGTGTGATTTTCTTATCCCTATGCTTTATTATTTCTCACTCATTATCACTGATCATGTAGAAACAATTTGTTTCATTTGTTTTTAACTAGCCAAGAACATTTTGGATTTTGTGTGTAACCAAGATTGATCTTGAGTTTATTTTAAAAGTAAAAGCAGGAATTAACATTTTTAAAAGGGATCAAAATTCAAACCCCCCATTCCTTGTGATTGATATTGCTTCTTCAATTGGCATCAGAGCTCTGCCTCTAAGGTTAAACACCTAACAAGTGTTAGAGGAAAAGATTCATGAAGCAATGTCAAAAGCCAAGTATATTATTGAAGGAGGATCGTCAAATAGGCCACCTTACTTTGATGGGACAGTCTACTACTTTTGGAAAGGAAATATGTAACTATTCCTTAAATCACAAGATACATGAATGTGGCACATCATAACAAATGGAAACTTCACACCAAGAGTTGATCAAAGTGATCCAACATCTATTGAAAAGAAAGAAGTTGATTGGAAAATATAAAACAAAGCTAAGGTATTTCTAAACTTTAAAGCTCAATTATTTCTATCTTGTGCGTTGAGTAGGGAGGAAAGCAAAAGAGTCGACGAATGTAATACGGCTAAAAAATTATAGGAAACATTACAAACTCATCATGAAGGAACAAGCCATGTCAAAGAAACAAGAATTGATATTGGTGTACAAAAATTTGAACTATTTGAGATGAATGAAGGAGAAACCATTAATGAAATGTACTCATGATTCACAACCATATAGTAAATGAAATGCCTAGGTAAGGCATACTCAATCTAAGACAGGGTAAATTTTTTTTTGAGATGTCTCCCCATCATATGGAGACCAATGGTCACAACCATAAGTCAAGGCAAAAATCTTGAGACACCCGAATTGGAATAACTCATTGGGACTTTAAGAACACATGAAGTACTGCTGCAAGCAAATAAATTAGCATATAAAGGCAAAATATTAGCCTTAAAAGCTTCCCAAAACCTTCAGAAAGCTCATATGTACAACAAGATAAAAGAAAAGACTCGGAAGAAATTGGCCAAGAAGAAGTTGATGAGGAAATAGTTCTTATTACAAGAAAAGTTCAAAGAATGATGAGAAGAAGAGATCAGATCAAAGAAGTTTTCCAAGCAAAGGGTAAAACTCTAAAACATAAATAGGTAAGAGTCAAATTACATGTTATGGGTGCAACGAATAGAACATTACAAAACTGAATGTTCTTCAAACAAAAAGGCACCAAAACGATTTCCATTCAAGAAAAAATCCATGATGGTCACCTAGGATGATTATGAAGAATCAAACACAAAAGAAAATGAAGAAGCCAACATGTGCCTAATGGGAAACTCAGAAAACGATGAGGTAACCATTTATGAACTATGTCTTTTATGTGAACAACTCGAAAAAGAATTTGACCATTTATTAAATGACTCAAACTTTCTTTCTAAAAAATGTGGCTCATTAAAAGAACAAATTTGCAAAGAAAAAGAGAAAGCCCAAGATATGAATGATGAACTGAGAAAATTCATTCAAAACCTATAGAATTCTCATTTTAAGAAATATGAAAAATCTGAGTGTCAAGAGCGTTCTGCTCAAAACATAAATTGAGAATCTTAAAATTGATTTGACAAACTTTATTAAATCTACTAAAACTTTTCAAAAAATTATGGGATCACAAGTAGGAATATTTGATAAAGTTGGACTTGGTTATTAAAAATCTCAAAGGCGAAAACTCTATGAATTTTTTTTGGTACCAGAAAGAAAAGAAGATAAATGCAAAATAAAATGTTCTTATTGCAATAAAATTGGACATCTTAAATTCACATGTATTTTTTTAAAAAAAGGGATGAAAATTTCAAATCAAGACGACCTCTCAAAAAGAAAGAACATTCAGATATCATGTCAGGACCTTCTCCAAAAGCAATAAGAAAATGTTCGTATTGCTCAAAGATTGGTCATATATAACCAAACTGCTACCTTAAGAAAAAATTTGTCTTTTAAGAAAAATCTAACCCCCAAGGATCCAAGACCAAATGGGTACCTAAGAATCTATTAATATCAATTGCAAGTTGGTTTTCAAAATGTCAAGAAAAAGCCATGGTATTTGGACAGTGGTTGTTCGAGACATATGACAAGAGATAAATAATGCTTTCTTTCCTTTGTCAATAAGGATGGAGGATATGTAACTTTTGTGAATAATGATCAGCCAAAAATCAAAGGTAAGGGTATTATAGGAAAATAAAACTCTGCAAAAATAGCTGATGTTCAACATGTTAAAGGTTTAAAACATAATCTACTAACCATTAGTCAATTGTGTCAAAATGGTTTTGAAGTTATTTTTAAACCGAACATATGTGAAGTCAAGCAAGCATCTTCTGGAAAAATTCTTTTCCATGGATCAAGAAAGAAAAATCTCTATGTTTTATATTTTGAAGAATTACCCATCGAATCATATTTTATGTCCATAAATAAAGATAACTAGATATGTCACAAACGAACTGGGCATGTTAGCATGAAAACAATTTTAAAATTATCCAAACTTGATCTTGTTAGAGGTCAGCCAAAAATCAATTTCGATAAAGATAAAGTATTTGAAGCTTGTGCTAAAGGAAAACAAGACAACAATAGTTTTCATTCAAAAGATTTTGTTTCAACTCAAAAACCTCTTGAATTACTTCACATTGATCTCTTTGGTCCTATCAAAACTACAAGCTTAGGAATAATGAGATATGGCTTTGTTATTGTTGATCATTTTTCACGTTACACATGGGTACTTTTCTTTAAACAAAAAGATGATTTTTTTTTTTATGCTTTTCAAACCTTTTGTAAAAACGTTCAAAATAAAAAATGCTCTAACATAATTTTTTGTGAGAAGTGATTATGGAGGAGAATTTACAAATGCATCTTTCAAAAGCTTTGTTTTGATGGAAATGGCATTTCTCATAATCTCTCTTGTGTAAGAATTCCTAAAAAAATGGAGTTGTTGAAAGAAATAATAGAACGTTACAAGAAATGACAAGAACAATATAAAGAATCAAATGTTGAGAAATATTTTTGGACTAAAGCAATCAACACTTCTTGTTACATTTTAAATTGTGTATGATTAAGAAAAGTTATCAACAAAATCCCTTATGAATCATGTTTTTGGTTGCTACCATTATATCTTAAATAACAAAGATAATCAAGAAAAGTTTGATGCTAAACTAGACAAAGCTATTTTCTTATGTTATTCCACTAATTCCAAAGGTTATCCGTATATATAATCTAAGATAAAAAATTATAGAGTTACGTATGCATGTATTATTTGACGTAATTGATGATCTTGATATACAAAATATAATTGATGAACAAGAAGAAGAAGAACAATATGAGCAACAACATCATACCGTTCCTCATAAAAATGAGATTGGTTATCAATCTCCATTTCAAACTCCTCCACGAAGCTAGAAAACCATAGAAGCACTACAAGAAATTTGACTTTTAGTGACGGTACAAAACCGTAGATAAAAGTTATAAAACCGTAGGTATAGACAAAAATACTTATACCGACGTCATTTGTTTCGCGGTCAATTGCCCAATACCTACGGCTGCTGTCACTATAGGTTATAGTGGCGGATTTCTGTTGGACAAATCCCCAACATTACCTACGGTAAAATAACTGTTGGTATAAATTGTAGGGATTTCCTTTGATTCGTTATACCTACGGCTAAGCCTCCATTACTAAAACTATTAGTGACAACTTTTATACTTATATATACTACTATGATAATTTAATATTTTATTTATTAAATTAATTTCATAAAAAATTAAATACTCAATCAAATAAATTTGTTTAAGAAGCAAATAAAATAAATTTTCCATTATATTAAAAATTAACAAAGTCTTACAAGTGAATCAGATTAACAATAGCTAACAATATAGAGTATCATGATAGAAATAAGAGAAAAAATGAGTGTTATACTAGTAAAATCATATACAGCTTTGTAACAAAACTAAAAAATAAAACTATCCACTTAATTTCCGATCTTCTATCTTCAAGAACAAATTAGCTTTTGCACCTGCAAGTAGTAATAAAAAGAACAAATGAATGATAATACAATTCAAAATAAAAAATATTACTCATAAAAAACATAGAAAATATGAACAAATTTAGTGAAAATTAGTTAATACTTAGTAAATATAAGCAAGTTTCATGGCATCAACACAAGCTTTTACTTCTAGCAAGACAATGAGCATATAAGCAAGTTTCATACAGACTATAGCAACAAATCTCCAAAATAGGCATAGTTCTTACAAAGAAAATAGTTGTCTTAACATGCAAAATGATAAAACCATTTTTTACAAAGAAAAAATAGAAGGGTATCCATCATCTAGAAATGCTTCCTGAAGCATATAACAACATATTATGGACTACTAATTAACATTTTCAATATCTAGAACTTAAGAAGGAGAAGTTTAACAGATTATGGACTACTAATTAACTATGTGCTATTTATCTTAGGCTAAATGGAGGAGAAGTTTTCAATCATAGGGGCAATGCAAATAACTTAAAAAACAAAAAACACCAGCAAGAAGAAAAATCTAGTTGAGAGAAAGTTGTTGAGACTTACGGTTTGACTTTAGAATCTATCTAGTTACACTGTAATTGTAGCTTGAGGCTCAAGAGCTTTGGCAGTTAAGGAGGCTTCAACAGAGAAATGAAAAAACATTGGTATCCATGAAATATCTATGAAAAGAAATGACAAATTAAGATTCAACAAAGACTAAAAGGTATTATAAGACAAACTATCAATAAAAATCTCATCAAGAAAAAAAACAGGAAAATAAACATGAAGTTATAAATGCATGGACTTGCACAAATAGGTTTACTTCATTGCTCTGGAATTCTATTGTAAACCAAATTTACTACCATTTAGTAAACACCAAATTAAATCCTAAGATAAAATGCCTATATCAAATTATCCTTAACACCAAAGAAGGACACTTGACTCATAAAACTACTGCAATGTATAGAACATACAGATATGAGTTGAAATACTAGAAAAATCAAATATTATTCATTAATTAGTTTTACTAATCTATGTCTATTTCTCGGGTAATGATGTAAATCACTAAAACACCCTGTATTTGTGTATCATTCATCACTTTACCATTATAGTGTAGTTTCTTCCACTTTCTTAAGCCAATCTCCAATTTTAGGTTTGAATATTCCCAAATTATTCTCAGGTTCCTACTTATCTCATTAATATCCAAGATTCCTTACAATTTTTCATGTAATTATATATATACCAAATCCAAATTGGAAAAGTGACAAAAAAATTGTTACCAGTTACCACTCACCAGATTGTGACGACGATAGATATTAGATTGTGATGGAAATATTGTAGACGGAGCTCAAACACGTGCATAAATAGAGTAAGAAAAATAGACAACAAGGATAACGAAAGAAAAGAAAATGCGATTGTAAGAAGAAATAAAATCAATAACAGGAAACACAATAAAAAATGACTTACATTCACTTGTGATAGAGGGTAGAGATGTCACCGTATCTAAGGAGCTTGAATGCGAGCAGAAAACAAAGTAAACAACGATGGGTGAAGAAGTTGGATCGAGGCTCATGAATATGTGTAGAGAAAGCAACGACGGTGGAAGCAGTGGTCGGGCTCGCGAATTTGGAGAAGCGATGGTTGGAAGTGGGACTAGGGTTTCTTATTTTTCAACTAATGTAATACAATGTCTATACCCACGGTGAAGTACATACCTGTAGGCATATGAAACTTATACCTACGATTGTATCTACTGTTACTATAAGTATTTGTTGTAGTGGAGGTCATCCACAAAATCAAATCATAGGAAACACATCCGATGGCATTAGAACAAGAATGTCTTTTAAAGATGATAACAACAACAACATGGAAATGATATTTTAAAATGGAACCAAAATCAATCAACGAAGCCATTGTTGATAACTCATGAGTGGAAGCAATGCAAGAAGAACTTCTCCAATTTGAAAAAAATCAAGTATGGACTTTTATTCCAAATCCACAAAATCAAACAATTATTGGCACAAGTTGGGTTTTAGAAACAAACTAGATGAAGAAGGAACATTAATAAGAAATAAAGCATGACTGGTGGCTCTTGGTTATAACCAACAAGAAGGTAGTGATTAAGATGAAACTTTTGCTCCAGTTGCAAGGTTAGAAGCTATCAGAGTCCTTCTTGCATATGCATCTAAAAAATATATTAAACTTTCTCAAATGGATGTTAAAAGTTCTTTTTAAATGGTTTTCTAAATGATCAAGTATATGTTCATCAAGCTTCTGGTTTCGAAGATCAAAAGAAACCAAACCATGTCTTTAAACCCACTAAAGCTCTATATGGACTGAAACAATCCCCTAGAACCTAGTATGAAAGACTAAGTTCCTTCTTAATCAAAAATGGTATTTCCAGAGGCAAGATTGATACTACACTTTTAAGAAAAAACTAAAAGAACTAATTTGCTAATTGTTCAAGTATATGTTGAAGACATCATCTTTGGATCAACATGTGAAAAAAATGCGTGAGAAAGTTTCAAATCTCATGCAAAGTGAATTTGAAATGCGTATGATGGGAGAATTGAGATATTTTCTTGGCTTGCAAATCAAACAATATGAAAATTGAATCTTTATATGTCAAGAACAATATATCAAAGATATTTTAAAGAAATACAAAATGAATGAAGCTAAAACAATGACAAAGATGAACAAGGAAAATCCATCTATTAAAAGGAATCTAGAGGGGTGGTAAGCTCATTGCTATATTTAACTGCAAGTAGGCCAAACATTGTTTTTGCAGTGGGATTATGTGCTAGATTTCAATCTTTGCCTAAATAATCTCATTTATTTGCTATAAAAAGAATTTTTCGTTATCTTGTTGGTACCATTGATCTTGGCCTTTGGTATAGCAAATGACCTCATTTTGATCTTGTAGCCTACTGTGATACTGATTTTGCTAGGGATCAAATTGAAAGAAAAAGCACAAGTGGTGCATGTCGATTTCTAAGAGAAGCTCTAATCAGCAGGTCATGTAGAAAACAAAACACAATTTCCTTTTCCACAACTGAAGCTGAATATGTCTCAGCTTCAAATTGTTGCTCTCAAGTCTTGTGGATCAAAAACCAACTTGAAGACTTTTCTATAAGGTATACAAATGATCCAGTTTATTGTGATAATACAAGTGCAATAAATTTTTCAAAAAACCCCTCATTCAACATTCAAGATCAAAACACATTGAAATAAAACACCATTTTATTAGAGATCATGTTAATAAAAAGGAAGTTGAATTAATTTTTATTGACACCAAAAATCAACTTGCTGATATTTTTACTAAACCTCTTGTTGAAGATAATTTTAAAAATTATCAAAAATCCAAACTATCTCTTTTGAAAAGCATGACCAGATTGTTCTGGTCCTTACGGAGAACGGTCTCCACTTTCTTCCTTTTTGCGTTAGTCTCTGTGTGTATGTATCAAGCTTGAGCGAAAAAATTTCAAATTTTTAATTTACAAAGAGGCAAGTAACGACTTTTTTCTCTATTGAAAAAACGACTATCGTAGCCTCATCATAACCTACTTTCCTCCTTCCCAATATCACTAGTCACTTCTCAACCACCCACTCCTATATACCCACGCGTGTCACTCTCTCCCTCATATCTTCCTAAAAAACCGCTCCTTCTTTTTTTAATCAAAAGCTCCGTACTTTCCCGTTCTGCAACTCAATACTCTTCGTCTTCATTTCTTTCCAAAAAACATGGCTTGTACCAAAGCTTCTGCAAGAAAAAATCCTACTCCAAGAACACCATCCCTATCACCATTTCCATCTTGATCACCATCTGCTCCACCACGACCTACCCCTCTAGAGATATCTCCATCTGCAAGCACCTTTTCTAACAACTCCTGAAACCAATCCACCTCTTATTTCACTTGCCGCTCTCACCGCCGTACTCCCTCCTCTATTCCAATGTATCCTCCCAAAAACTAGTCAAGCACCACCACATCTCCAGAAAAAACCTCAAAAAAAAAAAAATCTGACAATCCTCCATCAATACAGAGATAAATGAGATTCATGGTTGGAGTTGGAACCTCCAAGAAATCCAAGAGTGTGGACACAACCATCTATACCATCTCTAATCACGATTCTGGTTTAAAATCACCACCAAAATAATCACAACCCATTGCACCAAAATCATCAAAACCCTCTACTCCAACACCAAAATCCTCCAAACCATCCACTTCACCATCAAAATATGTAAAACATCTATTTCCCCTTTCAAAAACACCATATATGAAATAAAAATCCTTTCATCAACATACACCAAAGAAATCACCCTCAAAATCACCCCCTACTTTATCTCATTTTCTAGACAAACAAAAACTGAAACAACCCAAATAGCATGCATAGAAAACCAAAAGTGCAGAATGTTCTCCATCCAAAACTATTCCACCAGAACATTATCCACCCAGTTCAACTCCATCATAACGTTCTTCATGCAAACCTCAATCCCAACCAAAACTTCATAAGAAAACAACTTCCAAAATCCTTATCCCACCTCTACTCTTAACCAAATACCAAAAAATCTATCAAGACAAACGGGTTGAAAGACCCATTGGTATTGGATGAGTCTTTGTGTTTGATAACCTTTAATTTAAGGTCATTCGTATCAGAGGTCATTCGTGCTTTCTACTGCAAAGCTCAAACCTTCTCTAACAAAGCTTTGTTTGTCACCACTTTAAAAGGGGTTGAAATCTGCCTCACTCATGCAATTTTGGATGAAATTATGTATCTACCCATTGAATGGCAACCATCTTTGAAAAAAGATTGGTACTCTGCTCTAAATGTCAACAAAGATGCAGTTTTTAATGAGCTCTTCATTCCTAGCTCAACCAACCTTGTATCTATATATTTGAAACCAATTGCCAAAATTTTCAACAATTTTAGCAAGTATTCAATTCTTTTACACTGTGGCAGTCACGAGTATGTCTTTGACAATGATGCCTTAATCATTTATCACCTCTTCTACTGCCAAAAACTCAACTTTCCCTACATCATCATACATATCATGATAGCCTCCACCAATCGAGATTACAAAAGGAATACCATTCTCTATGGTATGATTCTCACCAAAAATTTCAAATATTTCAATGTCCCTCTCAAAAATGAAAAATCCATCATGAAAATTTTAAAATTCTCTTCCAAAAATATCTTTCACGTGAAGAAAGATTCATCGCTTCCAGCATCTTTGTACATCCCTCAAGATCAATCTTCCTTCTCTCTTGGTTGTAACAAAAGAAAGCGTTTTGAAAGGAAAACATCCTTAAACCTACTCATAACTTTGGAGTTAACATTCCTCAAGAACGTTCTCCTTTCCAGCACAACATTCTTCCTTTCATTACCATTCCATCTAAATCCACCCGCTTGCAAATGCTCATGCTTTTGGTATTCCAACACCACGATTACTTCAAACTCCAATTCTTTAAAGTCATATTTTCTCCCAAATTCATTTTGCAAGAACATCTCAAATGGCCCTAGCTTTTGTCTCCCCACAAAAACCCACACTTTCATCGTTCTGCACTACTGTTGTTCATTCTCCAAGACAACCTTCTCCGGCTTCTCAACATATGGATGAAGACCATCGTCCTCCAAAACGTACCAAGATAGAGAAGGACACCTCAACAACACGTAAGGATATCCCTAAGATCTTTAAGGCTCTTCAAACTATCATTGATAGACAAGTCCATCAAGATAGGGAGAACACAATCTTAAGGGACTTGATGGGACTTGACCCACCTCTTCCTAATCTACCTCCTACCTTTCTTGATCTGCCTAGGCCCTCTATCTCTTTAACCTCTGATGGCTCTTCTGCATCTTTATCCTTTTGAAGCTGTGTTTGCTCTAGATTCCTCCCACCATTTTTTGCTATTTCAAAGAGGGAGAAGTAGAAATTATATTTAAGAAGTATTTTTCAACTCATTATGTACTTCTTTGTTTTACCTTTCTTTTTTTTTTTGAACCATATGTGCGAACATTCTTATTGTTATTAATGAAGAAAAAGTATTTTGGTTCAAAAATATCTATTAATAGATGCAAAAATTAAGGGGGAGCTTTATAACAAATGTACTTTGTATTATAACATATTGACATTAAAATCAAAATTAAAATCTAATTAACATGCTTGTCATCATAAAAAAAAGGGAGATTGTTAAGGCTAATTAAATTGTGTTCATGATTGTTAAGGCTAAATAAAAAGTGTTTTGAAGATAAACAAACAACCTAATTAAATTCTAATCATGATTTTGATTGTGTTGATATTAAACTTGTGTTCTTGAGTGTTTCATTCAAATATAAGTGATCAAAAAGACATCATGCGTTAACTGAACTGGAAACTAGTCAATCATTTATGGCTTATCAAGATCATTCTGGTTTATTAAAATCATTCTGGTTAGTTCTTTTTAAGGACACAAGTAGAATGGATCATTCCCCATAATATGAATCTTAAGAAAGAAGAATATCAAGACTACTCAAAACTATACTCAAGCCCAAAATTCTAGCTAAAGTCCCAAAGAAGCAAAAAACAACATTAAGATCAATGACCAGATTGATGAGCTATGAACAAGTACAACTATGATAGCAAGGATGAAAGGATACTGTTGTTGCATCCCTTGTAGAAAGCGCATCATGCCTCTAAGACAAAGAACGAAAATTAAACAGTTGCAAAATCCTTCAGCAACGTTTTCCATCCAACACTAAATCAATAACATTTTGGTTACAAAGAATAATGTTCTAGATTAAATAGCACACATGTCTATTAAATCTCACTCTGAATAGATGCTTGTCTTCAATTTTAGTAACGGCTATAATGAGTCCTTTCAAACCTTCTCCATGCATTTAAAAGAATCATCAAGAGGAAGAAAATGGCAAGAGTTTTCAGTGCAATCCTTTCAGCACTAAAAGAATCATAACCTCCCCCGAGGTCTCTTTAAATGACATTCAATACTTCTAGTTTTGAAAAAGCAATCACCTCCACTATATTCACTAAAAAAATTACATAAGACATATTTTTCATAGCACTTACGTCTTCTCATGTTGTTCACTATATAACACAATTAGTGTTTTCACTTAAATATGCAAAGCTAAGATCATAAAACTGAAATTTCCAAAATAATTTTTAAAAACAGTTTTAAGAAATACACCTTTCAAACAAGTTTTTTCTTTTTAATTTAAAAATCAAAAAATAGTTTTTAAAAATGAAATCAAACAGGCTCCTAGTCTTTAATATTAAATTTCCAATTTTTATGAAGATATTTAAGTATTATAAACAAAGTTTCAAACTTTATGACTTTGAGAAAAGTTTCATATTTAAAACTTAAGGTTTCAAGGTTTGAAGGAGAAATATTAAACTTATGAACAACGTTTTAATCTTAAGTTTTGAAGTTGAAGGTTTTCATTTTTATAGGAAAAATGTCAACTTTATGCTAAATTTTGAGGTCGAAGGTATGTTTAGGTGTTTTGAAAAACAATGATTGATTATAATTTTGGTTTTGATATGTAGTTTCATTTGATGAAGGCTTATCATTTGAAAGTCTAAGGTAAGGGAAATCTTTATAAAAATATCTACTTTAAGAGTTCGTGGTGTTAGTGTGGTTTTTTTTGTGAAATCTAAGGTTTGATCAAACTTGTAAAATGATTAGATCTAAATTTAAAATGAAAAAAAAAACCTTTCCTACTCTTTTATAATGATCAAACTATGTATGGTGTTGGCGAAGAAAATTTATTTCATTTGATGGTGAATTTGGGAAATATTTTGTGTTGATGAGAAAATGTGATTTTTGTGTGAAAGTTTATTTAAAAAATATAGTTGATAAAGAATAAAGTTTCAAAAATGTCAAATTGAAAGTTTGAGAAAAATATGAAAATAACCTAGAAGAATAATGATTTTGAATAGTTTAAATATTGTAACTCTTATTATTTGAATTGTTATTGTTAGAAGTTCTGGATACAAGCTTTATAAAATGCTAAGTTAAATAAATTAGTGTATGTATTGTGTGAGTCTAAATAATAGACAAAGAGAAAGGAAATTATAAACACATATTTTATACTAGTTCATCCAACCTTGGACTACATCCAGCCCTCATCCTTGATGATTTTCTACTAAAAATGCTTAAGACACCTTCTCAATTTCTATGCTTACACAAGTCTCTCGGCTTGACTTCTGTTTCCTATTTTATCTAAGGCTTAGAAGGCTTACAGTTCTTCTTCTTAGTCTTAATAAACTTTACATCAAACACAACTTACTTCTTCTTAGTCGTAATAAACTTTACAGCAAAAAAAACTTACTATGTGTCTCTTGTATAAACTAAAAGATGACTTCAGAAGGTTTACAATTAAAATAATTACTTTGAGTGAAGTTCTTATAACTTGACAGGGATGCGCACGAAGTTCACATTCTTGGTTTCTTTAGATTTAGTAATCTACGATGAACTCTGAATGTGATTGAACTTTTAATTAAGTTTTACTCTTTAAACATATGAGTGTTCAATGCTTGATGTAAGTTCATGATTTTGAGGTTCTTATTTCTCCTATATTTATAAGCAAGAGGTGAAGCTTCAACGATATTCTTACGCCTTCATGAGACCGTTTGATGAAACTTTTCTTGAAAAACTATGAACATTTTGAGCTTTAAGTTGATTTTAGAATGTTTGTTAGGTTTGTTCTTGACCTGTGATGTAGGAGAGAGAAAATGTTGATTTAAATCTCCTTTTTCCATGCAAATACTGTTCGTAGTAGTAAGTAGTGCAAGTATAGTGACTTTAACAACTTTTCTATCCCAAAAGTGCTTTTGTACTTTTGCTTGGAACTTTATGAACTTTCATCTTTCTGATCTTCATAAAGTTGTTGTTTAAATTTATTAACTCTGAATTGTTTGATCCTTATAGGTTTAAGTTCTCATTTATTTCTTGTGATAGCTTATTCATCATATCCAACGATTATAACTTATCATGATGAATATTCGATTTGTCTTATATGAGATGTGAGAGATTTCAACATTCTCCATTCTTAATCATTTGTTGCATTTACGTTTTCTTAGTTGAATCAGCTTTTGGTTCTTATCATCCACTTGAAGATAAGTAGACGTTATTGGATTGGCCGTAACAAATACAACAGGTTGAGTTAGAGAATGTTCAACATCTTTATGAGTTTCTAAGGACAAGTCTTCAACAACTTTGTAAAGTTGATCCACAACTGGAATAACAATGGTTTCAAACTCTTTTTTGGATGAACAGAAGCAGAAGCATTATATTTCGATGCCCTAAAGACATGCTGGTCTTCTTGATGTTATGATGTGTCTCCAAATCTATGCAACTCCTTGAGAACATTTGCCACAAAAGTTTCTGCATCAACAACATCCTGATGTTGCTTAGAAGGAAATGTCTAGAATTTCATAATGAAGATTTTGAGTAGGTGTTGGAGGAAGGTTAAGAGTGTGATCATGTTCAATTCTAGGTGAAATTGGATGAACATTATGATGTATGGGATCATTGACCTGATCATTGACAAATTCAGTGTGAGAGATAAGAGTGGTTTCAATAGTGGTTTCGACCTCTTGAGTGACTTGAATCTCACTCAATTTCTTCTTTTTGTCATATGTGCACAACTTCTTAGGACAAGGTTCAAGGGGTGGAGAGGACTTTTGAACTTTTTAAGCTGATGAAGAGGGAATAGAGGTTGAAGGTGTTGGAATAATAGTGGGATTGATCTTCATCTGGAGTAGAATTTTGCTAGTGATACTTTTAAAAGTATATTCATTTTCCTCTCCTTTAAGATGAACTTTGAAATACTTGAAGATTTTGGTGAGGACTATTCCAGATGGAATAAAAGAAGATTCTTTATGATTGAGCACTAAGTCAATCATGGAATAAAAGAAGATTCTTTATGATTGAGCACTAAGTCAATCGTGTGTTGTAAGATCATGAAAGGAAGGTTGAGTTTGATTTTTTGTTTGAGGTGATACATGACGCGCATATCAATGTCAGTGATGGTATCAACTGATGCAAACCTTGGAAGTAAGATATGCAAACACATGTGAAAAATCTTTGGTAGAGGTTGAAGTTGAGAGGCAACTAGATGAGTGTTAGTTTTAATCATCTCAGTCACAATGTCTTGTCTAGATAGGTCAACATTCGAAAACCATGATCGTTTGAAGTACTCAATTCCCTCATTTGGAATTTTGAGAGCTATTAAAAGAGATTCAGTAGAGTATTTGATGTTGACCCGTTTTACACAAAAGATAAGAATAATCTCACCATCATGCTCTTTTACTTTTAGAGCAAAGTAGAATAATTTAATGAGAACTGGATCCAAGTTTCAATAAGGGACACGAACTTGGTCTATTATTGGACATCCGTGTATTCACAGAAATGTCAGCTATCCTTCTTGAGATCCATGAGATCATAGAATCTCCCAATGGAAATTGGTCTGGCTTTCAAGTCCTTTTCATATTCTACTTTTTCTTTGGAAGAGAATAACAAGGATGTGGGTTTGGAAGCAAGAGTGGTTTTCATTATGAGGGATTAGAGGCATTAGTTTGATGTTTTCTTTGTGTAAAATCAAAGAGGGTCTCTTTAGAAATCATTGTTATCTTTTAGATTGATGTTTGCTTATCTTTAAGTTTTTTCTCTCTTTTGCTTTCAACTTTTAATTTTACCCTTATGTGTATCTAAAATGTAAAATAACTTAATAAGTTTGAAATTCTTAGAAATCATGTTATCATATTCAAAGGGAGTTCCATAATATTGATTTAAAACTTAAAAAAAAAAAAAAGTTCAGAGGATTATTAAGTTAAACAATTTTTTATCACTACATTCAGGGGGCATACTCTTAACTTTATTTTGTGAAGAAAACTTGGTCATTAATCGTGTAGTTGTTTGTCATCCTCAAAAAGGGAGAGTTTGTAAGTGCAAAAGTGGTTTTTAGCTACAATCTTTTTATTGATGTTTTGATGATAACAAAACAAACAAATGAGAATAATAATCCTTTAACTATATTTGCTAAGTGTGCAAATTAATTTATAAGACAAAGATGATATTAATGACTATCTATTTTAAGGTAGCATAAATTATGAGTAAATTAGATATAGTAATCTAAGTGTTTTTAACACAAAGTGTATTATCACCTAATAAACAAGTAATTATGTTTACTAATAGAGTAAATCATAATATAGCAATAAGAAGCATTGCAACAAGCATCTGATAATCTATAGTCCGAGTCAAAGTGTTAAAGATAAAGGAAAATAACGCTATAATGATTATCTGCCTCTGACATAAAACCCATGTTGACCCTTTTGTTAGTGCATAAGAGGTTTTAGCTACAATTCGGTTGATGTTTTGATGATAAAAAAATAATAATAAAAAAATAACAATTATCTCCTAATTATATTTGCTAAGTGGGCATATTAAGTTAGAAGACAAAGATCTATATTAACTATTATCTATTTTAAGGTAGCATAAATTACAAGTAAGTTACAAATAATAATCTAAGTGCTTCTAAACACAAATAATATTATGACCTAATAAACAAGTAATTATGTTTACTAATAGAGTAAGTTGTAATATAGAAATAAGAAGTATTGCGTTATTTTTGGACAATGTTTAAAGGCGAATCAATCTCTGAAGATTTGATACGAAAATTCATGATACATGTTGATTTCTTGCAATTAGGACAATGGACAGAAACTCTAAAGTTCTCTATAAAAGGACGTGCAACCCTCATTGAAGATAGAACAACAACATACAATAACAACGCACTACAATACAGTCGTCCCTACACGCTTGCTCACTATCATTTGTTTTGTCTAAGTGCTGAGAAACAAGTTCAAAGAATACAACATTGTAAACACCCTCTTGTGAGCGTATTTAGAAAACCCATAAACTCACTCTTTTGTAACCTAGCCTAGTAGTGGTTTCATTCCTCAATAGCTTGATTGTACTAAGCAGGACGATTAAGAAGACTTGAACATAGTAAGTTTAACTAGCAAGTGTTTAGTGGAAATGTGATTGAGTAGGTGAATTAGTGGATTAAATCCTTCAATTTGAAGGGACTAAATGTAGCTACCGTGTTATTGGCGAACCAAGATAAATTGGTTGTGTTGATCTGTGTTTCTGCTCTATCTGCTCCTTTCTTCATCACTTAGTTTTAATCTTGTTAAAACATTTTTTTTTTAAAATAAAACACAATTCAACCCCCCTCCCCCTTTCTTGTGTTTCTCGTTCTACAATTGGCATCAAATATCGGTCTCAAAGTTGAGCACTTAACTGTGTTTGAGTAAAAATTTGTGTTATTATGACTAACTTTGGTGATGAAGTTACAGTTGAAAACGTCAACAAGCTTCCTCTATTTAATGGAGAAAGACTCGAGTACTTGAAAGACAGGGTCAAAAGTTTCTACAATTCACTTGATCCTGAACTTCGGGACATAGTCGAAGATGGCTATGAAGCTCCAAAAGGTGCTGTTGGTGTTGAAATATCTAGAAAACATCTCAACACTGATAAAATGAAACAATACAAGATGCATCTTAAATCTAGAACTTTTATGATAAATGTTATCACCTTCAAAGAGTTCAAAAAATGCAGCAACAAAGAAACAACAAATAGTATCTTTGATGCTCTAGTTCTCAACTATGAAGGGAATAAGTCGGTCTAGGAAGCTAAGGCAAATCTACTTATCAGGAAGTATGAACTCTTCCAAATGGACGAAGATGAAGACATTGAGAAAATATTTTCTAGATTCCAAACTCTAGTCCCTAGATTGAAAGTTTTCCACAAGAGTTACACAACCTCTGACCATGTCATGAAGATCCTCAAAAGTCTTCCCAACAAATGGAGACCAAAAGTAACAACAACTCAAGAGGCTAAAGATCTAAACAAATGGCCTCTAAAAGAGCTGATGAGTTCACTCACATCCCATGAGATTGAGCTGGTTGATGATGAGCCTAATAAGAATTCAAAGTCATTAGCTCCCAACTCAAAAGGAAATAAGGTTAACTCCAAGGCCCTACAAGCTATTGAAAACTTATAGAAAAGCGAATCCGATGATCAGAGTGATGACTCAGATGATGAAAAGTTGTCTTTCATCTCAAGGAAAATCCAGCGCATGTGGAACAATAGGAATAAATCGTTTACCAAAAGACATTTCAAACGATCCCAAAATAGCAGAGAAAAAGGTGAAAATGATACAAGAAAAGAATCATCTGCTATGAATGCAAAGAGCCAGGAAATTTCAAATAAGAATGTCCTAAACTTGAGAAGGGAAATTCCCAAAGAAAAGACTTCAAGGCAAATAAGAAAGGTCTTATGGCTACATGGAATGACTCTGAATCATCTGATAAAGAACATGCAAACATGGCTCTGATGGCAGATACACACTCTAACTCTGATTCTGATGATGAGTTTATTGATGAAGAAATTGAGATATTATCTTACATTTCTCGTAAGGAACTTATAAATATGTTCAATGAGTTTCTCAACATGAATTAAAAAGTCTATTCAAAACTGATATCTCTTAGAAAAGCTCATGACATCTTAACAAATAAATACAGTTCTCTTGAAAAAGATTTTGAAAAAGTAAAAGGAGAAAATCTAACTCTAAAAGAAAATGTTCCAAAAATATCAGAGGATAGAGTCTATAACTTTGTTAAGTATTAAAAAGCCTTTCAAGAACTTCTTGCAAACGACATAGACATAAGCTAACAAATCTCTATGATCTATGGTGTTAGCAGAAATAATAAATGTGGTATTCGTTTTGAAGAACTCAGGAAAACTCCTAAGGTCAACTTACTTGATACTTCTTGCATATATTGTTTAAAGAAAGGTCACCATAAAAGAACTTGTCCTATGCAAAAAAAAAGGAAAGACAAGACAAATTTCAGAACTAACAAACCAAAACCCAACCAAATATGGGTACCTAAGAATAAAATAATATATCTTGCAAATATCGTTATCAACAAAGTTAAAAGACCAGTCATGGTACCTGAATAGTGGATTGTCATGACACATGATGGGAGAAAAGTCTAAGTTCCAAGACTTGATCCTCAAGAACAGATAATTTGTAGGTTTTGGAGGTGATCGAAAGAGTATGATCATTGGGCACGACATAGTAGATAATGGTTCCTTTCCCTTTATTAAAAATGTTTTACTTGTAAAAGGACTAATCCATAACCTATTGAGCATAAATCAATTAAGCGACAGTAGTTATGATGTTGTCTTCAATCAAAAGTCATGTAAGGCAATAAGTCAAACAGGTGGATTCATACTATTTACTAGCCAAAGAAAAAACAATATTTACAAAATAAACTTATCTGATTTGGAAAAACAAGAAGTAATGTGTCCTATATCTATGAATGAAGAACAAATGATTTGGCACAATAGATTAGGACAAGCCAGTTTGAGGTTAATCTAAAAATTGAAAAGACATGATTTAGTTAGAGTCTTGCGAAATGATAAATATGAATTAGATGTTCTTTGTGAAGCATGTCAGAAAGGGAAACACACAAAATCAACATTTTCCTCTAAAAATGTTGTTTCCACTTCTAAACAACTTGAACTTTTACATCTTGATTTATTTGGCCTTATAAAGAATGCCTTTGTGAGTGTTTAAAACTATGGACTTGTTATTGTTGATAATTATTCCAAATGGATATGAGTCACATAAAGTTTTCACTACCTTCTGCACATAAGTGCAAAATGAAAAAGGTTTATGTATTGCAACAATTCGTAGTGATCATGGGGTAAATTTGAAAATATGCTTTTTGAAAACATTTGTGAAGAGATTGGAATTTTACATAACTTTTCATCTCCCAGATACCTCAACAAAATGGTGTTGTAGAAATAAAAAAAAAATAGATCTCTTCATGAAATGGCACGCACCATGATACATGACATGAATGATGCCAAACACTTTTAGAATAAAGAATTGAACACTACACGTTATATTCAAAAAAGATAGATATCAGACTTATTCTTAATAAGACTCCTTATGAACTGTGGAAAGGAACAAAGCCCCACATTTCATACTTTCATCAATTTGGTTGCATATGTTATATTTTGAATACCAAAGAGAATCTTGGCAAATTTGATTCACGATATCAAAAGTGCACCTTTTTGAGACACTCTAAAAGGTCTAAAGCCTATAGAGTATACAACAAAGAAAAAATGATTGTTGAGGAATCAATTAATGTCAAGTTTGATGACAAAAAGCTTGACCATAAAAAGTCAAAGCTAGATATAGACTTTGCAGATCTACAAATATTAGAGGAGCAAACAAAACCATCCTCCAATGAATCAGAAGATATACTTGATAACTCAAGAACAAGCAATAATAAACCTTAAACAAAACAAGATCATCAGGAATCCAAACCTAGATTGAAATAAAAATCTTCTCATCCAGACTCTCTGAAGGAAGTGCAAATAATCCTCTGAAAACCAGATCGGTTTTTAAAGAAACATTTATGTTTGGAGTACTATATGAAATCGAACCTACAATTATAGAAAACAAATAAAATGAGAAAACTGAAGTCGGAAAAAATTTACGTGAAGTAGGTTTAATGAACTATAACCCTTGTTTTGATGTAACAAAATTATTTTGGGAACAAATTAAAGCACTATTGTTTTGTTTAATTGTGCAATTCCCAAATCAGGTTACTTTCAATGACTTTACGTTGTATCATCTGATGTTTGGACTAAGTTAAAGGAACACCAAGACTCTGCTCTAATTTTTCGTATTTTGAGTCTGATGAACACGCTCTTAAATGCGCCTTTGGTGATTATGTTATTGCAAACAATGCTCTAATTAGTTTGACTCTAATTGAAGGTGTGAACACGAGAAATGGGAATTGAATTGTGTTTGACTAAGTTGATAACTTTTTCATTATTTGATTAAACTAGTTTAGACTTGACGATTTACTTGGAGTAGAAGCAATAACAAAACTAAGGAGTGCAAGAATAAAGTGATACAAGTAATTTATCCTGGTTCACCACTAACTTGGATACATCATGTCCCTTCACTTAGAATGATTTATTCCACTAATTCAACAACTTGAATTACAAAGCACCTGACCTTCCAAGCCAATATTCCTAAATAGCACGACAACCCGAGACTTTTGAGAAACACACACACCTTGATTCTACCAGCCAAGTCTTCTCCATACAATATGACAACCCATATTATTGAAGGTACACTAACACCACTATCGAGATTGAATACAAAGGTTTGGAGCTTGATAGATTCTTCTAACAAGCTGATCATAACAATGACTATCATACTCTAAGAAAAACACATAGAAAATATTTCATATTCAAACTAGTGTTTCTCTCTTTGAACTCTAAGATAAATTTGGAATCTTGAGCTTGAGTTCTTATACTCTTTTATGATTTTTCAATGATCTTCTTCTTCAGCCTTGAGTTTATATTTACAAATAAAATTAGGGCTTCAATTTAGTCTTTCTTTAATTCTGAATTATATCTTCATTCCTAGCTTGGTCAACAATGATCTTATTCAAAAATAATTTTAAACAAGCTGCTTTTTTATAATATGTTCTTTATCCAATTCTTTATATCTGAATCCAATTTGAGCATTTCTTCTAGATTAATTTTATTTGTATTTTGTTCATATTAAATATGTAAATTCTTCAGATTGATTTTGTTCGTATTTTTGTTTGATTGAGTTTGTAAATTCTTCATATTGATATTGTTCTTATTTTGTTAAGATTGTTTTCGCAAATTTTTTAGATGAAAATTTCTTCCTATTGCTTGCTTTGATCTGGGTAGGAACATAATGTTAGACCGGTTCTTAAACTTTCACAAGTAGGAATATGAATAAGTCCAATTCAGTATTTTGTCCTTTGTCAAACTCCGAATCATATCTTTGTCAAAATGTATATTCTTTTTAGTGTTTCTTCTTGTAAACAATTATTGATCATATCTTTTTGTAAATAATTCATATCTTCTTGTAGATAAATCTTGATCAAATCTTCCTTTAAATAATTCATATCTTCTTGTAGATAAATCTTGATCAAATCTTCTTGTAAATAATTCATGTCTTCTTGTAATAAATCTTGATCAAATATTCTTCTAAGTAATTAATATCTTATATGTTGATCACGTCTTCTTCAAATCTTATTTTCGATTTGTCTTCAAAAAGACGAATCTTCTTTCATACTCGGTGAAGTCAAATATATTGTTCTTATAAAATACTTTTGTTAACATTAAAAAATCTAAGTATAAAACCAACTTGGTTCCAACAATCTCCTCCTTTTTTATGATTACAAAAATGTATTTTTGTTAACAACTTTTCTTTTAAATAATTTGCCTTCTTTTTTTGAAGTTGCCCTTATTTTTTTTAATAGAATGAAAATAACATAAACATAAAACATACAAATTCCTAAGTATGAAATAAAACTACTCTAAGGTTGGCACAACATCTGTTAGGTAAAAGAATAATGTTTAGGTTTTTCTTGATGCAGTCAAATCTATCTTCAGGTAGTGGTTTGGTGAATATGTCAGCCCATTGATGTTCGGTGTCTACAAACAGGATATTAAGCACACCTTTTTGAACAAAGTCCCTAATGAAATGGTGCTTGATTTCTGTGGGTTTAGTTCTAGAATGAAGTATAGGGTTTTTGGTTTGGCAAATGGCAGAAGTGTTGTCACTGAATGGGAATGTTGGTTTCGAGGATTTTGTAGTCTTCTAGTTGATGTTTTATCCAAAGTAGTTGAGAGCTACAACCAGCTGCTAAAATGTACTTAGCTTCTATTGTTGACATAGAAATTTTGTTTTGCCTTTTACTTGACCAAGTGATTAAGTTGACACCTAGAAATGTGCAATTTCCCCTTGTGTTTTTTCTCTCAAGTTTATCTCCAACATAATAAGAATCACAATACTCGCTTAGTTTGTACTCAAAAGATTTCTTGTAGAACAAGTTAATGTTGGTAGTGCCTTTTAGGTATCTAAGGATTCTTTTAACAACAATTTGGTGTGATTCCCTAGGGTCAGCTTGAAATCTTGTACATACACATACACAAAACATGATGCAGGTCTAGAAGTAGTAAAGTAAAATAAGGATCCTATCTATAGGTTTTCTGGTTAACTTTTAGGCCTGATTCATCTTTTACAAGTGAACAAGTAGGGCGCATTGGTGTAGCCATAAGTTTGCAATCACTAATCTTAAATTTCTTAAGAAGCTCTATTGTATATTTAAGTTGATGAATGTATATACCTTTTTGACTTTGCTGAATTTGTATCTCTGAGACGAACTTAAGTTCTCCCAACATAATCATTTGAAATTCAAGTTGCATCAATTTAGAAAATTCTTGGCAAAGAATGTCATTGGTAGGTGATCCGCTGTCGCACACGGGTCAAATACAATTGATAAAATGTAAATAGAGGTAATGACTCGAGTCGCTTTCCAAGGACTTCTGATATAATAATATTAACCGAATTGAGAGTTGAAATTCAAAAAGGGGGGGGGGGGTTTATAATAAATTAGTTTAAACAGATGAGCAAAACTATTAATCCACTTATTCGAGTTTTAGACCTATCACAGATTTTATCAATGAGTTTAATTTCTAATTCGTTATTCTATTCTTATTTGACTATAGAATTGATCAAACAAGCGTACAATCAATCCTACGTGAATTCGGTTTCATTGATTGGATTAAGCATCACAATCATCAAAATTTTACAAGTAACGATCAAGCGTCGCAAAATTATAATTCAATTACATTAGAGACTGAAACCAAATTTTGTCAAATGAATTTAATCGATCCTATTGAAATTCAATTTAAGCAATCAAAATATCAATATAATCAAGTAAACAAAAATAGAATAATGAATCATAATAGACGGTGTAACCTGAATCTCCAGGTGTTGATGAAACTCTGAACTCGTGGATTAATCTTATGAAATTAGTCTTCCATGAAATTAAAAATAAAGTGCTTATATTCTAATTCTTAATCCAAAAATAATTCATCTAAGAAAGGAAAGAAACTCCCAATATATAGTGCTCGATTTTGGGCTTTAATAACAAGTGTCCCGCTATTTAAAATTATTACAAAAGTCCAGATTACGAAATCTGCAGTTTAGGCCCAGTAGAGTTCGGCATTGAGATATTATTCCAACACAAAAGTCGTAGCTCTGATTTTTAGCTTTCTAACGACTGCTCGCATGCTTCAATTTGATATCTAGAGCTCAAGTTATGGTTTATAGAGCGAGCAGGGGTCAAAATGAAAATAATAAAGGATTCAACCCAAAGTTTAGAAACAAGCTAAAAAATTATTCTAAGCTATAAAGAGATTTTAAAATACCAAAATAAAAAGCTAGAAACATGCGCCCAAGTGCTATGATCAGTAGGTTCATAAATTTGAAGTTACTAAGTAATCAAAAATAATGTCATCAACATAAATTTGAATAATAAGAGTATCATCTCTTATTGATTTTCTATTAAGCGTATTATCTACTTGTCCTCTTTAAAAAGTTATTTTTAAGCAAGAAGTTACTAAGTATATTATACCATGCCCTAGGTGCTTGTTTTAGACCATACATAGATTTTCTAAGTTTAAAAACACAATTTAGAAATTTTGAACTTTCAAAACCTAGAGGTTATTTAACAAAGACTTTTCCACTTATATAAGCATTTAGAAAAGCATTTTTAACATCCATTTGAAATAATGTAATGTTATTATTTGCAGCAAAAGAATGTAGGATATGAATAGCTTTTTACCTGGCCACTGGACAAAATGTCTTAGTGTAATCAATGCCCAATTGCTGACTATAGCCTTGTGTGACAAGTCTTGCCTTGTTTCTAACCACTTCACCTTTTAAATTTAACTTGTTTATGAAAACCCATATGGTTCCAATAGTGTTCTTCTTTGCTCTAGGTACTAGATTCCAAACATCATTCCTCTTAAATTCATTTAACTCTTCTTGCATTGCAAGAATCCATCCATCATCTGTCAATGCTTCATCAACAGAGGTAGGCTCAATTGATGGCAGTAAGCTAAACAAAGTGGTATCTTTTGGTGAGGATTTGGTCCTTAAAGGATCACTTGCACTTCAAATGATTAAAGTTTTAGGATGAGATGACTTGTACTTCCATCTAGATCTTCTTTCAGACTTATCTTGACTATTTCTGACTTGATCAAATTCATCCTATGAAGATTTGTCATCTTCTTCTTATTTTCTTGTATCCTCTTATTTTTTCAAGTTCTTTTGGTTTTTCTGGATCTGCTTCCTATGGTTCCAGTAAACCTGCACTATCATTGTCTTGCTTTGACTTTTCAAGGTCAAGTTGTTTGTCATCAAATTTAACATGTATGGATTCTTCCACAATCTGAGTTTCCTTATTAAACACTCTATAAGCCTTAGATCTTTCAGAGTATCCAAGGAAGGTACACTTTAAGATCAAGAATCGAATTTACCAAGGTTATTTTTAATGTACAACATATAACAAGTACAACCAATTTTTTTAAAGTAGGCGATGTTAGGCTTTTTACCTTTCCAAAATTCATATGGTGTTTTATTCAATATAGACCTAATTTAGACTCTATTTTAAATATAACATGCAATGTTAATTGCTTCAGCCCAAAAGTGTTTTGTTACATTCATCTCATTTAACATGGTTCTAGCCATTTCTTGGAGTGATCTATTCTTTCGTTCTACAAATCTATTTTGTTAGGATGTTCTAAGAGAGGAGAAGTTGTGAGAGATTTCATTCTCATCACAAAAACTTTCAAAGAACTTGTTTTCAAATTCTGCTCCATGATCACTTCTAATTGTTACAATCTTAATACCATTTTCATTCATTACTTGTTTGCAGAATGTGATAAACACTTTGAGGGATTCATTCTTACTTCTTAAGAATTTTACCCATGTCCACCTAGTGTAATCATCCACTATAACAAAGCCATATTTCTTTCCACTTAGAAAGGCATTTTTTTATTGGCCAAAAGAGATCTACATGTAAGAGCTCAATGGGCTTTGAGTTAGGGACTGAGTTTTTAGGAGTAAAGGAGTTCTTTGTTTGATTTCCCTTTTGACAAGTTTCACACATAATTCCAGTTTTGTAGCTAAGCCTAAGTAGACCATTAACTAGTTGAAGTTTATTCAATTTTGAAATTAATCTAAGGTTTGCATGACATAATCTTTTGTGCCAAATTAGTTTCTCTTCATTTATTGACATAAGACACTTAACTCTTGTTTCTCTAGATTAAATAGATTTATCTTATCAATGTTGTTTTGCCTCTAACCAGTAAAGGGTACAAATTCATCCTTCTAACTAATTGCCTTGCATGTTTTTTGATTAAATATAATATCATAACTATTATCACATAATTGACTAATACTTAATAAATTACTTAAAACCTTTAACAAAACTAGACATCTTTAATATAAGGGGAAGTACGATTACCAATTGTACCTTGACCATTGATCTGGCCTTTTTGCTTTCCTCCAAAAGTCACTATGCCTCATTTGCTCAATGTTAGTTCTTGGAACATAGACTTTTCTTCCGTCATGTGTCACGAGCATCCACTGTCCAGGTACCATGATTGGTGTTTTAACTTGATTGTTGAGGACATCTGCTGCATAGACAATGTTCTTAGGTACCCAAATTTGGTTGGCTCCTAGTTTGTTAGTTTTGAAAGGTTTCTTGTCTTTCCTTGTATTTAACATGAGATAAGATAATTTGGAGTGACCTTTCTTAGATAAAACAGTACACAAGATATCAGAGGGAATGTGTTTAAGTTTAGTTATAGTTTCTTCAAATCCTATACCCTTTTTGCCATTTCAATAGCTCCATAAATCATGGAAGCATACTTGCTTCTTTCCATACCGTTAGCAAGAAAATATTGAAATACTTGTTCATGCTTATCACAGTTACATCTGGTATTTTCAATTGATGTTGAACTATGATTACTTTTCAGAGTTAGATTTTCAGCCTTAAGTTCAGCAATATCAGTTTTCAGAGTTGCATTTTCTGTTTTAACTTCAACACTTTGATTATTTAAAACATTAGTTTCTTCAGTTAGGTTTGCATTTTATTTCCCAAGTGTTTTCATTTTTAAAGACAACTTGTGATTCTTGTTCAATAAGTTATTTATAATAGTAATTAAATCAGATCGAGTTAAGTAAGAAAATACCTCAATTTCTTCATTTGTCGATTCACTTCTAAAGTTAGAATCTGTGTTAGGTCTAGAGGCAAAGTTGGTATGAGCCATCAAAGCCAAAAATGCTTGCTCTTCATCATCAGAGGATTCAAAAAAATCATCCCATGTAGCCATCAAACTCTTCTTCTTATGTATGAAATCATTCCTCTAATGTTTCCCTTTCTCCAGATACGAACATTCTGACTTGATATGTCTAGGTTCATTTCATCCATAACATATGATGCTTTTCTTGTCAGATTTATCATCCTTCCCTCTGCTGGACTACTTGGAATCCTTGGGGGAATTTCTTCTTTCTGCAGTATCACATATTCTGAATTTTTCTGGATATGAAAGTCAGTTCCTCTTCCTCTAAGTCTCCATTCTGATCCTTTAAAACATCGTCCTCTGATTTTGTTGTTGTCTTTAGAACTTTATTCTACTTGGATTTCAAAGCCAAGGCTGGTTGCTTCTTCTTGGGCTCATCCTCTGCAAGTTCAATTTCATGTGATATGAGAGAGCTGATTAATTCTTCCAGCTTAAGAGTATTTAGATCCTTTGCTTCCTAAATGGTAGTGATCTTAGGTCTCTACTTGCTTTGCAGACTTCTTAGTTTCTTCATTGTAAAGTGCTCAGCCTTGAAGTCGAGCTTTGATACCAATTGAAGGTGCAAATACGAGAATGGGAGTTCAATTGTGTTTGACTAAGTTGACAACTTTTTCATTATTTGATTAAACTGGTTCAGATTTGATGGTTTACTTCGAGTAGAAGCAATAACAAAACTAAGGAGTGTGGGAATAAAGTGACACAAGTAGTTTATCATGGTTCAACACTAACTTGGCTACATCCAGTCTTTTTACTTAGAAAGAGATAATCAACTAATTCAACAACTTAAATTATAAAGCATTTGACCCTAAATATCAGTCCTCCCGAACAGCCTGACAACCCCAGACTTTTGAGGAACACACACCTTAACTCTACCAGCCAAGTCTTCTCCACACAATTTGATAACCCCGGATTGTTGAAGGCACACTAACACCACTATCGGGTTTAAATACAAAGGTTTGGAACTTGAGTAGTTGCTTCTAAAAAGCTAATTATAACAATTACTATCATACTTTAAGAAAAATACTTAGAAAATATTTCTCAATCGAACAAGTGTTTTTCTCTTTGAACTCTAAGAAGAATTGGAATTTTGAGCTTGAGTTCTTCTACTTTTTTCTAATTTTTTGATGATCTTCTTCTTCAGCCTTGAGTGTCTATTTATAGATAAAATTATCGCTTCAATTTAGTCTTTGTTTAATTATGAATTGTATCTTCATTCCTAGCTTGGTTAACAATGATCTTATTCAAAAATAATTCTAAATAAGATGTTTTTTTTTTTGTAATATGTGCTTTAGCCAATTCTTTATTTCTGAATCCAATATGAGCAGTTCTTCTAGATTGATTTGGATGGCTCGAAACAAAATGGTTCATGAAAAAGAAATTGTACACGTGTGGAGACTTCGATTGTGAAAGTGTTATCTTCTCTAAAAAAGTTCTAGGATCATGTCTCGGATTCCAAGCTTGAAATTTCAAATTGGCAACGTAGAAAAGTCAGATGGACACCCCCACTGATAAATTTCAAAAAAGTAAACTTTGATGCTCACATGTCTAATGAAATTTTTTTGGGGGTTTACGATGCAACTACGGCGAAGGCAATGGGTTTTCACCATGTTTAGAATTTGTGAAGAAACTTCAGTTGTCTGATGTTGTCTTTGAATCAGATTCAGTGCAGCTGATTCAGGTGGTCGATTTGGACAATTTTCTTTGTACCGGTGACAGATTAATCAATGTATTGCAAAAGTTATAAGTGGTTTTAGGACATCAAGTCTAGTATGGGTTGCGAGAGGAAAATGGATTCTCTAACTTTGGTGGTTGGTAATTTTGGTAACTTTAGTGTATTTAAGGAAGAAACTAGTGATTAAAATAAATAAATAATAATTATTTGGATGAGAAAGAATGATTGATTAGGAGAGATATAAGAACAAAGTTATTAAAGGTAGAAGATTGAAAGGTAGACAATCTCAACCCGTTGGGAGAGATGGTAATAGTGTGTCCCACTCCATTGCTAAGTAGGTTGTTGTTAAGCCCAACAAGGAGTGGCTTGGTTTAACTTCAAGTGAAAACTCTTTTAGTGGTTTAGCTTCAAGTGAAAATTCTTGGAGTGGTTTAATTTCAAGTGAAATATATTTTTTATGGTAGAGTATGATAACTTTTTTGAACTATGATTGTCGATGTATGCAATGGAAGCAAAAGATATATAATTTGCAATACAGGAGGAGATTGTTGTAGTTGAGTGAAATTATATATGTAGAAATAGTTCCACATTGCTTAGTTTTGTAAAAGAAGAGAGAAACAATCCTATATATATGACTCTAACTCTTAATTACAAATTGCACCTAGCAGAAATACTTTTAGTTTGTATTTGATTCTTTTATTTTCTCTTATACTCTTATGTTAGAATATTATGAGATGTGGTTCAAATATTTGTTTTAGAAAGTGTGAGTGTACTAGAAGTCATGAGGTGTTTGAAAGAAGTTTATGTGAATATATAGTATGGTAGCGATCAAAATGAAATGGATTAATATAAGAACTGTCATATATATATATATATATATATATATATAGACTACATGTTTTACTTGGCCATGCTAGAAGTCATCAAGGCGCTATAAAAACATACTTAAAATCAACTGAGTCCTGATATTTAACTTCATTGTAGACAAAAATAGTGACATAAAATGAAGTCTAGTCAATTGTCCTAATAATATGTCTTATTATGTATCCTTTTATTTAAAAAATAGTTTTTTAGTGAAAAAAGCCAACCACTAGAATATAGAATACTACTACTAACACAAGAGAGAAATAGTGTATAATTGATGTAGGAAAGGATATTAAGTGAGACATTAATAATGTATGTACAAATTGAATAAGGAATTATAATTAAGATGCACAAAACTATTGATAAAAGTAGGGGGTGGACACCTGTTGGATTCGGGCGTAAACCACCACTTGAACAAAACCATCGGTTGAAAGATCTCAACACATCTCTGATCAATTGAAAGATTTCAAGGTTGACGAGTTTTAGAGGTTAATTAAAACGGGTAAAGGAAAAAGAAAGAGAAGAGCTTTGTTGCATGCAACTATCGCAAGTTCCCTCCTACCATGAAATGTGAAAGAAAATCACACAAAAATCGTCAACCATGCCTAAATGTAGTTGTTTGATCCACACTCAAGGCCTTGACTCAAGAAACTGATGAAAAAAAGATGAAGAAAAAAAGTTTACCAATCAAGACCTTTATGTGAAAGAGGAAAAGACAACCCAAAGGCCACCTTTGAATATTACCACTCTCGTAATAAGTCTTACATTTGTTAGTGGAAGAGAAAATAAAATAAAATTAAAAAAAAAAAATTTTAAGTCTTAAGTTTATTAATGAGGAGAGAAGATAAAGTAAAGTACAAAAAACAAAACAATTGAAAAAGTTATGTATGGCTTCCATTCTATTTTCCAATGAAAATAAAATTAAGGTTTAATTTTTTAATAAATAAAAAATGAACTTGCTTCTACTTTCTAAAAAAAAAAACATTGATGGTTTATAGCTTTTTTCCACTTTTTAAATGCATTTCTTGTAAAACAACTAACAAAGTGTAGCATGATTGTTTCTTCGTGTGACCTATTTATACACGGGTACATTATATCGGTTCGGTTCAGATACTAACTGAACCGACCGTTTCTACTCATATGTAACCAAGAAAAGTCAACTGTGGACCCAAGGACCCGTTTGCATTTGCCCATTTTCTTGTTTAACGGTCGGAGTTATCGGTAACGGAAGTGCTTCGGTTATTTGTCCACACCTAGATAAAATATTCAGAATACTAGTTCCATTAAGAAATTATAGTCGAAGTGAGGCCATGTTAGTTTCAGTGAGTAATGTCGTAGCATCTTCGGCGTTATCTATGCTGGGCCAGATTCGTATATCTTTTGTGTTTGACTAAGGTAAGATTCGTATGATAATGAGAATAAAAATAAATTAATTGGATTGTAATGTTGTAACAAAATATTTTATACAATCATAAGATTCTAAAATTTATTTAACGCGAACTTCATCGTGTGAAAAAATACCTCCAATTATTCTTATAGAAACCTTTAAAACGTTCAATATATTATAGTTCAATACCGTAATTTAGAACCATCTGACATAAACAACAAAATATACTGTGATAATTGCACTCTTCTTTTTATATACCGTGTGTGGCTTATATATAGGATGTATTAATTTGAAAGGGAGAAAATGGACTAAAATTGGTTTTTTGGACCATTAAATGAAAAGAAAATAAAAATGGTGAACGAGATTGTGTCCTTCACCTTCTCCTAGTTTTCCTTGATCTCCAAATAATTGCAGAAGGGTTCGGACAGATTCGGTATGGAATTTTTGGTGGAGGGGAAAGAGAGACACTGCAATGAAAATTCTAAAAATAGTTATTAGCAGCTATATTGAGAAACCATAAACGTGTTTTTGTATCTATTTAATTTTGCTCTCGAATATTCCACAAATTGAGTAAAAAAAAAAGATTCCACAAATTTTAGCAACTTAAAGTCCCTAGATCAAAATCAAAATGGTTGTTTTTCTAAGCTTAGTAAATAATCTATCTTAGCAAATTCAATTGGAACTATTGAACAATTTTTTTGTACGGAAGAAACTATTCAAAGCGAAATATATATATTTTAAAACTATTTTTTCGAAAAAACTTCTATGTGGGACAATTTTTAATTTTTACGGAAGAAAAATTAATTAGGATTTAAATTATCTTCTTTATCGTTTTCCACTCAGTCATATAGGATAAAAAGAGTGAGAAGAAAAATGAATAAACTAAAAAAATAGATTTTATTAAAAAAAAAATATGTGGAACATTGGTGGTTCGAATAAATAAGTTAAAAAATAAAATGATAAAGAAATTAAGAGTTGAATTCTCACTCTTAACATATTTCTAGTAATTACTAATAATATTAAGATAACAATGGTCGTTTAAAAAAATAAAATGTGGGACAATTTAAAATTTTAGTAACAAAATTTAAACTTCCAAATAGCACCTCATGAGGATTTTGGTTTCTTTTTTTGTTATGGTGAAAGTGATTGTAACGAAACTTACTTTAATCTAGAAATGTCAACCTGTGAAAAGTCCAAGTTGGTTGAACTATCTAAAACAGCTACTGAAGATATCATGTGCCTTAGTGGGTCAGCATGATGAGGCTGTTTAATGGCAAGAACTCTGCAGTTGAAATTGCTGGCTATGTTGTTGTGTGAATGGGCCATTGCGAATCTGTAATTACAAATGAATAAAAACATAGCTTTGATTTTATTATTAATTTTTCTAGTTGTCTACAAAATTGCATTTGCACATGTAAAATTAAATAAAAGAAACAAACAGAAAGCAATGGATTTGGTATCTGATTATGACAAAATACAATGAATATGTGTCAAATGCAATTCAAATGGTTGTAAGTATTTGGTGGAGCCACCACATCAATTTACAAAGCCAAATGTTTGTCCCTATTTGAGTCAGCTTAGAGCTAGTCCATCTTTAAAAAAGAGAGAGAATGATAGTCTCAAATTAAAGTAAAAAAAATCTAAAATTGAATAAATAATTATAAATAATTTATATTTGTCTACTTTTAATAACATATGTAAGATTTGAATTCACAATAACAAATTGAAAATCTAATTTTTTACTATTAAACCAACTATTAAAGTTAAATCATGAAAAAACTATTAAAGTTAAATCTATCGTTTCTAATTGTGTAGTTATAAATAGGATAGCAAGGAGGGGGCCTACTTTTGAAGATTTCCTTGTGTTGCATTATTTTAGGGTTCATTTAATCTGTAAAAATATTTTTTATTTTTATGAAAATTTAATAAAATTTGTGTTAATAATTTTATTCATTAATAAAGAAATATAAAACTTTTAAAATAAATAATTATTTTATTTTTCTAAAAATACATTGTTATTAATTAATATTTTATTTTAAAATATTTTTATCAAAATGTAATAAATATACATTTTAAAAAATAAACGCGGATTTAAAAAATTCATTTCTAAACGCAACATAGGTGTTTCTTATATTGGAAAAACCAGAATAAAAAGTGATCCCATAAACTTTTGGCTGTTCTCGCACCATTAATGAAGGCACATGCATTTGCCAAAGTTTTACGGGACCAAATTTTGAAGCTCACTGGCAGAAATTAACCTTTTTAATTATTACAGCACAAACAACACAACACCGTAATTTTACAATTAACAAATGATGGAAGGAGTTGGAATAGTTAAAAATACCGGAATTTAAATTTGGGTGAAAAATATTGTTATATTAGTTGTTTCAGTTAAAATAGCTAAGAAATAAAGTGATAAAGTTATGTAATTGTTTTATATTTTTTAATTTCGAATAAAACTAAGTCAACAAAATTAATATATTTAATTTAGAATTTAAATAAAATATACTTATTTTTATTAATTCTATATTCGAGAGAGTATGGATACGAGGGTCGGAATGAGCGAGATTGCTCAGTAAGTTGTAATTAAGTGAAATCGTCATAACACATAAGGTAGAAGAAGTTGACCTCTAACCACTACCTAACAATTGTTTTGCACATAAATACATACGTTTCCAAAAACACCCCTGAATTTCAGGTTTTCATTTATAACAAATATTAAAATTAAATTTGTCTCAAAAAGCAATGAAGAGGTTTTAAATAAAATTCGTGATCACAATTTTTTGTCATAATTTAAGGTGTTTGGGATCTGCTACATCGCAGCAGCAATTGCAATCGCATCATTAACATTTGTCCTCAACTTTTCGTATGACAAGAATCGCAACGACTTCAATTTGAAAACCTTAGTGATCAAATATGTATTACCCTTTCATTAATTCCAATATGCTACTATAATACCCTTTAATTAATTGACCCCAAAAATAAATATTTTCACAATGGGACTTACTTGTAAAGAAAACTATTATCATGGAGTCCAACAATAAGCAACGAAGCACCAATCTCGCTAACAGTAGCAGCAATCTTTGTTCCTTCTTGATCCCCTTCTTTCACAATAATCTCAACCTTTGTCTGCAACACAATCCTAAGATTTATATATGACACATATCTGTTAATTTAAAGCATAAACAAAACCAATAAAAACCAACAACATATAAATTAGTAATTGAAGAAATTAAAAAGGTTACATACATTGGGATAATTGTTGCATATGTCTTGAAAAGAAAGTGCTAATCGAAAGCCATTGAGTCGAAGAAGACGAGCTCTGCTTCTACTTTTTGATCTTGTGGTTGAATTGTAAACATGAAGAAGTGTGATTGTGTCACCATATCTAATTATGTTTATAAGAGCCCATTTAAGAGCAATTCTAGCTGCATCTACATCTTCTACCACCACTACTATTTTCTTCACATCCATATTTTTTTCTTTTCTTTTGTTTTTTCTCTCTCCCTTTTTCTATCTTCTAGTATGTTCTTTATTTATATATTCATTAACTCAACCAAACTTGTCTCTTTCTGATGGTTGGTTTGCGTGATCCATTCTTTACAACCTTTATATATTTCTGTCTTCGTTGATGAAAATGAGTTTAATATATAGTCCACAACAACACAAAGCATATAATATGTATGAAAGGGAAATTTCCCTGTATTGTTACCTCATGTGGAATTGCCGGCTCCTATGTTAATTATTTTCATACAAAATGAATTAAATGCTAGAAATTCAAAGGAAAAAATAAAAATAAAAACGATAAATACAGAGTGAAGAGTGAAACAAGAAGAAAAAAAAATATTCGAAGGTACCAAATCAAGATACTAGAGGAAACGACCAAAGGAAGCTACCAGAGGAAATAACTGGAGGATGAGATCAAAGAAATACAAAAGCATACGCGTCTACCTCTGAACATGCCTAAGTCACGCAATTATGCCTCTGATTTTTATATTGTTCACAAAAAGACATAGTCAAAATATTATTCACAACAAGATATAGTCAAAATATTGTTCACAAGAAGATATGCTCATAATTTTTCACAAGAAGATATGCTCATAATTTACTCACAAGAAGATATGCTCATAATTTGTTCACAAAAAGATAGAGAAAGATATGATCTAGATGTTACAAGGACAGAATTATTCACAACAGGATACACTCAGAATTATTTACAAGAAGAAACACTCAAAATTATTCACTAGAAGATACACTCATAATTTGTTCAAAAGAAGATACATTATAATTTGTTCACAAGAAAGATATGATCTAGATGTTACAAGGACAAAAAGTGAAACCCTAATTTGTTCTATAAATAGATACTCAAGGTTGAAGAAGAAAGCGAGAATTAATAAACTCAAAAATTCATACAATATAGAAAAACTTTTGAGAGCTCAAATTTCCTAAGTATTCAAAGGTTTAAGTTCTAGAGAAGCACTTGCTCAAAGAAATATTTTCTAAGTGTTGTAGTGTGAGAAATCAATTATAACAATCTGCTTACCAGAAGCAAAACACAAACTATTCCAAACTTGTGTAACTCAGCCCGATAATGGCTTTAGTGTTCCTCGAGCAATATGTGGTTTTTAGATTGTGTTGAGAAGACTTGACTTTTAGGGTCAAGGTGTAGTTTCCTTCAACAATCTGTGGTTTTTAAGTTGTGTGGAAAAGACTTGACTTGTAGGGTCAAGGTATTTGTTTACCTCAAAAAGTTTGTAGGTATTAGGTTGTTTTGAGAAGACTGACTTGTAGATCAGGTGTTGTGTAATTCAAGGGTTTGAGTTAGTGGTTAAATTATTCTAAGTGAAGGGATTGGATGTAGCTACCATGTTGGTGGTGAACCAAAATAAATCTGCTTATGTTACTTTACTTTTGCATTCTTTACTTTACCGCTGCCTCTAATTACTTAAGCATGATTGCTACTGCATTTGTTTTAGTTAATCCGAACCAGATCTTGAATAAATAATTAAAAAGAATCCAACTTAGACAAACACATTTCAACCCCCTTCTCGTGTTTACACCATCAAAGTACTATTGATTCTCCGTGAAATAAGTATTATTTACTTGTGATAACTTTTCAGCAAGTGTACTGATCGTTGCAAGTAATAATTAAAATGGTAGTATCGAGTGTTGAATTCAAGGATTGCGTTTTACTATAAAATCATGTTTAATTACTAAAAATTGAACAAAAAGTTTTCGAATTCATTGAAACTAACAAGAGTAATAGAATTAAACAATAAGAAAAATGTTAGGGATAAGTTTCACTTCGGGTCCAACCTTGGTTCTAATTTGATCCTAGTTACTAAATTAATTTATTGAATTATTACTGAATTCTCTTTATTATTATATCCCTAATGTCCAATTTCTTAGTGATAAAACCTTTAATTTCAATGTAACCCCTAATTCCTTAGTGGATTTAAGATTAGAATTAAGCTTTACAATACAAGAGTTCTCTTATTAAACTACTGCCTCTACAACTAATTCAATTGGTTTCATGACCTGCATCTATCCCTAGACTACAATATCATGAATTTCTCATCTCAAGCATTTGTAAAGTCCACTTGTTGAATATGAAAGCTATTGAGAGATGATCTGCTGTCGCATACGGATCAAATACGATTTAAAATTAGTGCAGAAAGGGGTAATAACCCGAGTCGTTTCGCAAGGACTCCTGATATAATGATATTAACCGAGTTGAAATTCAAAATTGGGGGTTTGATAATGATTTGGTTTGCACAGATGAGCAAAACGATTAATCCACTTATTCGAGTTTCGAACCTATCACAGATTCTATCAATGAAATTTAATTAATTTCTAATTCGTGATTCTATTCTTATTTGACTACAGAATTGATCAAACAAGCGTACAATCAACCCTATGTGAATTCGATTTCATTGACTGGATTAAGCATCACAATCATTAAAATATTACAATTAACGATTAAGCATCGCAGAATTATAATTCAATTAAATTATAGATTGAAACCGAATTCTGTCAAATAAAATTAATCGATTTTATTGAAATTCAGTTTAAGCAATCAGAAAATCAATATAATCAGATGAACGAAAATAGAATCATGAACTAAAAATCGACGGTATAACCTGAACCTCCAGGTGTGATGAAACTCTGAATTCGTGGATTAATCTGATGAAATTAGCCTTCCATTGAATTCAAAATAAAAAAAATTTGCGTATATCTTTTATTCTGTCCGAAAATACTCTCCTCTAAAAAAGAAAGCAATCCCAAATATATAGTAATCGGGATTTTTGGGCTTTAAAACAAGGAGCCCGCTATTTAAGTTATTACAAAGGTCCAGAATATGAAATCTGTAATTTAGACTCAGTAGAATTCGGAATTCAGATTTTTTTCAAACACAAAAGTTGTAGATCTGATTTTTAGCTTTCCAACGACTGCTCGCATGCCTCAATCGGATATCCAGAGCTCAAGTTATGGCCTACAAAGCGAGCAGGGGTTAAAATGCAAATAATAAAATTGTAATTCAATTTCAACCCAAAGTTTAGAAATAAGCTAAAAAATTATTCTAAGCTATAAAGTGATTTTAAAAATACTAAACAAAAGGATAAAAACATGTGCCCAAGTGCTATGATCAAGAGACATATTGAAAACCCGTGTGTTTCAACTACACAGCGGAAGTTCTTTTTATATAGATAAAAAGGAATACAAATAGACAGAAATGCTAATCGGGCCAAAATACTTACAGCCCATCTAATCTAAAATATTTACATTCTAATATAATATTTTAACACTCTCCCTCAAGCTGGAGCATATAAATCAAATGCACCCAGCTTGTTACAAATATAACTAATTCTAGGACCTCGTAATGACTTTGTAAAAACATCTGCCAACTGATCATTGGAATTGACAAAGCTGGTGGTGATGTCACCCGATTCAATCTTTTCTCTAATAAAATGACAGTCGATCTCAATATGCTTGGTCCTATCATGAAATACAGGATTTGAGGCAATGTGCAGTGCAGCTTGATTATCACATATTAGTGTCATTGTGCTGGCCTCTTCAAATTGAAGTTCTTTCAGTAACTGTTTCAACCAGATGAGTTCACATGTTACTAGTGCCATGGCCCTGTATTCTGCCTCAGCGCTGGATCTTGCAACAACATTTTGTTTCTTACTCTTCCAAGATATTAAATTTCCTCCAACAAGTACACAATACCCGGAAGTGGATCTTCTATCTGTGGGTGAGCCTGCCCAATCGGCATCTGAGTAGCCAACTATCTGAGTATGTCCTCTATCTTCATAAATGAGGCCTTTTCCAGGTGCACTTTTGATGTATTTCAGAATTCGAATTACAGCATCTATATGTTCTTGGCAAGGAGAATTTAAGAACTGGCTTACCACACTGACAGCGAACGAAATGTCCAGACGAGTAACTGTGAGATAGTTTAGTTTCCCAACCAATCTCCTATATCTTCCTGAATCTGATAGAGGCTCCCCCTGATTAGGTAGGAGTTTGACATTTGGATCCATAGGAGTATCAACTGCCTTGGCATTTAACAGACCTGTTTCTTCAAGAATATCCATAGCATATTTTCTTTGTGAAATTACAAGGCCATCCTTGGATTGGGCTACCTCAATACCCAAAAAATAACGGATTTTACCAAGGTCTTTAGTCTGAAATTGATTTGAGAGATGTTATTTCAACTGGAGTATTCCTTGCTGATCACTATTTCAACTGAGAGATGTTATAACAATGTCATCCACATAAACAATAAGATAGATGCACCCTTGGGCTGAGTGACGATAAAATACAGAGTGATCGGCTTCACTACGAATCATACCAAACTCTTGTACTACCGAGCTGAATCTGCCAAACCAAGCTCTAGGAGACTGTTTAAGACCATAAAGAGACATGTGCAGCCGACAAACCATGGTGGAAGACTCCCCCTGAGCAACAAACCCTGGTGGTTGCTCCATATAAACTTCCTCTTCAAGATCACCGTGCAAAAAGGCATTTTTAATGTCAAGTTGATGGAGAGGCCAATGTCGAATAGCTGCAATGGAGAAAAACAGTCTGACAGATGCCATTTTGGCAACAGGTGAGAATGTATCGCTGTAATCCAACCCAAAAATCTGAGTATATCCCTTGGCTACCAACCGAGCCTTAAATCGATCAATCTTACCATCAGGGCCAACCTTCACTGTATAGAGCCAACAACACCCGACTAATGACTTCCCATGAGGTAAAGGAACCAGTTCCCAAGTACCACTGCTTTGTAGAGCACACATCTCATCAAGCATTGCTTGCCTCCACTCAGGGTGGGATAATGCTTCACCTGTAGTTTTAGGAATAGAAACAGAAGACAAAGAGGACAAGCAAGTGTAATGCAAAGGAGAAAGACGATGATAACTCAAATCAATAAAATGAGGAGATGGATTACGGGTTGTGCGATTATCCTTACGAAGAGCAATGGGAAGTGAAAGTGCGAACACGAGAAGGGGGGGTTGAATTGTGTTTGCACAAAGTTGATACCTTTTTGATAATTTATAAATAATTAAAAAATTAGTTTGGTTTTGGTGACTTACTTGGAGTAGAAGCAATCGAATTTAGAAGTAGCAAGCAATGAAAGCATAAATAATTTGACGCGTAGAATTATCCTGGTTCACCACTAACTTGGCTACATCCAGTCCCCTCATTCAGAAGGCTTTAATCCACTAATTCAAAAACCTTGAATTACAACGCACCTGACCCTCCAAGCCAGTCTTCCCAAACAGCCTGACAACCCCAGACTTTTGAGGAACTAACCACCTTGACCCTACAAGCCAAGTCTTCTCCTAACAACCTGACGACCCCAGATTGAAGAAGGAACTAAACCACTATCGGGTTGGATACAAGAGATTGAAACTTGAGTAGTTGCTTCTAACAAAGCTGATAATAACAATAACTCTCACACTTTAAGAAAAGAACACTCAAAAGATATTTCTAACTTGAACAAGTGTTTCTCCCTTTGAACTCTAAGATGAATTTGGAATCTTGAGCTTGAGTTCTTCTACTTTTTGATGCATTTCTCCTTCAGCCTTGAGTGTCTATTTATAGTGAAAAATTGGGCTTCAACTTAGTCCTTATTTAATTCTGAATTGTATCTTGTTTAGATTGAGTTTGCAAATTCTTCAAATTGATTCTGTTCCTATTTTGTGTAGATTGACTTTGTAAATTCTTCAGAATGATTCTGTTCCAATTTTGTGTAGATTGACTTTGTAAATTCTTCATATCAAATATTCTTCAAATCTTCATTAAATTTTGATCAAATATTCTTCAAATCTTCATTAAATGTTAATCAAATCTTCTTCAAATCTTCACTAAATCTTCTTCAAATCTTTTTCAAATCTTCTTCAAATATTCTTCAAATCTTCTTCAAATATTTTTCAAATCTTCTTCAAATCTTCTTCAAATATTCTTCAAATCTTCTTCAAATATTCTTCAAATCTTCTTCAAATATTTTTCAAATCTTCTTCAAATATAAATATGAATCAAATCTTATT
>JBBPBP010000002.1:30440612-30462348 GCA_037974735.1 Cicer chorassanicum
TGTTTCAATGTCTTCATCTTCTTCCATCTTGAACAACTCATACTTTTTGACTAAGAGGTTGGCCTTTGCTTCTTGAACTTGCTTGCTTCCTTCATAGGTTAGAATCAGACTATCATAAATACTCTTTGCTGTGTCTTTGTTGGTGCACTTGTCAAACTCGTTGAAGGTGATTGCATTTATCATGAATGTTCTGGACTTATGATGCATCTTGTACATCTTCTTCTGATCAGCATTCATTTCCTTTCTTGGAATTTCAATACCATCTTTATTCTTTGGAGCAATATAACCATCTTCCACCAAGTCCCAAAGTTCAGGATCTTGTGAAATATAGAAACTTCTCAGCCTGTCTTTCCAATACTCAAAACGTTCTCCATCAAACAGAGGTGGTCTGTTGATATTTCCTCCAACAGCTTCTTCACTGAATCCAGACATATTGAACCCTTGGATCTTTTCTCAAACACTGTAAAGTGCTCAGCCTAGAGACCGAGCTCTGATGCCAATTGAAGGTGCGAACACGAGAAGGGGGGGTTGAATTGTGTTTGCACAAAGTTGATACCTTTTTGATAATTTATAAATAATTAAAAAATTAGTTTGGTTTTGGTGACTTACTTGGAGTAGAAGCAATCGAATTTAGAAGTAGCAAGCAATGAAAGCATAAATAATTTGACGCGTAGAATTATCCTGGTTCACCACTAACTTGGCTACATCCAGTCCCCTCATTCAGAAGGCTTTAATCCACTAATTCAAAAACCTTGAATTACAACGCACCTGACCCTCCAAGCCAGTCTTCCCAAACAGCCTGACAACCCCAGACTTTTGAGGAACTAACCACCTTGACCCTACAAGCCAAGTCTTCTCCTAACAACCTGACGACCCCAGATTGAAGAAGGAACTAAACCACTATCGGGTTGGATACAAGAGATTGAAACTTGAGTAGTTGTTTCTAACAAAGCTGATAATAACAATAACTCTCACACTTTAAGAAAAGAACACTCAAAAGATATTTCTAACTTGAACAAGTGTTTCTCTCTTTGAACTCTAAGATGAATTTGGAATCTTGAGCTTGAGTTCTTCTACTTTTTGATGCATTTCTCCTTCAGCCTTGAGTGTCTATTTATAGTGAAAAATTGGGCTTCAACTTAGTCCTTATTTAATTATGAATTGTATCTTGTTTAGATTGAGTTTGCAAATTCTTCAAATTGATTCTGTTCCTATTTTGTGTAGATTGACTTTGTAAATTCTTCAGAATGATTCTGTTCCAATTTTGTGTAGATTGACTTTGTAAATTCTTCATATCAAATATTCTTCAAATCTTCATTAAATTTTGATCAAATATTCTTCAAATCTTCATTAAATGTTAATCAAATCTTCTTCAAATCTTCACTAAATCTTCTTCAAATCTTTTTCAAATCTTCTTCAAATCTTCTTCAAATATTCTTCAAATCTTCTTCAAATATTTTTCAAATCTTCTTCAAATCTTCTTCAAATATTCTTCAAATCTTCTTCAAATATTCTTCAAATCTTCTTCAAATATTTTTCAAATCTTCTTCAAATATAAATATGAATCAAATCTTATTTTAGATTTTGTCATCCATTATAAATTTGAATCAAATCTTATTTTAGATTTTCTTCAATTATAAATTTGAATCAAATCTTATTTAAGATTTTCTTCAATTATAAATTTGAATCAAATCTTATTTTAGATTTTCATCAATTATAATTTTGAATCAAATCTTATTTAAGATATTTCTTCAATTATAAATTTGAATCAAATCTTATTTTAGATTTTCTTCAAAAACATTAATCTTCTTTCATACTCTTTGAAGTCAAATATATTGTTCTCATAAAATACTTTTGTTAACATCAAAACTCTAAATGTAAAACCAACTTGGTTCCAACAGGAAGGTCATGCTTAGGTGGCAGGGCCGGATCCGGAGGTGGCGTCGGAGGAGAGTCTGGAATGGGAACAGGAACAGGCACAACAGAGGGTAGGCGACGGCGCTGATATGTTTGTAGTGGTCGTGGAGGTTGGGGGGCAGACTCGACAGGTTCGATAGGAGTAAGAGTGGGTGGAATAGGGATAACTATCTGAGGAGGTTCGGGATTAATGTCCTGATGGGGCTCAGTAGCTATATGGGTAGATTTAAAATATGGTACAGACTCGAAAAAGGTAACATCGGCTGATGTAACGTAGCGGTGTAGTGTAGGAGAATAACAACGATAGCCCTTTTGGGACCGATGATAACCGAGAAAGACACACTTGAGTGATTGAGGTGACAATTTGTCTAAACCAGGAGATAAATTGTGGACAAAACACGTGGACCCAAAGACACGAGGTGGTAGTGGGTGAAGAGGGGAATGGGGAAAGAGGACCGAATGAGGGATATTGCCATCAAGGACAGAAGACGGCATACGATTGATAAGGTAGCATGCTGTTATGACTGCGTCCCCCCAAAAACGGAAAGAAACATTGCCATGGATAAGTAAGGTTCGTGTGGTTTCAATGAGATGCCGATTTTTGCGTTCGGCTACCCCATTTTGCTGGGGTGTATGAGGACATGATGTTTGGTGTAGAATACCATTGGAAGCCATAAAACTTTGAAACTGATGGGACAAATATTCTCGAGCATTATCACTTCTTAAGGTACGAATAGAAACCCCAAATTGAGTTTTAATTTCTTGATAAAATTGCTCAAAAATGGAAAACAGTTCAACTCTATTTTTCATTAAAAATAACCACGTACAACGAGAGTAATCATCAATAAAAGTAACAAAATACCTAGACTCTAAAGTAGACACAGTACGAGAGGGACCCCAAACATCAGAGTGAACTAAAGCAAAGGGAGATGATACTCTTTTATTGACTCGATCAAGAAAATTACTACGGGTGTGTTTCCCTAACTGACACGACTCACAATGTAAAGTAGACAACTTAGACAAACTAGGCACCAGTTTTTGCAGTTTGGTAAGACTTGGGTGTCCTAGCTGAGCATGGATAGTATGAGGGGACTCTGTTGCAGAACACGTCTTGGAAGATGTAGAAAGGTAATAGAGGCCTTGAGACTCACATCCGACGCCAATCGTCCGTCCCGAACTCCGGTCCTGCAAGGTAACATTATCATTAGTGAAAGTAATAATACAGTCATGGGACCGAGTCAATCGACTAACTGAAAGTAAATTAAAAGGGCACCCAGGTACATAGAGAACAGATGCAACTGAAATGGAAGGGAGAATTTGGACAGTGCCAACTCCTTGAGACTGGGTTTGAGTGCCATTGGCAGAAGTTATAGTAGGTAAAAAACCAGATGTAGAGAGTGAAGAAAAGAGACCTTTATTACCAGTGACATGATCAGACGCACCAGAATCAAGAACCCAAGAGCCAAGAGAAGATGAGTGGGAGAGGTAAACAGATGAGTTACCAGTATGTGCAACCGAAGTAGGAGAACTAGAGTTCGGATGACTCTGAACCCATCGAAGGAAATCTTCATAATTTGCCGGGGAGCCTTGTGGAGATGGTGTAGTCTGAACAGTGGCAAAAGAATCAAGCTGAGTTGCATTTATCAAAGACAGAGGCTTACCATGCAACTTCCAACAGCGATCAATAGTGTGTCCAAGTCGATGACAATGCTCACATTTGGGACGAGGCTTAGAGTTGGATGGTCCTCCACGAGAGCGATTCTAATTATGTCCCTGAGATGCAAGGGCAGCAGTTCACTTGGAGTTGAAGTCATAGAATGCTCCACTGGATGCTTTGCTGGTACTCGAAGGAGGATCGTTGAGGTAGTACACATATCCGGAACAGTAACAGACCCCATAATTTGATCACGAGTTGCAGAGTACTCCTGGGGTAGGCCATAGAGTGCAAGGAGCATGAAGAAGGTGCTGCGTTGTTCCAACTCTTTTTGCCGTTCAACGGGATTACTTGCAGTAGGAGGGAGAAGCTCATTAAAATCATGAAGTGCACTATGAACGGTGCCTAGATATGAAGAAATCGAGCCATCTATTGTCTTCAGAGTAATGATATTCAGCAAGCGGTGACAAACTCAATAGAGACGTTGAGTGTCGTTAGTATAGAAAGCCTTTGATTGACTCCAAACTGATTCACACGTGAGATGTGGACGGAAAATCGGTTTGACATCTGGATGAAGTGTAGACTTGATGACACTACACAGCTGAGCATCTATCTGTTTCCATTTGGATGTTTCAGCCGCAACCACCTTTTCAGGATTTTGAGTGAGATGGTCCTCGTAACCTTGACCAAGCATCCATAGTTTGATGTCGGCGGCCCAACTATCGTAATTTGACCCATTCAATTTTTCGATAGAGAGAGGAGAAGTGATGTAGTTGGTGAAAATGCTCTTTGTTTCAGACTGAGACGTCATGGTCAATAAAGAGTGCCAGAAAACGCGTCGAAACCGGGAAAACAGGGGCTGTTTGAACTGGAACTCGTATATCCGTAACTCAAAACTCAAAACTGAGGGCAGATATGGAAGCAGGAGGCCGAGGCGAGTGCGACGGAAGAAGCGGCGCCGTGAACGGCTGCCGGACGCACCGTCACAGGCGGCTGCTGCCGGCGGCGCGTGGATCTCACGCCCGTGAGGGCTGGTGGCGCGTGGAGGCGCATGGAGGTGTTTTTGGTGGCGCGTCTGAAGGGGTAGGCCGATCTGGGGTGTGCGACACTGCTGGTGTGGTCGTTCGTCGAAAAAAATTGTCGGAGACAGCAACAACAGTGACGGCAGTGGCGGCGGTGCGCGGACGGATGGATAACAAATTTTGGAATCAGTGTATCAAAGGCAGGGAGGAGAAAACCGGAGTTGAGGACACGGTTTGCCGAAAAAAAAATATTCACCGGAGACACTAGGTCCACCGGGTAGTTGACGATCAGGGTTATCTCTCAACAGGCTCTGATACCATGTTGAATATGAAAGCTATTGAGAGACATATTGAAAACCCGTGTGTTTCAACTACACAGCGGAAGTTCTTTTTATATAGATAAAAAGGAATACAAATAGGCAGAAATGCTAATCGGGCCAGAATACTTACAACCCATCTAATCTAAAATATTTACATTATAATATAATATTTTAATAGAAACTAACAAGAGTAATAGAATTAAACAATAAGAAAAATGTTAGGGATAAGTTTCACTTCGGGTCCAACCTTGGTTCTAATTTGATCCTAGTTACTAAATTAATTTATTGAATTATTACTGAATTGTCTTTATTATTCTATCCCTAATATCCAATTTCTTAGTGATAAAACCTTTAATTTCAAAGTAACCCCTAATTCCTTAGTGGATTTAAGATTAGAATTAAGCTTTACAATACAAGAGTTCTCTTATTAAACTACTGCCTCTACAACTAATTCAATTGGTTTCATGACCTGCATCTATCCCTAAACAGACCTGCATCTATCCCTTAAATAAATAAAAACAAATTTAATACGTTGTCCTAACCCTACGAACCCTCATCTCCGCTACTTTACGAACCCTCCTCTCATCTACTATGCGTCCATCTATTGCTCCTTTAAAACAAATTGGATATGTTGTCTCAGGTATTGTATTTATTAATTTGTTGTTGTTGCTGTCACTAAATCATATAAAATCTGTTCTTTTTTGAAATTTGTTCGATTTGTTCTGTTTTGAAATCAGACTTGGACCTTGGTTTCCATTTTCCTATATTATATATGTGTACTATAGACTGGTATAATGTTATCGTAGCTTATTATTTGTGTAACACTGCATTTATATAGGTCATATAAAATGAACCGGAAATGGACGTCTGTTAATCGATTTTCAAAAGAGTATGAAAATGGGGTGAAGGATTTTGTTGAGTTTGCAGTGAAGAATGCAAAATATCCAAATCGAATCATTTGTCCTTGTTTAAAATGTTGTTTTGGAAAACGCGTTAGAGCAAATAAATTGGAAGGACATTTAGTATAGCATGGAATTGATCAAAGCTATACATGTTGGATAAGACATGGTGAGAAAAAAAAAGGAACATTAATTTTGAGAATGGTTCGACATATGCTTCAATAGATTTCGACACAGATACATATGAGCGGGACCGAGTTGAGGAGATTGCAAAAGCAGTTGACGAAGATCTTCGGGATTGTCCTAAAATGTTTGAGAGTTTGTTGAGTGATGCAGAGAAACCAATATATAATGGTTGTACTAAATTCACAAGACTGTCGGCGATATTAAAGTTGTACAACTTAAAAGCGGGTAATGGATGATCTGAAAAAAGCTTCAAAGAATTATTAACACTCTTAAAAGATATGTTGCCAGATGATAACAAACTTTCCAATCGAACCTACGAGGCTAAACAAATTTTGTGCTCTATTAGCATGAGTTACGAAAGGATTCATGTGTGTCCTAACGATTGCATTTATTTTGAAACGAATATGAATTGCTAAAGGCGTGTCCGAAATGCAATGTCTCTCGATATAAGATGAAAGAATCTACTCCAGCAAAAGTCGTGTGGTATTTTCTTATAATACCAGGATTTAGGTGCATCTATCGCAGTGAACAAGATTCAAAACACTTGACATGGCATGCAGATGAAAGAATTAGAGATGGAAAGTTTCGACACCCTGCAGATTCTCCACAATGGGCAAAAATTGATCACGAGAATCCTGAATTCGGGAGAGAGTCGAGAAATCTACGACTTGCACTTTCTATTGATAGAATGAATCCACATGGTCTTCAAAGCATCTCACACAACACGTGGCCTGTGATTTTGTTGATTTATAACCTACCTCAATGGTTATGTTTGAAGCGTAAGTTTATGATGTTGTTTCCGTTAATTTCTGGAGCCAAACAACCGGGGAATGATATATATCGACGTATACTTGATTCATTTAATTGAAGATTTAAAAAATATGTGGGAGACAAGTGTGGAAGTTTATGATGGGTATAAGAAAGAATGTTTCAATTTGAGGGCTATGTTGTTCGGCAAACTTAATGATTTTCCAGCATATGGTAATTTATCACGATATAGCATTAAAGGTTATTGTGCATGTCCTATATGTGAAGAGAGTACAAATTGGATGCGGTTGAAACATTGTAAGAAGAATGTATTTCTTGGACATCGTAGATTCTTACCTTATAGTCATCAGTATCGTGGGTGGAGAAATGCATTCAATGGAAAATCAGATGAAGATACTGCTCCTTTAGCACCGACTGGATATCAAATACTTGAAAAACTACAAGGTTTGGCCAATAAATTTGGCAAACCTTTTGCGGGAGAGCTGGTCAAAATTGGGTGGAAGAAAAAGTCAATTTTCTTTGAATTGTCATATTAGAAGTCATTATATATAAGACATTTCCTCAATGTAATGCATATTGAAAAAAATGTATTTGATAGTGTTATTGTTACGTTACTCAATGTTCTAGGAAAGTCTAAGGATGGCATCAATGCAAGATTAGACTTGGTCCATATTTGAATAAGAAATGAATTCGGTCCTGTAAAGAAAAGAAATCGCACATATCTACCTCCAGCCGCTCACACTCTATCTAGAAAGGAAAAAAATTGTTTTATGTAAATTTCTACACAAAATTCAAGTTCTAGAAGGATACTCTTCAAACATTAAAAATTTAGTTTGTTTGAAAGACCTCAACTTAAAAGGTTTGCTACCAACAGGTATACGTTCCATTTTACCTGAAAAAGTTCAACGAGCCATAACTAAATTATGTTTCTTCTTCAGGGAAATTTGTAGTAAAGTGATCGATCCTCATAAATTACCGACATTGCATAGGAAAATTGTTGTTACTTTTTGTGAGCTTGAAATGTATTTCCCACCCACGTTTCTTGATATAATTGTTCACCTTACTGTTCATTTTGTTAACAAGACACAACTTTGTGGGTCAGCTTATATGAGATGGATTTATCCGATAGAACGATATATGAATATATTAAAAGGGTACGTAAAAAGTAGAAGTCGCCCAGAAGGTTATATTGTTCAACGGTACATTGTCAAAGAAGCTGCTGAATTTTGTACTGAATATCTGTCCAATGTTGAATCCATAGGACTTCCCATGTCTCATCATTCGGGAAGAATATCAGGAGAAGGGATAGCTGGAAAGAGAGTAATGACTATATCAAGGACATAAAGGGAGCAGACACAATTGTATGTTCTGCAAAATGATGATGAGGTTCAACCGTATGTTACAATACACATGGATCAGTTATCTAGTTTGAACATGAATAGGAATCAAAATTGGCTAAAAAATCACATTAACTCAAAGTTTGATATAGACCCTGGATCAATTTCACAAATATTGAGGTGGCTAGCAAATGGTTCAAGTTTACATGTCTTTTCTTACACCGATTATGTAATTAACGGCTACATATTTTATACCAAAGAACAAGATGATCAAACCACTATGCAAAATAGCGAAGTCACTCTCGTAGTTGAAGCGATGCATTTCTCAAGTGCAAAAGACAAAAACCCAATATATGCAAATCTATTATATTTTGGGGTTATCGAGCGCATATGGGAGTTAGACTACACAATGTTTTGTGTTCCCATATTTGGTTGAAAGTGGGTCGATAATAATAATGGCGTTCGGATTGATGAGTCAGGGTTCTTGCTTGTTGATTTTAATAGGGTGGGATACAAAGATGAGTCTTTTATTTTACCGTCGCAAGTTCAACAAGTGTTTTATGTCACTGAATATGTTGATGATAAATGGTATGTTGTCCTAACAACCAATAAAATAAGTGATGATAACAATAACAATGAAGATGTTGGTAATGATTTTTTCTTTGCAACATCACAACCACATGAAATTGATTCAACTGATGATGGTTTATATCTAAGAGATGATCATGATGAGGGAATTTGGATTAATCCATCGTTTCGTATCGTTAAGGGACAAACAAATATGAATCCCACCAGGAAAAGAAGAAGGGCATCTTAATGTGTTTAAGTGTTTTATATAAGCCATGTAATCTGAGCTGAGTTCATGTAATTTAAGTGTTTGATCTGACAGAATTGAGCATTTTAGTATTTAGCTTGAACTGTATTTGATTTTCTTGTTATACTGATTTTCTGCTTATATTTAGCTTGATCTTAGTGTTTTATACTAAGTTCACGTAATTTAAGTGTTTGACCTGCCAGAACTGATTTTCTGCTTATATTGAACTTTAACTTGAAAAAGCTTTGTTTGAGTACTGGGCATTTTTCTTGAACTTGAACTGATCCTAATATGAGCTGATCATGTAATTTAGCATTGATATATAGTTATTTAACTAATTATTTGGAAGAAAAAAAATACAAATATAGGTATTTTACTAATTATTTAGCATTTTACAGAAACTGAACTTAAATTGTAATTTAACATATTTAACTTGAACTGAACTGAACATAAACTTGTAATTTTACAGCGCTTTTGTCAATAAGGGCTATAAAAAAGGCTTTTAAAAAATAAGGGAAAAACATCTAAGTGAAACTAACACTAGAAGATGGCATGATAGAAAAAAAAAATAAGGAGGTCTTTTAAATAACATTATGGACAAGCGTTGTAAAAGACTTTTAAAACATAAAATAAGGAGGTCTTTTAAAGCACTTTCTGGACAAGCGCTGTAAAAGACTTTTAAAACATAAAATAAGGAGGCCTTTTAAAGCACTTGTTCTATAAGCGCTGTAAAAGGGTCACATAGCGCTTGAACATAATAAAATAAAGAGGTCTTTTAAAGCGCTTCCTGGACAAGCGCTGTAAAAGGCTTTTAAAAAAATAAAATAAGGAGGTCGTTTATGTGACACCCTAAACCCAAAATGACATTTATAATAATTTATACTAAATTATTTGAAGAAAACTCGCGGCGGATGAAGAAAATCTGTTCAAGAAAATAAAAACTTTTAAAATATTTTAGGATATCATGTTTCTCTAATTACATATGTAACAATTCAACTTTGTTCCTCAATTAAAATTCAATGAACTTGATTTAACTAGAATTTCTTGATTTAATTCCCAAGACTTACTCATACTAAGGTTTTCATATAAAAAGTCATTTGTGATTACATAACTAAAATACACATTACAACTCTTAATTCCCAGTATCACCTATCAGAGCGAGGTTCCTCCCAAACTTGACTCATTAACCTGTAATGCGATTTCGCAAACGCAGGACCAAGCCAGTTGTAAGATCAGATGTGCACCTAAGAGGGGGGGTGAATTAGGTGTTTGGTTATTTTGACAGTTTTTAGAATTTTAGTGATTGATTTTTGCGTTTAATGTTGGTAGATGAAGAAGTAAATAACAGTAAGTAAATGAACACTGCAAATTTATCCTGGTTCCCCTAATAACCAAGGGTACGTCCAGTCCTCTTGCTCACCACAAGAGATTTTCTTCACTATCTGTCAGAATATGTACAAGTCCTCACCCTGGGACCTTGGCTACAATCTTCTAACAAACTGTCTATGATAGAACACTACTATCTTAGATATAACACTTAAAGAAAGTACAACTTTCTTTTACAAACACTTGTTGTTTTGATAAGGGTATAGGAATAGAAAGGAGGTAGAATGATAAATAATTCAAGATTTATTCAAGTACTTTGAGAACCTTAAGGATATGAAAATGATATGCAAGTACTTGAATTTCTGAAAATGACTTAGAGAAAAATTCAGAAAATTTAGTTCAAAGTCTTTGAAAATGTGTAATTCGAATTCGTAATTTGAATATGAAGTTATGACCTATTTATAGTCCTCAAACATCTCTTTAGATTCGTGGCCTTTGATCCAAGAGGTTTGAGGAAGAATTGCAATGTTTTAAATTGAATTCAGAACTGAAACATTGCATTTCTTCCAGTTGTATTCGATTACATGATATCTGTATTCGAATACAACTTGCTGCAACGAAGGAGGTGAGCATTGAAATCATGTTAATAGTATAATATAAGTAAGGAGAACACACAATTAATTCTAAATAAACCATATCATTAGACAAACATTCTTCAAAGAAAAACATAACATTATAAAGTCAAAACCACTCAAGGAAAGTCACTACATTTCACTATAACATCAAATCATCTAAGAAGAATTATTATCTTACACGACACATATTAATCACAACAAAACAATCACAAGAAAATGCAATGCTATGCATGAGGTTAGACTCTACTTCACAATGTGGTACCATTCTAACTCTGAAGTACTTGGTTAGGAGGCCATGATACTATGCCACCATTCCGGTGGACAGACAATTCAAATTGGCGATGTCCTCATAGATCTCATCAACTCAACCCGAGACACATATACGTGACAGTCAAGGTAAATGTGTGTTGCATGGTAGCTCCCGACATTTGGAGTGCTACCTCCAAGTCACCTAGGAATTCCCCACCCAAATACCTCCAAGGTCTAACAATCTTGCCTTAAGGCTCAACAGTAGACCGCCACGATCAGGCTCAATTCAGTTGTACTTCCCCAGAATCACTAGGCTTGTCAGGCCCCACCTATATGATGACAAAATAATATCCACTTCACAAATTCTCAATATTTATTTTCTCCCCTCGTTGGCCTATGATACTCCATTAAGACCGTCATCTCAAACACAAATTGAAATCACAATTATTTCATTAGAGGTTACTTCAATCTTTTCATCACCAATTCACAACATCACTATTATAAATCACACATCATCATCATTACATAACTCATCACAAATTTAGAGCATCACTATCATCAATCGTAACTCATCACATAAACTTATCACAAATTTATGAAATCACAATTATTATTCATACATCATCATCATCACATAAAATTATCACAAAACATTCATGTTTTATCATCATATCACATAAACTCATCTAATCAAACATATACATAAAATTAATTCGACACTCAATATCACAATAACATCAAATACCACACATTTAAAGAAATTAAATGAATCAACACCTTACAAATATTTCTATTCTATATTTTAATCTCACAATTTCCATATTTGCACATTAATTAATTTATCCCTCAAAGGGCTACTGCCGTACGTAGCAAACCTTGGATGAATCGTTGGAAAATACGGTTTTCCCGTGCATCTCACAATACATTACACTCATTAATTCAAACGCTCTCTCACCCCTTACCTTATTTCGACGCTTTTACACACGAATAAGATTCCACGAGCAAACAATCTTTGTTCTTTGACTCTTTGTCCTTCAATCGATCTAACTCGACAATTTATGGGCAAACGTCAAAAATAAATTATGAGAAACTACTCTAAAAACTAAATTCGAAATTTGGTCAAGAAAAATTACCATAAATCAAAAAATCAATCAGTTGATAATATAGCCACTTTTCACACGGTCGTTTTGGCGTTGGTTTCACTCAAATCGGAGTTACGGTGAAAAAGAACGATACAAAATAAGGAATTTTATAAACGGAGAAGTCGGGTATTTTAGAGAGAAATCGGGATGGTTAAAAATCTGAGGAAGTATGTTTATTTGACTACCTAAATGAATAAAACAACATACTGAAATTTGGACGAGAACGGAGAAAATTTTCTGAAACAATAATCGATCACCGGTTGAAAAAGAGTTAGAGTTTGGAGAGGAAAAGCATGTGTTACGACTGGTAGAGAAGAAAAAGATAAGGATTAGGTTATTAGAGTTTCTATAAGCTAGGCCGCATGGTAATATTTGTATGCATATTAGGATTACGCATAGCCGTATCTCATCAGTCACTATTATTATATTTTATTGATATAAATCAACTTATTTATTCATATTATAAAATGATTTGGTTAATTTATATATAAATATATTAAAAATAAATTTAGTTACTAAAGGTCTAGTTCACAATAATAACAAAATATTAGGCTTAACATAATAACAATTTAAAATTAATATCCACGAATCTATACTTATATATATAACATAAAAATTGGATTTAGTATCACTAATTTTAATAAATTACGAAGATAAGTAGATAAAAAAAAAACTCCATAGAAAATTATTACAGCAAAATACGTATAAGAAAATATTACTAATTTATAATAACAACAAATTGAGGGTGTTACAATATTACTCATTTAGTTCAAAAAAACTAGCAGATCATAGAAAACATCTATATAATGAAAATTAATTATAAAAAATTTATCAACATATCTTATCAAACAATTGTAGCACTAAATTAATTATCTAATATCCTATTTAATTAATAAAATAGTTTATTATAAAATTTGGGGTGTTACAGTTTACAGCGCTTTTGGACAAGCGCTTTAAAAGGCTTCTAAAAAAACACTATAACAGCCTTTTAAAAAATAAAATAAGGAGGTTTTTTACAACGCTGTTTCAAAAAAGCGATGTAATAGGGTTTTATATATAACCTGATAATAGTAAACCGCTTCAGTTTCCTCTTCATTACTTTATCTTTCTTACAAACTTTTGGTATTGTGAAACCTCCTCCTCTTCATTGTCCTTCACATTGCAAACCCTATTGTCCCTACGAACCCTATTGCGGACCATCTCCATTGTGAACCATCTCCATCTTCGTTACTATATCTACGATCATTACGTACTCCATACGAACTTTCATTACGTATTTCTGCGAACCCTACTGTCCTACAAACCATTCGTATTCCTGCGCACTCTTCTTGTTGTTCCTTCTTAAGTGAAGCCATAACCCTACGAACCCTCTTATGTATTTCTGTGCACTCTTCAGGTATTGTATTTATTAATTTTTTGTTGTCACTAAACTACATGTTGAACTTATACTGCTACGTATTTAGACTACTGCATGTTGAACTTGTTGAAGTTATATTGAACTGCATGTTGAACTTGTTGTAGATAAATGGATTCCAACAAGGATTTAGATCGTCAAAATGAGAAAGTTGTCAACACTAAGAGTTATGAAAACGAAGTTAAACGTGGTGCAACCATTATGCAAAAGGTCATCAAAGCAAGAAGTAATGGCATTAAATTTGAGGTATACTATACTTTGTTTGCTGTTTATTTTTATCTTTTTTGAAAGCATGTACTTACTCTATGAGTTTATTAGGTGGGATGGAATGAAAGTGGCCAGCCAATTGAGCCCAACAGTTCCATGATGGTTAGTTATATTGGTGCAGTTGTTCGTCAGAATATCCCAATTACAATTGACGATTGGAGAGATAAAGCTTTGAAGGATGCTAAAGATATATTGTGGAATGATATACAAGTAACTTTTTTACTCCACTGAAATACTTTTACTCAAACTATATCTTTATTAGGTTTGCAGTCGGCTTTTGATGTTGATGAGGTAAGAAAAAAATATGTGCTTAGAGTTGCCGGAAAAATACACAGGGGATTACATCTCATCTGTCAAATTGCTACTGAAGAGATCGCGATGGAAATGTGAATGTTAAAGCTCCAAAAATTTATAAACACTATATATCAAATGAAGAATGGAGTGCTTTTGTAGCTAAACGTGCAGACCCCGCTTTTGTGGTAAGTGATTAATTTATTAGCATTTGTGTTTTATTATTCATATTCATAGCGTATTTTGAATTTTTACATGATTCTTATTTTTTTATGTAGAGTATAAGTACAGCAAATCGCGAGATGGCAAAAAATCCAATTCATCCATACAAAAAATCGCGTATGGGGTATGCACGTTTAGACCAAAAAATTGTAAGTAAACATCACTTTTATATAATGTGCTACATTATAAACTATAGTTTCTAACTAATATTTTGTTTATGATCTTAACGAATAGCTTATGTTTATGTCTTAACGAATAGCTACAAGATACGCAATCCGATCAACCATTGGGTCGTCATATTTTGTGGAAGGAGGCTCAGGTGAATAAAGATGGAATAGTTGATAATGAAAATGTTCAAGAAGTGATACAACTTTGTGTAAGTATATTATCACTTTAATATTTTTTAATATTGTATTTTAAAAATGATATTGAACTTATCTTTTTAATCCTACATGTATTTTAGGAGAATCTAGAACAAAGTTCTGAAAATCAAGAAGACAATAAACAAGTTAGTTGCAGGTACATACTTGGTAAAGTATTTAATGTTCCTGAATATTCTGGCTGTGTGAGGGGTAAAGGATTTGGCGTAACTCCAAAAAGCTATTTTTCACATGAGAAGCGCACAAATCCATCTAATGAGGAAGTACTAGAGAAGCTGAAAATCCTAACAGAGCAAGTGGCATTCTTGGTGAAGATGAATAAAGAAAAGCAACTTCTGGAGCTCCAACGTGAAATACAAATAGAGAGTGAAAACACTAGTTGCAACATCGGTCGTAAAAGACTTCCAGAGGTAATTAATTACTTAATAAAATAAGAAATTCATTCAACCTAATTGTTTCACATATTTATGTATTAACCATTGATTTAGGTTGTCTCTACTTGTGTGTTGTAAGTATCCTCTGCTACTCATCGCATGGATGGAAAATGAACATTGTACAATACCTTGGGAGAAGTATTGCACAACACTCCGATCTCAACCGGCCATGTCCAAGTATCACCCGTGATTGCTTTTGAACCAAATTCACCGTTGCCTATACCCAACAACAATGGAGATATGAAGTATTTGGGAGAAGCAATAGGTAGTTACGTGGCATGGCCCAAAAATCTTGTTGGCCTAGATAAGGTATGTTTAATTGATATGTATATTTAATTAAACGATATAAGATTATGATTGATTATATTTAACTGCTGATTTTTTCCGTTGTTAACTTTAATTTCACATTTATTTAGATTCATACAAAGTCTAAAGGGAATGATAAGAAGATTCCTCACAACAAGTCATTCACGTCACCAGAAAAGGTTTGACATTTTTTCAGATTCAATTAACTAACAAACTTATTAACCTCATTTTTTCATATTCAATCAAAACCACCCACACAACAAACCTGCCAGAATAAAGCCGCACCACAGCTGCATGTTCGTAGTAAAAATAAAGTTGGCAAACTTCAAAAACTGGATTGTAATAAAGCTGCCAAAATTCAAAAACTGGATCGTGGAAAATCAGTTGCTGCTCCTAAAATAAGTCATCCATGCCTAGCTCGATTTGGGTCGTGTCTTGACATACAAGAAAAAATGAATATGGACAGCAACGATGCACATATCATAAGCATGGAGAATGCTATTGTCGGAGATGAGTATGAATAATTACTTGATAAAGAGCACATATATGAACTTCTCAATCATAAGGAGCTAAGTGCTACTGTCATTAGCATATACATTAGGTAAAATACTCTATTTAAGATAAAAATTACTTTTAATTGCATTTATTGGTAATTAATTTAATTTATTTGTAATTAATCTAATTTGACATTTTCATTGAAGGTTTTTGTATAAGAAGTTGGTGTGCATGCGCAAATTGTCAGATAGATTTTCATTCTTGTCTCCGCATAAGCTTTCCATGTTTAAACACGATCCAGTTTATGTAAAGAAATATGTTGTTGATATCCTATTGGGAAATAAAGATAAGGATAAGTTGTTTCTTGCGCCATATAATTCAGGGTAATTATATATTCTTTATTTATATCTTTTTTTAATTTATGATACTTAATTTATCAGTTGTGTAAATAAAATTGTCAACCAAATTTTTGTTGTTGTAGGCAACATTGGGTGCTGTTCGCAATCAATGCGACATCTGAAATTATATACTATTTATATCCCTTGCACGGTCATTACAACAATTACTCGGATATAAAGACTATCTTCGACAAGTAAATAATATTCATTTATTTCTTACATATATATATATATATATATATATATATATATGTTTGTTAATTGAATAATAATCACATTTATTTGATAGTGCTTTACAAGTTTTCCGAGCTCAAATGGGTGCTACAGTGTCGAAGCAAAAGTCAAAGAACATCACATGGATTCCAATAAAGGTTTGAAATTTTTGTTATAGAACTTAATTTCATTTACAATCAATGCACAAATATTTATTGACTTATATGTTTTATTTTATAGTGCCCTCGTCAAACTAACAACATAGATGAAGGTACTATTTATTGCGAACAGTACAACAAGCAGCGCTTTTTAGAATAGAAAACTATATTAAGAATGCCGCTATTACAGTGTTTTTTTGAAAAAGCGCTGTAAAACGTGCATAAGATTGACCCTATTACAGCGCTTTTATGAAAAAGCATTGTAAACCTAGTACAACAAGCAACGCGTGTTTAGAAGAGATTTACAACGCTTTTCAAAAAAGTGTTGTTAAACGAGTATCACAAGCACACAATATATCCACCTATTATAGCGTTTTTTTATGAAAAGCGCTGTAAAACTACTCTAAGTGTTGAGCGCTATATATTACAGCGCTTTTTTATTTTAAATAGCGTTGTTGTATCTTTTAACAGCGCTAGATACTATAGCGCTTAAAAGCGTTGTAAAGGGCTTAAAAAAAGCGCTGTAAAATGGTATTTTTCGCGTAGTGTTATGAAGAGTTATCAACTTGCCACTCCAAAAAATGAGTATTAGAAAGCATTTCCAAGCCACCAGAAGTACATGATTTGGATTTCCTCAAGATTCGGCTTCACTCGCCTCTTGAGATGAGTATTCGGAAAGTCTTTCCTAACAACAACACCAAACTAGTCTTCTTTAGAATTCGACTTCATCTGCTTTGTTAAGGAACATGAGTATTCTCTAAGCCTATTTAGGCATCAACACCAAACTAGTCTTCTCAACAATCTTACTTCACTCACCATGATAAGGAATGCGAGTATTCTCAAAGCCTCTTCGTGCATTAACACCAAATGGATCTTCTCAATATTCTGGCTTCACTCGCCTTACCAAGGAACATGTATTGTTTACTATAGCCTTGTTAGACTATGCAACATGTATGATTTACTAGCCTCTCTAGGAATCAATTGAAGGAGGCTTACCATGAAGTATTGTATATGAAGACCTACTCTTCGAACTAGGTGTAGGTAACCTATTAATGACATACACTACATGATTAACAACATATGACCAAAGGTACCTGGACATATTTGAATGAAAAAGAAGAGATCTGACAACATTTAAAATAAGCCTTTCTCAACACAAAATGTTTGATGTAAAATTTCAAGTCATTGAAAAAAGAAGGAAGAAAAAACTCTTCATTAGAAGAGTGTATCATTTTCAGTTTGCAATTAAATTTGTTGAAATTAAAGCAACAAAATTTTGATCAATTTGTTTAACTTCAGTTTTATGTTTTCTAAGAAATAAATATTCAAGTATGTCTTGTAAAAGTATCAACAATAAAAAGAAAGAAACGGGTTAATCGGCAAATCCTTTTCATTATACTTTGGAATCCTTGAAGTGAACATCACATTTACATCAAGTTAATCAATTAATGATAGTTTACAGAAGAAAGTTTTTTCATTTACTCTTGTGCATTAGAGAAAAGAAGAAATAACTCAAATATTTTGACAGAAATTTGATTCATGTAACATGAAATTTAAAACCTAAATTCCATCTCGCATTTTGGTCCAAAAATTCTAACATTTTAATTGAAATTACATACTATGTTAGTATTTAAAAATAAAAAGTACTAATTTGATACTCTAAACTTTTTATTTTTGAAGTAAAATTAGTACCTTTATATGATTAAATTTCATACCTACTATATGTTAGTATTTCAAAAAAAATAATAAATTTGATACTCTAAACTTCATCCGTTATAATCTCATCTCTTATTGTTAAGTTTTCTTATTGACTGAAACTAAAATGAAAATAGTGTCTCTTTAATTTTAGTTTGCATGAAGAAATTATTGAATAAACTCTTTCACCTTAATTATCTCTCTTCTGCAACCATTTTTTTATGTTGTAAGAATGATGAACAGTTTATAGACAAAAAATTAAAATATTTCATATCATGACATGTACTGAAATTGTTTTTTTCGATGAATGTGATTGCAAAAAAAAAAAATTAGCTTGTTTGGGACCAAATTAACCATCTTACTTGTTCTTCAATCTAATTTATAGATGAGAGTAATTTGATAATTTATGCGGAAACATTTTACCATGTCCTCGAGACCAAATTAACCCTATTATTTGTTATTCAATGCAATATTTAGACAAGGGCAGTTTGATAATTTACACAACATGTAATTTTTTTATATTAATATTAATAGATATATAGATTATTTGTTATTCAATATAATATTTAGACAAGGGCAGTTTGCTAATTTAAACAACATGTTATTTTCTTATATTAAGTAGATTAATAAAGTCTTTGTCTTGGGTTGGTATGTACAAGAGAGTATAGTGGAGTGTTTTATCATTATTTAGATTGGTGTACATACGGTCGATTCCCTTGATGCAATGGTTTGTAAGTATTTTTTGTACTACCTTTTAATACTACTATTATTTATTTACTTAAAAAATATACTCAAAGATAAATACATATTTTAATGTTAAAGTAATAAAATGCTTCCGTCGATAAAATTCTTTTTTGGGGTCCGTACGTTGATAAAACTTTGCTAAAACAAAATATTTTCATAAAATAATTTCACAAACACATTTAATTGGTGCACCATCATCAATTTAAATGCAAAACTTTGTTTCATGAATTTTTCACGCATAGCTACATAGTGAAAAGTTGTGTCACTAAATAGCAGTTATCTTATTAGACTGAATAAGTTGTATGAATAACGATAATAGAAGTGAAATGCAATCCTTGAATATTTAGTATTTATCTTTTGTTTTAGCTACTCCTATAAGTACTTTGTTTTAGCTACTCCAATAAAGCATAATTGAAGTTTGAAATTGTTTTTTTACGGAAAATTTTAAAGTAGTTATATTTTACGTTTTACCAAAAAAAATGAATACTAAATTATTATTTTAATACTTAAATAGGTGAAATATATTAAAAATACAAAATCATATTAATATATAATTTTTTGTTAGTCATTTTAGTTATAGAGTATATTGTTAATTAGTTAATAATTTAATGTTCAAATGTAATTTTTGTTGGCCAATTTAGTTAATATAAATATTTATCTGAATTTTGAGTAGAAATACAGTGAGAATACACAATTAGAAATGAAAATGATGTTTAGCTGCATTAATAATTCATTTAATAGGATTTCCATGGTATATTTAAAAATTAAATGGTAGAAGTTGAAAATTGCGGAAGAACCTCAAGTTTTGTTGTTGTAAAAAAAAAACTATAAGTTCTTATACGTTACGGTTCTATGTAGAGTTAGAGTTAGTGTTTAAAAAACAATTAAGATGTTAAATCATCCCAAAGTATTAGAGTTAGCGTTTAACAAATTTAAATTAAGATTATTATTATTTTTATTATTATTATTATTATTACATGACTAGCACCATATTTGATGAGGTGTGACCCGTGAGTTACCCTAACCCAACTTAGGTAATGGTTCTGAGTCATTGTGAATTGATCCACTAAACTCAACTCCTTAAAAGAATTGTGAAATTGTTTGCATTGTTAAATGTATATATTATTATATACTATCCAAAATAAAATACTAGTTAAAAAATAAAATTAAATATATTAATTTTTGAATTATATTTTTTATTTATATTTTAATATAGAGTAGTATATTTGAGCATTTTTATTTTTTAAATTAATTTTTTGTGTGAAATTAAAATTTATTTAACAAAATATTAGAGTCAAATTAAGAATGATAGTATAAAAATTGAATCAATAATTCACACTAGCTAGACGTTAATTCATTCACTTTAATTAATGTTATTTTAAATTCACATACTTTAATTCTCATTATTTAACTTCAAACGTTATTTTCAAGAGTTTTTAGTAAATTTCTACCTTAAACAATTTTAAAAACTATACTTAACATATAAAATTACCATTTAAATTGTTCAAATTTCTACACATACACCAATCCAAATGCTTCTAATGCTTAAGTTTTCAAAAGGTTAACACACGGTCATTTATATATATCAAAGGCAAAATTTTACTACTTTGATCTTATAGAAAAGTTTCCTTTTGATATCATGCTACTCTCAATACTACAAAAGGACGATAACATCATCACAAGTAAGCACTCCATGAATCAAAACATAAAAACATGTGTGCTGAACTTCAAAATTCTTATACGACTGGTGTTATAGAATAGTAAGTTTCGATATTAATTAAAAATTATTTTAAAACATTACTAACATGATTTTAGAGTGATAAATGCAATCAACTTGAAGCGTCTCCCACAAACAATGAATAATTGTACAAACAATAAAATTCTCCTAATTAATTAATAATATAAATTTAGATGAACTCAATATATTATAATTTATGTACCGCCACTTCAATTATACAATCAAGAAGAAAATGATTGAGATTGATAATCCATAGTTGGATGACTTGCCAATTTGGATTTACTGTCCTGATTCAGCAGTCACACAATTAGAAAATTAAGGACGGTTCGATTTTAATCAGATAATTTTTAAAAAAATAAAATTTAATTTTAAAATTTATAATTTGAGCTTAAATGTTGATCTTTAATCTTTGATGAAATGAGTTTAACTAAATGAATGTGGATATTCCATGATTTTAAATTAGAACCGTAATATTGTAGATTTTAAAGTCGCTACAACAACATCACAACCGCAACGTTATGATTCTTCTTTGGGTCATTGTGTCATTGCTAAGCAAGCTTATTATCCCATCTTAAACATTTAGTATACTTTGGTTTGCCAAATTTTAATTAAATAAATTCAACATACATAGATGAATTTATCTCAATTAGAAATCACTTTAATTAAAATATAAAATTGAATTCGTGATTTTTTTTTTTTTTATTATTATTAT
>JBBPBP010000002.1:30472701-30485263 GCA_037974735.1 Cicer chorassanicum
AAAAAAAAAAAAAAAACAGTTACAAGTAGCTTCCTCAGGGAACGACCTCCTATTGAGGTTTTAAAATTTTCCTCAGTTGGTCGCTTCTTCAGACCTCCTACTTAAAAAAATAAAAGGCCATTCACATAAATAATTTTCAGAAGTCTTATTTGATATTTAAAATTAAATTTGCAAAGTTTAAAAATTAAAAGTATCGTGCGATTTGAATCGCAAAATGAAGAAATTCTATTATCATATAATTATCAATACATGAAAGATGCAAATACTTTTAAACACTTCTTTAATGACACATGGGTGACGCCAAAACGTGATGTGTATATTTTAATGTATACTTGTCCATGTAATCTTTTATAATATTGAATAATTTAGCATGACCTTTTTTAAACAAGAAGATGTGTTTTTTAATATATTAATTGGCAATAATATTTTGTCGCACTTGCAATGAAGCTGCAGTGTTTCAATCTCATTTTCATTAAGTTGATTGTAGTACTAAGTCAGAGTCATCTAGGGAGATGAAAAATTCTATAGCTACTAAAAACAAAAAGGTTAGCAATCACATACCTCGTGATTTTGTCCACTTCATTTTGTCAAAATTGTCTGTAAAATCCTTAAAACGGTTTGGAGTTGCTCGCAAATCATGGACTTTCTTATTTAAAAACTCACATTTCATAGACATGTACCGTAACAAGTTTTTGTCTAATAATCATTCTTATTATGATGGTGCATCTCTCCTAGTTCATGTAAATCTACGAGGAAATTTGGATCATCCATATTTAAATTTCAAAACATCGTTATATATGCTCTCAGGAGAGAGGTTTGAGAATAAGGTCCAAATAGATTGGCCAAATCCTTTTCAAGATGATTATCCTGGTTTTTCTATTTTGGGATCTAGTAGTATTAATGGTATTCTTTGTCTTTATAGATACTTCAAAGAGAATCAAAAAGTTGTATTGTGGAATCCAACTACTGAGGAATTCAAGATCATTCCTTCTAGTCCTATTGAGTCAGGACTTTATTGGGACAAACTTCATGGATTTGGTTATGACTTCCATAAACATGATTATAAAGTAATTCGACATATAACATTGTTTTCAGAAAATGATGACATTGATCAAAGTTATGGAGGTAAATCTTTCAAAACTTTATGGGAGATATATAGCCTAAAACGTAATTCTTGGAGTCAACTTTATATTGATATGCCTGTTTGTAGTGGAGATAAGGAGAGTGTTCCAGTGTATATGGATGAAATGTGTCATTGGTGGGATCTAGGTAAAACACATGGTTGTAAAGCATATTTGGTGTCATTTAACATAAGTAATGAGGTGTTTGTTACAACACCTTTGCCCTCAGACATGGATGATAGTTGTCAATATCATTTGACGAAGAAACACTTGGTCGTGTTAAATGGATCCATTTCTATTATCTCAATTTTTTCAAATACAACTACTTTTCACATAGCAATTTTGGGTGAAATTGGTATAGAAGATTCATGGATCAAACTCTTCATTGTTGGACCTTTGCCTTTTATTGAACATCCTATTGGAGCATGGAATAATGGAAATATATTTTTTAGAAAAGAAGATGATGAACTAGTCTGGTTTAATATAAGTACCAAGAGGATTGAGGAGCTTGGTCTTAAAACGCGGTTAAAATTGAGTAATATTATATATTATAAGAAAAGTTTTTGTGTAATAGGAGGAAATGAATAGTTAGTTGTTTTTCTTCTTTTTAGCCATAGGTATATCATTATGTGCAACACCCCTGATTATTATCCTTAAAATTATTGTTGCAAATATTATTATTGATATTGCCCTATTCTTAATTCAATTGTTAAAAGTAAGTATCTATATAGCTTTTTAATATCATGCATGTTCATTAACTATAAAATTTAAAAGTAAAATTAGGAGTATAATGATTATCCCAAACCCAAAAATTTAAGTGGCCCAATTGTATCTAAGAGTAGTTTTGTTTTAGTTAGGATGGGAGAGATATAGTTTAAATTTCAAGCTTTTATGATTTTTTTTTCTTAATCAACGGGATAAAATTATTGAATAACAATAATATTATTTGTATTCTAAGTACTAGTAAAAATACAATAATATTGTACTTAGAAACTAGAAGACTCGTTTGTGTGTGACCTTTTAGGTTTAATGCTAAATAATATTGTATTCTAATCATCAAATAATAAAATATTTGTTTAGTAAAAACTAGAACACTCGATTGTGTGTGACCCTTTAGGTTCAATGCTAAATTGGTATTAGATTAATCAAATCAATATATTAACTAAAGTAGGGGTCAAGCAACACTTCTTAACGTCCGGATAACATGAAGTACTATTTCACTTTCAAGAACAGAATAATATATTATTTTCCTCCATCATTACTAGTTAACTCCAGAGCATGTATTATTGTCAAACTCATATAATTTAACATTTATGACTTAAAAAATTCATTTCTTCTTTCATTCAATTTCTTTGGTCACGGTTTTTAATTTTATCATAGAACTCAAACTCATTAGGTATTAGGTGTCCAAAAATAAAACCCTAAGATATTAGGTGTACGAAATTAAAATACGATAAATAACTTGTTAATTACTATAATGGTTTCATATAAAAAAATTATTATATTTTTTCTTGAGAATTTTCTATTGACAGATTAAGGTAATATTAACTATTAAAAAAATTTAAATTGAGTCGGTTCAATGATCATATCAACATATATGCATCATATATATGTTTGATTGGGTCTTGGACATAACTATTTATTCCCAGCCACTTGCACTAGAGATCGTCCAGTTATGTATTTCAATCCTATTTCTCACTTGTGCTTGTCAGAGACATTTATAACAGGAGCCTTGGTTAATGGATCTCCCATATTCTCCTAAGTCTTTCATGGAGATTTGTTCAGATAGCCAAACCTTTGTACTCTACATTACCGGTATATTATTTCCATAAAATAAATGTCATTGACATATAATACTAAGAAAATGATTGTGCTCCCAGTTACCTTTATATAAACACAAGGTTCTTCTTCAAATTTAACAAAATTGAACATTTCAATTGTATTGTTAAAATGAATGTTCTAACTTCTAGAAACGTGTTATTCATCTATAGATAGATTGTTGCAACTTGCAAACTTTGTTATGATCCGGCAATGATAGGAATCCTTCAAGTTGTGTCATATTTAATAATCATAGTATGCTGCTATGGCAAGTAGAATATGAATCGATAATCATTGCCATGGGGAAAAAGTTTCGACACCATTTATTCCTTTTTTTTGATGATATCCTTTGGCAACTGTAGTACCTCAATTTTTTCCGACCAATGAAAAATAATTCTAGAAAATTAGGTAAAAATATGTTTTATAAATATTTTGCACGTGATATTATTAAGTCTAAAAATTATCATTTTATAAATCTGATACAATTTTAAATATACATGAGTTTCTGTTACATTACTTGTAATATCAAACAAATTATAATAAAATAAAATATGTAAATAAAAATGTTTCCAGCTAGCAGGCGTACGTTTTTCTTCCTGCTACACGTTTACATGTCTTTTCTTTTTATGATTCCCCATTTTTTTAACTTTCCTCCTACCATATCTTTATGCTTTTCATGCTACAAGCTTGCTTGCGGCAACCCCCTCCCCCTTATTTATTTTTATTTTTGTGTGTTTTTAATCCAATAAAGGTATTATTTTCACAATTTGAACACTTAATCAAAAAGATTAGCCACTTATCACTTTAATTGTTTGAGATGGCTTAATTTTGCTCAAAAACAATGAAAAGTCCAGAACTCAATTTTATTTCATGGACACACAGATTCATCACTTAAGCCTATAAATTGAGAACGAAAATCACTATTAGGGAGGAGTTTTTTTGAATACTGAAGATAAAAAATACAAAAATAGAGAGGGTAAGGTGTAGAAGAGAGACAACAATCAGAGGAAGAAAATACAAGATATAAGGTATTCTAAATTAATATTATACATGATTTCCTTTTTTATTATTACAGTATGTATACAAATGAAATATCATGTTCATGATCTTGTTAAGTTTATTTATTTATTTATTTTTTCTTCTTCAATATTCAATATTAGCAACTGTAAACTCAAAACAGATGGATAAGAAACGAAAATATCATAAAAAAATTACCAATAAATTAAGAGAAAAACAAACAAGCAAACCAAAAAGAGAATATGAGATTTAAAATGTCGTTTTCGTCGAAATGACGCCAACCATCGCCACTGTCGCCCACCGCTGGATTCCATCTTCTTCTCCCTTCCCTTTTCTTTTTCTTCTTCTTTCTTTCCTTTTTCTTCTTCTCTTTCTTCTTTTTGTTTTTTTCTTCTTTGCTTCCTTTTTTCCTCTCTGGCAGCGCATTCTCTTCCCTTTTTCTTTCCTTCCTTTAGTTTGAAGGGAATAGATGTAGTTACCGTGTTGGTGTTTCTGAACACAGTCAAGTTGTGTTGTTATGTGTTTATTCTTTTATCTGCTCTGTTTTGTCTCTTTATTTTAAATCTTGCTAAGAACGTTTTTAAAATAAAATACAATTAAAACTCTTATTTCTTGTGTTTCTCGTACTATAGCCTCTTCATAGCTCTTAGGATCATCATCATAATTCTAATTTGTAGTGTCATCTTGCACCATCAAGTTTCATCTTTCCAGTGTACGATGTACTCGACTAGATCTTCTAACTAAGATGCTCATGTGTTTGATCAAGAAGTTTTTGAACATGTTCCAAGATTTGTTCATCAACATGTTCTTGAACTATAACTAATTCTTGAGCTAAATCTATTGAAGTTGGTAATCTTCATGATTTTAAAACATCAAAGCAAGGATGTTCAACATCAATCTCACTTTTTTGAGCCTTTGAGGCTTCATCATTTTCTCGATCTTCATCAATTTCTATTTCTTTACCATGACTTCCTTCAGCGAGAAATTTCCTTTCAAGAAAGATTCTTCCTCTAGATACAAACACTTTATAGTTAAAGGGATGGAAAAAAATAATATCCCATTGTTTCTTTAGAATACCTAATGAACCCACACTTACTAGACGTAAGCAGGACAACCCCAAATTCTAATATGTTTTAGATTTGGTTTACATCTTTTCCAAATCTCATATGGAGTTTTAAAGACAAATTTTTAAGGGACTTTATTTATAGGGTAAGCTGCAGCTTCCAAAGTATACCACTATAGATTTATCAAAAGATCACTGAACCCATCATAGATTTAATCAAATCTAATAAGGTTCAAATTCTTTGTTTTAGGCACACCATTGTATCGTGGTGTACTTGGAGGTGTCCACTGTGAGAGAATTTCATTCTCTTTTAGATAATCAATAAAATAATCATTAAAATATTATCCCCTTCTTAATGCTCTTACCAATTTGGTTTCTGACTTCACTGCGAAATCTTTAGAATATTTTAAATGATTCAGATTTGTGTTTCATTAGACAAAAAATCAATATCTAGACATATCACCAACAAAAGTAATAAAATAAGAATATCCTCATTTGGCCTGATTTTTCATAGGTCCACAAACATCGGTATGAATTAGTCATAAGATCGCTCTCCACTTTCAATAGGTAACCTTCCTTGTGTAACTTGTTAATTCTTTTCTCACCAACGTGATTGAGCCTACAATGCCAAAAATATCTCTTATTTAACTAATTATCCCTTTCTCTCTTGAAACCAAAAGAACATGCAAAACTAAATTATAATTCATATTTGGTAAGACATACATACACAGTTCAAGACAACCATTTACATATAAATCATCATTATGATAAATGAAAAAAAAAATTATTTTTAAAAGTAACGCAAAAACCACACTTGTCCAGCATAAAAATTGAAATTACATTTGAAATAAACTTCAGAACGTAATGACAATTATCTAACACTAGCACTTTTCCAGTGAACATTATTGATAAGACTTATCCTACAACTACGACGACAAAATTTGCTTTATTCTCTACTTGAAGGTTGACTTCACCTTTATTCAACATTATCTTTATTTGCAGTCCCGACAACGTATTACAGATGTTAAAACTACTACAAGTATTTCAAACTCATATGGTGGGATCAGTAATAGTTAATGAAATAATGAAAATATTGTTCATCAATGTCTCACCTTGTTTCGTCATAGAATCAAGATACGTCTTGCAATTTCTCATACGGGGGGCAGGTTGGAAGGATCAATTGAAAGGCATGCAGAGAAAACTCATAATGACATTGATTAGTTCCTTCACCAATATGATGTTTTCTTTCATCATCGTGTTGTTCCCCTCTTTAAATTTAATCTTTCTCAGTAAATTATTTGTTTGTGTTTTGTGATAAAGTTTAGTTTGGTGATAATTGTAATTGGTGTGTGCAGTTTGGATGATCCATCAATGTGGGGATTCAAGGGTTTTTTAGATGGAAATTTGTTGTCATAACCAAGTTGGTTGAAGAACAATGACCCTTTGTTATTTTGATGATAACAAAATTATTTTATGAGAATAATTTATATTTTAATGAGTGTGTTTAACTGTGCAGACTCTCTTATAATGAACAAAGAAAGAGAATCATCAAACCAAGGAAAATGCATTATCACTCTAATTGAAGTCAATTTCTCAACATCATATATTTATCAAAGTTGGACTTATGCTTTGAATGAATAAATGTAATGACATCCTCTATAAATGTAATCCTTTATTATAACTGCCATCTTAAATCAAGATATGTTTTATGAAGATATATAAAGACATGTTGAATCAAGATCTCTGAAAATTGATTTGATTCATGTTTACGTGCAGATTTTATGCAATCACAGCAACTGTCAAAAACCCTAATTATCTTGGAATTTCTCTATATAAAGACTTGTGATCTTCACTACAAACATACGAGAAAGCCAATTGCAAAACATACAGCAATCTGAGAAAGACTATACTTTCACGTTAGTGTTGAAACTTATATTTTGGGAGCATACTTTATAACATTCTCTTGTGAGAGTTATTCAGAAAAACACTTAAACGCTTTCTTAGCCCAATAATGGCTGCTATCCTCAACAACTTGATTGTACTAGGCTAGAAAGCTTAATTTAACTAGAAAGTCTTTAGTGGACGTGTAAAAAATCTATTGATTAGTGGATTAAATCTTTCAGAGTTAAGGGACTCTATCTCTTTATATTATGTTGCTTTATCTTTTATCTTTTAATTGTTTTCAAATAATTTTTTTTTAAAGTAGAACATAATTTAAACCATTTCTTTCTTATATTTTTTCACTCTTCAACTGTTATCAAAGCTCAGTCTCAACGTTGATCACTTCATCGTATTTGTGAAAAGATCATACCATGATGGTTATTATGACTAACTATGGTGATAAAGCTAAATGTGGTAATGTTAACAGGCATCCTCTATTTGATGGAGAGAGATTCGAATACTGAAAGGACAAAATGCAAAGTTTCTACATCTCACATGACACTTAACTCTAGGACATGATCAAATATGGTTATGTGGCACCCAAAAATGATATTGGTTGAGAAAATGTTCTGCATGTTCCAAACATTAGTCTTTGGGCTAAAGGTTCTCTAAATAAGCTCACTCAGATCAAGTCTACCTAGCAAGTGGAGACCAAAAGTAATTGTTGTTCAAGATGCTAAAGATCTTAACAAACTGCCTCTAGAAGAGCTAGTAAGTTCACTCATATCGAATGAGATTGAAATGGTCAAAGATGAACCAAAGAAGAACTCCAAAATTTCTTGCTCTCAAGTCTAAATGGAAGATAACGAACTTTTTTTTTCATTCTTCTCAAAGAAATTTTAGCGCATGTGGAATGGCTTTTATGAAGACGTTCACTCTGATTATGACATCGAATGTGTTGATGAAGAAATTAAGGTATTATTTAACCTTTCTCATAATGAACTCACAATTTTGTTAAATGAGTTTTTAAACAAAAATCACAATGTTTTCTCAAAACTATCATAAAAGCTCATTACATATTAACATATGAGTACAACACCCTTGAGAAATTTTTTTACACTTTAAAAAGCAAAAATCTGACTCTAAATGATAAGATTTAAAAACCCTTAGAGGAAATAGTCTGTAATTCTATTAAGTATGAAAAGCCTTTCAAAAGTTTCATACCAATGGCATAGACATAATTAGCTGTCAAGAGTCTATGATATATGATGTTAGTAGAAACAATAGAAGAGATATTGGTTTTCAAGAACTAGAAGAAAAACCTAAATTTAACATATCTAAATCTATTTGCTCCTATTGTTTCAAGAAAGGTCATGACAAAAGAACTTGTCCTATGTTGAAAACATGGAAAAACAAGACAATTTTTAGAATTAACTAATCAAGAACCAACCAGATGTAGATAACAAAATAATTTATCTTGTTGATATTATTAGCAACAAAGTTGAAACACTAATCGTGGTACTTGGACGGTGGATGTTCACGATACATGACGAGAGCACAGTTATGTTCCAAGATCTGACAATTTGGGAAAGAGTACATGTAGGATTTGGAGGAAATCAGAAGGGTGAGATTATAGGTTGTGATATAGTAGGTAATGACTATCTTCCCACAATTAAAAATGTTTTACTTGTAAAATGACTGATGCATAACCAAATAAGCATAAATCAATAAAGTAACAGTGGTTAAGATGTTGTCTTCTATCAAAAGCATTGTTAGACAATTAGTCAAATAGATGGATCTATACTGAATAAAATTTTACGAGGGAAATAATCTATGAGTTTATGAGATCTCATAAAATTTCAAGTCTTAAAATTAACTAGATGTGATATACGAGACATGATAGGTATCTCGGTCAAAAATAAATATGTATGATAAGGCTAAATAACAACAATGAAATAGAATCATATAACACCAAATTTCAGGTTAAATAATATATTTTGAAATCTAACTATTCATAGTCAGGGGTGGATCCAGTGTAGCACGAGGGTGTTTGCGGAAAAGGGTGAGAACGTTTCAAGTGAAACCGAGTAAAGTATCTGAAAGAATGAAGCTAACTGAAAGTGATTTTCCGATTTCAATACACCCATTTTCAAACTTAGTTACTTACTTGCACGACTACCTCATATTTCAAATTCATTAGATATGAAAACTTTATACCAGGATCCTAACCTCTCTCACCAATAAACATGGTTTTGGCCTCATGAGATATATGCAAATATATGCAAATATAGTTGTCTATTTATAGATCATTTAGTAGAGACAAAGTCAATAATGAAATAGGTCAAAATGAAAAAAGAAAATATTGTGTATTTATAGAAAAGAGGATTAAATCAATTTAGTCTTTATAAAAAAAAATCTACTTTTTAGTCTCTAAAAATATTTTATTCATTTTATTTCCATCTTGAAAAGAAAAAAAATGGTATAGTTAGTCCTTAAATAAACGCCATAAACAGATAAAAAATAAAAATCTCCATAAAATTAAAATAAAAACTAAAAGTAAATAAATTTTTTTAGAGACTAAACTTATAATGTCGTAATTTTGTAGGAATTAAAAACATATTTAACAACCTGTCCAAACTGAATGATTGTTTGATAGAATGACTATTTGTTATTTCCCTCATTAAAATTAGTAACGTGCATTAGAATATTTGAGAAAGAAATATGCTACTACTAATAATATCATAATCAAATAGTTGATATTTTGTTGAAGTAGTAATTGTTCCAAACAATTAGAAAATAATTAATAATCAATTGCAAAATAACACGCTGGGCGTACTATTTGTTTTTGTGCAAGTCATTTGTTTAGATTGTAGATTAGTCAATCTCATTTAATATGCTGCTACTAATAATAATCATAATCAAATAAAGATAATTGATTTTTTATTGATGTCCCAATGGATCCAAACTATTAGAAAATAATTAATGATCAATTGCAAAATAACATGCCATATGTGTACTATTTGTTTTTGTACAAGTCATTTGTTTATATTGTAGTAAATTGTATATTGTATATTGTAGATATAGATGTAGATGTAGATGTAGATTTAGATAATCATTTATATTAGTTATAGAGCATTTCCCTAAAATTCATTTTTTATAACTAATATTTGTAACAATTTTTTTTTCTATACGTGAACATAACTAAGACTACTTCACAACAACAAGATAAAAAAATGTTTTTTGCGTGACATGCATATGAGATATGTATTTTCATAAATTTTAATGTGGTTAATTTAAAATAATTATGGTTTATCCAAAAAAATATAATTATAAATAATTTGTATAAAATTTGATACAACTATTAGTTAAATATAGTGGCCCCCTGCTACAATCTAAATCAGGCTCCATTCCTAGTTTAAAACGACCTCTATTTATATATTGTATTATATCTCTTAACCAAAAAAAAAAAATCCTATCATATATTTATTTGCTATCCCAATTGGTAAAAACGGACATGAAACAGTTAAGACAGTTTTTGGAGCTCTGAATTCACTAGAATAACACAAAAATTGATGGGAAATCTGATTTTATATTATTAAACTTTTGAAATTGTAGAATCAATGTGAAGGCAAAGCTTCAAATGACTAGGGTGATTGGAAAGACCAATTTTCACCCCAAAAAATCATGTATACAAATTTTTTACACTTTCCTCAATTAATGAATTCATAGATGTTTTCCAAAATTCCAAACATATTCTACCTCCCATGTCAATTATAAAAAAAATTAGACGTGTCCCCAGTTTTTTTTCTCTTCTTCTTGATAAAATTTTACCTTATTTAAAAATAAGTTAAATGCATTTAATTATTTTGATTTAATATAAAAAATAAATACAATTACTAATTTAAACATAATTATTATAGTCATCTTTCACAAATTAAAAAATTAATATAATATAATAGTATTTTTGGAATAATGTAATTAAATATTGGTAAATTACGAAATTACTTTTGTTTATATTTCAAAGGAACAAATACATAACTATTTTCCTTATTCTATTTGTAACTTTGAAAACGATAATTTACCACATATATTTATTTGCTATCCCAATTGGTAAAAACGGACATGAAACAGTTAAGACAGTTTTTGGAGCTCTGAATTCACTAGAATAACACAAAAATTGATGGGAAATCTGATTTTATATTATTAAACTTTTGAAATTGTAGAATCAATGTGAAGGCAAAGCTTCAAATGACTAGGGTGATTGGAAAGACCAATTTTCACCCAAAAAAATCATGTATACAAATTTTTTACTCTTTCCTCAATTAATGAATTCATAGATGTTTTCCAAAATTCCAAACATATTCTACCTCCCATGTCAATTATAAAAAAAATTAGACGTGTCCCCAGTTTTTTTTCTCTTCTTCTTGATAAAATTTTACCTTATTTAAAAATAAGTTAAATGCATTTAATTATTTTGATTTAATATAAAAAATAAATACAATTACTAATTTAAACATAATTATTATAGTCATCTTTCACAAATTAAAAAATTAATATAATATAATAGTATTTTTGGAATAATGTAATTAAATATTGGTAAATTACGAAATTACTTTTGTTTATATTTCAAAGGAACAAATACATAACTATTTTCCTTATTCTATTTGTAACTTTGAAAACGATAATTTACCACAACTAGGAAATAGCCTCAGGCATAAATTTTTTCAGTTACTCTACAAGCAGAATCAGCTAATTCCTCAAACATATGCATGTTAAAATAAACATCAACTGGAACTTCTCTGCTTGGATAGCTTTTGAAACCTTGATGGCAATTAATATCAAGATGTCTAGCTTTAACAACGTAATATTCAGCACTTTCATATTTATGTTCCTGCAAATATTTCTTCGCTGAAATTAAGGAAGTGGGAATTTCGTACCGAAAATAGTGCTCACATGTTTCATAAAGTGCCTTTTTTTTTACGTCAGATGTAACGGCAACCAAATTTGTAATTGATTTTGCCAAAATCTTTGCTTGATCATCGATGCAATCAACAAGGCTTGTTGCTATGCCAATGCTGTCGATTTCCAAAGCATTTTTTGAAGATGTCACACATTTCATACATGTTGCTGGGGTTTCGGAATTGTGGCATAAAGTTTTTATCAATTTGAAATCTGCATAAATGAATGATGGAGAGAATATGAGAAGCATCAGATGTAGAAGAATTACTCTTGGTAACAAAACCATAGTCATGTAGAATTTAAATGTGGGGATGTAAATGTAGTGTGAGCTTCTTCTATATACAATGTTTAGAAAATTTATGCTAATAATATTTCTGAGTAATTAAGAATCCGATTTTTTAATTTAATACAAACTATTTAATATATTTTTTATTTTGAAAAATTATGAAAACAATTTTTTCATAATACATTTAATTCTTCTAATTTATAGAATATATATCTAAATGTGATAAAAATAATATATTTTTAAATAAAGTTCTCAAGGAATACAAATAATTAAATCAGTCAATAAGAGATAGAAATTTCCTTTTTCTTTTGAAGATTTTCCAATAAAGGAAAAAACTATTCTACCGGCTGAAAATGAGATGATAATGAATATTAATTGCTAGAAACTTTAATTTAAATAATTTTGGTAAATTTGAAA
>JBBPBP010000002.1:30486561-30510434 GCA_037974735.1 Cicer chorassanicum
GTATAGCATAAATTGTGTTAAATTTTTTGACCAATTGTATTAACTTTTTTTTTTTCAAATGGTTAAAGGTTTTAACATTTATGAAATATTATAATATTTTAAATATATTTAATTTGTTATTACATTTAAAATTAGTTTTATTTAACTATATATTTATTTTTAATGAGACTTAACATTATATAATATTACTTAAATTAATGTTTTCAAAATCGATTAATATATTAACCCGACAAAATCACAAAGTTAAAAAATTATTGACCTATCCGCATAATTGAACTAGATTAAATCGAATGAATTGGATGAACAAATCAAACTCGTCACATTTATAAACATTAAAAATATTAAAAAATAATAATTTTAAGTCTTTTAGTTCATATGGAAGAGCGGCTACATACGACAATTAAATTCTAAAGATAATTTGGCGGTCAAGCATTTTCCCTATTTATATTCATAGTGCCACCTAAGCTTCATATGACCATGTCACCACACTGTTATCTTCCCAACGCGATGTATTCAAAGCTACATTAACGGTTAGACAGCTATGTCATCATTTCTGTCAGAAATTGGATGTAAATTGGAAAGAAGAATTAAAATAACCTAATTTAAAATACGTAAGAATAATTAATTAATTGATGTGAAATGTAAAAAAATTGATTTTAAAATATGCAAATTAGAATGTTTCGTTTAAGTTTTTGTCAAATGTATTTTAATTCGATTTCAATATCTCACAGGGTTAATTATTCAGTGATTTAGTAATTAATTATTTAAAGTTTAAATATATAATTAATTTTATAAAATGTAAACAAATTGATTTAAGTCTCTGCAAACAATTTTTTCAACAATCAGTGAGACCAAACTAATCAACGAAAATATATGCTTTGAACTACACATTAAAGGAAAATGCGTTAGTGTTCAAGCTATTATTTCAAGTGTAAAAATAATGAAATATTGGATGAGATAGATGTCGTAAGACTTGTTTATTTAATAAATGAATTGTAGTATTTATATATGGTTTATTCTAACTGTCCTCTAACTACCTAACTATCTAAGGGCAACACAAGCTTGCTTTTTATAGGACCATGATACTAATGCATTACCTAAAATGTGGCAAGTGCTGCTTGTGCTTTTACGGTTCGTTTTGCATCCTGCATAATCAGAATCAATAGCCAACGAGACTACACATGCTACCCTTTGGATACCATAGACCTACATTGGTTGTTCCTTTCAAATATTTCATAATTCTTTTTACTGCTACAAGATGCAATTCTTTAAGATCCGCCTGAAGTCTTGCACACAAACAAACACTAAACATAATATCTGGCCGACTGGCCGTTAGATATAATAAAGATTCAATTATACCTCGATATTTTGATATGTCTATTGAAATACCGAATTCATCTTTGCCAACATAGGTTCCGGAGCCCATAGGAGTTGCACTTTCTTTGTTGTATTCCATCTCAAACCTTTTTAATAATTCCTTGCAATACTTTGCTTGATTTATGAAGAGGCTATTCTTGAGTTGCTTGATGTAAAGTCCAAGAAAATAATTTATTTTTCCCATTATAGACATTTCAAATTCTCCTTGCATCATTAATGAGAATTCTTCACATGTGTCATTGTTTGTCGATCCAAATATGATATCATCAACGTAGATTTGAACTAGTAAAGTGTGATCATTATTTCTTTTAATAAATAATATTTTATCAACTTTGCCCTTTTCAAATCCTCGTTCACATAGGAAGGTACTTAATTTGAAAACACGTGAAGGATTCTTGAAGTCTTTAAAGTCGGGTGGCTGTTTGACATATACTTCTTCATTAATGTAACCATTGAGAAAAGTACTCTTGACATCCATCTGAAATAGTTCGAAATTCATAGAACAAGCATAAGCAAGTAATAACTGAATTGCTTCTAACCTTGCTACTGGGGCAAATATCTCATCAAAGTCAATCCCTTCTTCTTGATTATATCCTTGAGCAACCAACCTTGCCTTGTTTCGAACAACTATACCATTTTCATCAAGTTTATTTTTAAACACCCATTTGGTACCAATGATGTGTTTATTTCCAGGATTAGGAATAAGTTCCCATACTTTGCTTCTTTCAAATGGGTTTAGTTTATCTTGCATGGCAAGTATCCATTGATCATCTTTAAGTACTTCACCAATCTTGGAAGGTTCTATTTGAGAAACAAATGCCATATTTAAGCAAGCATCTTGCAGTTTTAGCCTTGTTGTAACTCCTTTGTTGATATCACCTATAATGTTGTCAATTGGGTGATCTCTATGGGTTCTCCATTCCTTAGGAAGATTATCATCTTGCTTTTCAACGTTGACTTCATTTTCTTGAATTGGTTGATCATCTTGATTTTCTTTGCTTGTATCATTACTTACAAAATCATCATCATCATAAGAAAAATTTTTGTCCTCTTTCAAGGGGTTAGTTTCATCAAAAGATACATGCATAGATTCTTCGACTAACAAAGTTCTCTTATTGAAAATTCTAAAAGCTTTACTAGATAATGAGTAACCAATAAAAATACCTTCATCGGCTTTCTCATCGAATTTTCCAAGGTTATCCTTACCATTGTTTAGCACGATACACTTACATCTAAAAATTTGGAAGTGAGAGATGTTGGGCTTTCTTCCATTGTAGAGTTCATAAGGAGTTTTCTTAAGAATTGGCTGAATTATTACCCAGTTGGATACATAACATGTTGTGTTTACGGCATCTGCCCAAAAATATTTTGGTAGACTTGAGTCGCTTAGCATGGTCCTTGGAAGTTCTACAGAAGATCTGTTCTTTCTCTTTACAACCCCATTTTGTTGAGGTGTTCCAGGTGCAAAAAAGTTATGGAAAATTCCATTTTCTTCAAAAAATTCTACAAAAGAGGCATTTTGAAATTCTCCTCCATGATCACTTCTAATTGATACAATTTTGGCTAATTGTTCATTTTGGACTAGTTTGGCAGATTTTTTAAATGCTTTGAAAGCTTCATTTTTATTTTCCAAAAATAAGGTCGAAGTGAACCTTGAGTAATCATCAACAATTACTAGTCCATATGAATTTCCCTATCAACAATTACTAGCCTACAACAAGGTCATGCTTGACTAACTTGTTTAAATGATCCATATGGATATGTGCAATTCTTTTATGCCATAGCCATGCATCATTGTTGTCACTCACCAAAAGACATTTCATTTTTAAGGATAAATCATCAAGATTAAAGTATAAAGATGTTTTTGAAGTGCTTACCAACAAACTAAATTTCATTTGAAACTTCATTTTGGATGATGCATTCATCTTTGTTGAAGGCTATTTTGTATCCTTTGTCGCAGAGTTGGCTAATGCTTATGAGATTATGTTTTAGACCTTCAACATATAAAACATCTTCAGTCGAAGGAGATGGGGCTGTGCTAACTTTTCCAATGCCTAAAATTTTTCCTTTGTTGTTGTCTCCATAGACCACATAACCCTTTGATTCGAGAGTTAGAGCTGAAAACTTTGTTTTATCACCCGTCATATGTTTAGAGCATCCACTATCCAAGTTCCACATATTTGAGGTACTTTGCGTGCATATCTACAAAATTAAAATCAAGTTTTATTAGGCACCCAATGTGCTTTGGATCCTTGAGGATTAGTACATTTCTTTACCCACACGTAATGCCCTTTTGGAACACTAAAGTTTCTAACGTGACAGGCATTACGTGTGTGACCATTAAGACCACAATAAGAACAAGTAGGAGTAAATTTACTTTTAATAGTATGTGTATGAGATTTCTTTTGAATAATTTTCTCTTTATAATGATGATCTTTTTGCATAATTATAACCTTTTCTTGATTGGATTGGTTACTCGCTTTAACAAAAATAGTTTTATTCAAACTTGGTTTATCAAATTTTGAGTATCCAAGACCACTTTTGTCATTTGAGTATCTTTGCCTATTTAAAACGTTTTCCAATCTCATTTGTCCCTTTTTGTATCGCTCAATTACTCTATTTAATTGAAAGAGAGAGAATCACACTTATTGCATGTAAAATTCTGTTTTAGTTTTTCAGAATCCTTCTCCATAGTGTCAACTTTTTCTTAAACACTTGAAATTTGTTTCTTTTAGGTTGACACTAATTTGACAGATTTTTACATCTGATAAGTAGTTCTTTAACGGCATTTTGAGCATCATTAGATTCGATAATTAATTCACTATTAGTCTTATTATGATGAGGGGAGTCTATGTTACTAATCTTTTCTTCTTCATCTGATTGATGCGATGCCATTAATGCAACATTCGCACATTCGTCACTTTCAGTTTCTGAAGATGAATGCACTTCATTGTCTTCCCATGCTATGTATGCCTTTTTGAAGTCTTTCTTTTTGATGGCATTTTTCTTGATAATATTCGGACATTCTGCCTTAATGTGTCCTTGCTTACCACATTCAAAGCAAGTGAAGTTTTGGCTTGAAGTTGAACTATCCTTCTTTCTGAAACTTTTCTTTTTGAAAGTTTTATCGTTTTTGAGAAATTTACCTAATTTCTTAACGAGGAAGGTGTTGTTTTCATCTTTATCTAAATTTTCGTCTTTGATTTGTTCTTTTGATTCAGCTTTTAAAGTAATGTTTTTGGTCTTCTTTTCTTGACTTTCATTTTTCTCTAACCTTCCAAGTTCGATTTCGTGTCCTTGAAGTTTTCCGAACAATGCAGGAAGAGATATTTTGGATAGGCTTTTCTTTTCGGAGATCGCTGTCACTTTTGGTTGCCTGTCCCTTGTTAATGATCTTAACACTTTTAGATTTAATTCATCGTTGGTGAAGATTTTCCCAAGTGCCGACAAGTGGTTGGTTAGATGAGAGAACCTTTTCTGTAAGTCTAAGATAGATTCTCCGGGCTGCATTCGAAATAATTCGTATTCTTGAGATAATGTATTGAGTTTATATCTTTTTACCTCAATAGTCCCTTCATGAGTTACTTGAAGTGTATCTCATATTTCTTTAGCCGTTTCTCAGTGAGATACATGAAAGAATTCATCCATTCCAAGTGCTGATTGTAGCATGTTCTTGGCCTTCTTATCAAACAACACTTTTCTTTTATCATCGTCAGTCCATGAGGTTTTTATCTCTGTTTCTTCTTTATTGTTGATGACCGCTTTTGGAATGTAGGGGTCATTTTCTACTGCATCCCATATGTCGTCTCCTTGTGCTTCAAGATACGCTTGTATGCGTATCTTCCAAAAGTCATAGTGATCTCCAACGAAGCACGGTGGCTTGTTGCTACTACCACCATATCTGAAAACAGGTTGTGCGAAAGCCATGAGTAAGGATCGAGGAGTAAGTTTCATGAACCTGCTCTGATGCCAATTGTAAGAACAGAGGTGCACTTAAGAGGGGGTGAGTTAGGTGTTAAGAAATTTTCTTGTTTTCAGAGGTTTAGTGATCGATTTGTGTTATTTGGACATTGTAGGGCAATAAGTAAATGGCAGAAAATTAATGGACACAGTAATATTATCCTGGTTCCCCTTATGACCAAGGGTACATCCAATCGTCTTGCACACAACAAGAGATTTTTCCACTATTGTCAGAAAATACACAAATCCCAACCTATGATCTCTTCTACAAACTTCTAACAAAAACTTCTAAGATAGAACGCCACTATCTTAGATTAGACTACTTGAAGAAAGTACTACTTTCTTTTACAAACAATATAATCACTTGTGATTTTCAACAAAATGTTCTTTAACTTGGAATGAGAATATAATGGTTGTACAATGATATCAATCCAATATTATTTCAAGTGTACTTTGAGAACCTTTCTCAATGACACGAGAATGTATTGCAAGTACTTGAAATATGAAAAATGACTTTGAGAAAATTTTAGAAAATTGTTCTAAGTTTGGTAGTAGGATTGTGTGTTAATTAATATGAAAATATGGGGTATTTATTCCATAGACATCACTTCAGATCAATGACCATTGTTCGAAGAGGTTTGATGAACAAATGCAATGATCTAGAACCATTTCAGATCTGAAAAATTGCATTGTTTCCAGTTCTATTCGAATACAGTATGTATGTATTCGAATACACCTCTTATAACGTTCAGATTTATTAAAAATTTTCATCTTGTATTCGAATACAAAGTGCATGTATTCGAATACAAATAAGTGTATTTTGCCACTGACTTGTTGTTTGTATTCGACTACATCAGGTTGTAGTCGAATACTAATGTGTAGTCTGAGCTACTGACTTAGCACTTGTATTCGACTACAACACCTTGTAGTCGAATACAGATGTTTAGTTTTTGCTACTGACTTAGCATCTGTATTCGTATACAATATGTTGTATTTGAATACGACATTGCTTTTTGTCAAAAACTTTAATTTTAAACATTGTTAAAGTAATTTTGACATGTGAAAATCCTTTTTATGCATGTACAAAGATGAATGGTTCTCATGTACTTTTGAAGTATTGATTGCATCATGTACATTTACATTTATTAAACATCTAATATGTTTGATTATAGTTAACTTTGATATTTGGACTTCTTTTTTAGCTTTGTTACTTCGATCACAATTCTTGGTCTTTGTCTTCATCTAAAACACGTGTTTTACAGATTTGTGGTTTCGCTATGCTAAAAAGACATAAGTAAAATCTAAGGCATAAATGTAAAGATAAAGTTTGAGAAAATAGAATGTTTGATTGATTGTGTGTGTGTGTCTAAAATGACAAGTACATGAGCTATTTATTGGCCAAGTTAATCCTAATGGCCAATGCATTGTTGCTTACCAAATCTATAAAGACCCTGCTTCATTCGACTATTTTTTTGGGTAGTGCATGTTTTCTTCCCATTATAGGGTGTACATGGAGCCACATGTTGACATATATATTTCTATTTCCACAACAACTGCATTTGCTAATGCTACGTGCTTTTTTTCTCCACTTTCTCTCCTCTGTAATTATAGTGTCTCTGGTAAATGGTGCTATAAACATGGAACTCAACCTTTGAGCAGAATTATCAACTTTCAAATGCTTTTTAGTGTCCTTGGAGACCCCATCATATTCGTAAACTCACGTAGAATTGAGAAAGACTCGCTTGGTTCGTGTTCAATTGCTCCTATATTGACTACTCCTTACTTTGACTGTGTGAGCATCAACTACACTAAATTTGGTTGCATGTCGAGTTTGGCTAACAACTTAGATTATTTTTTATGTAAACAAATGTCCTTCTACTTACTTTATCCGATTTATATGAATCATAAAATAGTTGATATAAACCCCACCATTGCTAGGGATAAGGTGAATAAATCTAATAAAACTCTACGGAATCAATTACCTCAACGGTAATTTTATTTTTCTTGTGATAACTCAATGGTTCTTTATTCATTCCCTATAAATACATCTCGTCGATTCTTTAGGTGCTTCATTTTCTTGTTTTACTTTATTCCATCTCTTGCATTCTTTCTCTCCAAGCTTTCCTTTGTTCTTGACTTTTAACATTTCATCTGTATTTTAGTTTTAGTTTCAAACTTCTTTCACCGTCCTCTTATCTTTTTTGTGTGGCTCATTCTCGATCATCTTCTTGAAATGCCTCCCATTCTTATGATATCATCAACTTATCCCCCAATACCTCAGTCTCGTAGCTTCCTAGGGCTTTTCACCCTATTCAAGAGCATCTTACCCTCTTTCCTTCTACATCTAGAACGACAATAGACAATGAGTTTATGAGCTTCTTCGTATTTCCTTAAGGCTATCATCTTTCCCTTGCTTGAAGCTAGTTTAAAATTGAAAGGAGGTGAGTTGACTTTAGAATTAATCTGCATCCAACAACTATTTATTTGAAATGGCTTACTGGCGTGAAAGCTGAGAAAGGTGATCAATGGAAGAAATGGGATCTTTACGACATTATCATGCTTTCCAAGAAAGATTTCACGCTCGCTATTGACCCTTTTTTGGCTTCCTCGATTATTGGTCCATAAGTGTTAATGATTTTATTTTCCCCTAGGGTATGTTGACTCCAACTCTATTGGATGTAGCTTCCATACATGGCTTACCCAACATAGGCTATGAGGCTCCACCAACTCATGATGTTCCTATTTTTTCCTTTTCTAAGGCCACTTTAGGTTATTCAAAAAATTTACCCACCAATGCTAACACTAGTGGACTAGTCATTGATGCAGAGCACAATGTGTCCTTATCGTATTGGTTCAACAAGTTCTTCGTTTGTATTGGTTCTGTGGCCACAATCCAAGAGTTGCAGATATATGTTGCTCTACCTCAAGAAAATAGGAACATATCATGGGGTTCTTTATTTCTATGCACTTTTTATTGTTCCTTTTTTTCATAATCTTGGAATGGATAAACCATAGATAAGATCTAAAAGCCTTAAGTAGGCCTATATGGTTCTTTCAACTTTGGTTTCATCTTTATTTTCTTGAATTTCTTCGAGAGTTGTTTATTTGTCGCCCCATCTTTGAAAAACAACCAATTTGGGAACAATTGATTCTTTATCCAGGGAATGCCAATTGTGCCTTTGATGTGGCAGAATGATTTTTTTTCCTTAAATTGTACTACAACCAATTAGACCTCAACCATATTACAAGAGTGTGGTCTAGTCTGGTTTTTGAATGCAGTAACTGGACAACTCTCTTCATGAGCCCAAGAAGATGTCAACTTCAATTGAGCTAGGGTCCTTACAACTAGGGACTTCTTGTGCTAATTGAAGCGAAGACTAGGAACAAAAATACCTCTATAGAGTGCTACAATCCCTAGTAAGTAGCAAGGCAATTTGGTCTCTTGCACCATATTGCTTTCCACTTTGAGTCCATAAAGCTTATTTTGGAGCGAGACTTCTTGGAAGCAACTAAAGTCGAATCATTGTCCAACCTTAATTTTTAGAAGATACTAGCCTTCAAAAGGGCTTCATTCACCTATTTCCTAAACGAAACAACTGCCTTTGGTAACTGGGGGTCTGAGGTTAAAGAAGGTTTTCTTCTAGAAAAGAGACATCAAATAGTGTGTTCTTCTACTAATTTAAGGGGGTACGAATAGCAAGGATTCACTTGCAAGAACTTAGTCGGTGATAGTTGTTCATCCCCTAGCTCGCAAACTTTTGACTAGGAACGAAATGTCAACAGTCACCAAAAATGTAACCTTCTTGATTATTTTTTGTTTTGTTTAGAATACCATTATAGTGTTTTCAATCCCTAACCTTTCCTCCTAAGACCCGGGGAAAGGTTCGGTTATCATAGACCTAGATGAGATGATTCCCTCTTCAACCAAGAAAAGATCCAGGCTTGGTGGAGTTAAATCCAATGAACCAGTGGCCGAATTGATCCTCCTACAACAAAAGGACGACCTACTTGCAATATTTACGATTTGGCTAACGACAACAAAGTTCAAAGGTAATAAATAATTTCTTCAAATATACGGTAAACCATGCCATATTTGTCTTCTAACATTATTTTTCACTAACTACAACGAACTAAACCTTCTCATTCCATATCGGAGAAGAAAGTTGTTTCTCCTAAACCAGAGCCAACCAACACCACTCTTCCATTTATATCGATTATTAGTAAATTATCCCACCTTTAAGATTTCCAGCGAATGAATCTTCGGCTCAATTGTCTCCTTTGCCTCTTATTCTTCATTCTTCTCAATGAATATCAATACCACTCAGGCATCAAGCTCCATTATCATCTCAATTGTTGACTCCTCCACTGAATATTAGTGAATGGAATTGAAACATTATTTCTGTGAAGTAACCTTTACCCCTATGATCTCCTCCTCTATGCACGTTGAAATAGTTGAAATTAAATTAGCGCTTGAAAAGGAAATTTTGACAGTTGAAGATGAAGAGACCCGTTTAAGGAAAAATTTATTTTGTCTAAGTAGCATTGACATGATCCCTTCAGCTCAACAACAACTTTTCAAAAAGATTGTTATTTGTTTGGCTACTTTATCTTAGGGTTACCTAAGCTTCAAATATTAAAAAGATCAAGGTTTCCTTTAAAGACGCCTATGCCACCCTAGAAAGTAACAAGAGAAAAGTTTCTCAACGTTAGATGTACATTCAACAACGGTTGACATTCTTTAAGGAAAAAAAAGTAAAGATCCAAAAGAAGATAACTCGACTTGACTAGAAGCAGTAGCGTTAACCGAACAAGTTAAAAATGCTAACAAATGAAGAATCTCCCTTTACACAAATTCCACTTGTGCTGATGGCATTCTGAATCCTCTACTATAACATATGGCTAACAAGGAGATGGATTTTCATTAAAAAAAATGAAGGACTGGACACGTATCAACATGAATGAGAAAATTTCAGATTGTTGATGGCACAAATGAGACTTCTAGACTCTACACCCGCAGTTGAAACACTTGGTTCCTCTACAAAGGATCAATCAGATGTTGTTGCGGTAGATCCATGGACCTCCTTGATAGACGTTCTGCTTGGCTGATGTAAAAGGAAATAGAGAAATCCCACTTGCTTGATGAGGATACGATGTTAAACAAGGATATTGCTAGTAAAACCCCCTAGACATAGCATTTATATTTCATTTGGCTAGATAACTAGCTTGTGGCTACCACTAATAAAAGGGTCATTTGCAATTTGGTGACCATTTTCCAAATTGGGGATCATTAATTTCAAGTGATAAAATAGTTTTCTATACTAAGTCACCTTCCACGAATCTTTTAGGCGTGACTCGTTTATTGTATGCCTTAGCGCTTTTTTGCTTTGAACTCCCTATTCAGCTTAAGCCGTTAGCAAATCTTTGTCAAGGGAGTCCATCTCCATTAACATAACTTGTTGATAGATGCTAAGGCTAAGTAGATTATATTTAGTAACTGTCAATGAAGCTACATTAATCTCCAAGGGGAGAACCGCATCCTAGCCATAAGTTAGTCCAAAGGGAGTAAAACCGATAGAGTTGGCCTTAGCATTTCTTATAGCCCAAAAAGCCTCATACAGGGTTTCATGCCACCTTCTAGGTTTATTTTCTATTCTCTTTTTGATTATATCTACGATAGTATTGTTAGCAGCCCCAACTTGGGCATTAGCTTGAGCATAATAAGTATATGACTTTATAATTTTTATGCCAAACTTATGTGGAAAGGCCACCACCTTTTCCCCAACGAACATAATTCTCTTATTAGTGGTAATAGTTTCATGGATTCCAAACATGTAGATAATTTAATGTTAAATGAAAGTGATAATCAAATCTTGGCCAACATTTGCTTTGAACTCTCTATTCAACTTTGATCCATTAGCTAATCTTCATTAAGAGAGTCCATCTCTATTAACATAGCTTGTTGATATTCCCTAAAGCTAAGTAGATTCTGCTTAGCGAATCTCAATGAATCCAAGTTAATCTTCAAGGTGAGAACTGCATCCGTGCCATTAGTTAGCCGAAAGGGAGTGAAACCAATAGAGTTGGCTTTAGCATTTCTTATAACCCAAAGAGCCTCGTGCAGGGTTTCATGCCATCTGTAAGTATAGATGTGCACCTAAGAAGGGGGGTGAATTAGGTGTTTAAGAGTATTTCTTGTTTTCAGCAAATTAACAATTGATTTTTGCGCTTACGGATAGTAAAAGATAAAGTAAATGGTAGTAATGTGAAGAACACAACAATATTATCCTGGTTCCCCTTATACCCAAGGGTACATCCAGTCCTCTTGCACACCACAAGAGATTTCTCCACTATTGTTAGAAAATGTACAAGTCCCACCCTAGGACCACTGCTACAAACTTCTAACAAATCTTCTAGGATAGCACCCCACTATCTTAGATAAGACTACTTAAAGAAAGTACTACTTTCTTTTTACAAACACTGTAATTTAGTAAGGATATAAGAGTATAAAAGAGAGGTATAATGATAACAATCCAATATTGCTTCAAGTACTTTCAGAACCTGTAAAAATACATGTTTTTGATTATACACAAAGACCAATGGTGACAACGCTCAAAGCAACAAAAAGAAGAATTCCTCCAAAACATTTCCAAACATCCTTTGATGAATTAAAAATAGATAGTTTATGAAAAGGTAAATGATTCAAGCCATAGTTCAACTACAAAGAGAACCTTACAATATTTTGCATATGCATAAACAATATTTTCAAAAGTCCAAAATAATATTTTCAAAATGATAGAATCTTTATTTTTGACCAAATACAACATTGTAGTCGAATACAACACAGGTGTATTCGGATACAGATGAAAATTGCTAAGTCAGTAGCAAAAACGTCTCATCTGTATTCGACTACAACCAAGGTGTATTCGAATACATATGAAAATTTGCTAAGTCAGAAGCAAAACCATCTCATCTGTATTCGACTACATCCTGCTGTATTTGAATACAGATGAAAAATTGTTAAGTCAGTAGCTAAAACTTTTCATCTGTATTCGACTACACAAAAGTGTATTCGGCTACACAGTGAAAAATTTGAATAAATTTGAACGTTGCAGCAAGGTGTATTCGAATACATATATCTTGTAATCGAATACAACTGGAAGCAATGCAATTTTTCAGTTCTGAATTCAATCTAAAACATTGCAATTCTTCCTCAAACCTCTTGGATCAATGGCCACGAATCTGAAGAGATGTTTATGAACTATAAATATGTCATAACTTCAGATTCAAAATCATCAATCCAATTACACAATTTCAAAGACTTTGAACTAACTTTTCTGAGTTTTTCTCAAAGTTATTTTCAGAAATTCAAGTACTTGCATATCATTTTCATATCCTTAAGGTTCTCAACGTACTTGAATAAATCTTGGATTGTTATCATTCTACCTCATTCTTACTCTTATATTATTATCAAAACAACAGGTGTTTGTAAAAGAAAGTTGTACTTTCTTTAAGTGTTATATCTAAGATAGTAGTGTTCTATCATAGAAAGTTTGTTAGAAGATTGTAGCAAAGGTCCCAGGGTGAGGACTTGTACATATTCTGACAAATAGTGAAGAAAATCTCTTGTGGTGAGCAAGAGGACTGGATGTACCCTTGGTTATAAGGGGAACCAGGATAAATCTGCAGTGTTCATTTACTTACTGTTATTTACTTCTTCATCTACCAACATTAAATGCAAAAATCAATCACTAAAATTCTGAAAAATGTTAAAATACCCAAACACTTAATTCACCCCCCCTCTTAGGTGCACATCTGATCTTACAATTGGCATCAGAGCAGGTTCAAGGTAACTTACTCCTAGATCAAATAACTCATGGCTTCCGCACAACCAGTTTTTAGAGACGGTGGCAGCAGTAACAAACCACCATGTTTCGTCGGTGAACATTATGATTTCTGGAAGATACGAATGCAAGCATATCTTGAGGCACAGGGAGACGAAATATGGGATGCTGTTGAAAACGGCCCCTACATCCCAACGACAATTATAAACAACAAAGAAGAAATCAAGATAAAGAATTCCTGGACCGATGACGATAAAAAGAAAGTGCTATTTGACAAAAAGGCTAAAAACATTCTACAATCAGCATTAGGTATGGATGAATTTTTCCGCATATCTCATTGTAAAACAGCCAAGGAAATATGGGACACATTGGAAGTAACCCATGAAGGAACCATAGAGGTAAAAAGATCCAAACTGAATACACTTTCTCAAGAATATGAATTATTTCGTATGCAGCCTGGAGAATCTATATTAGACATGCAGAAACGATTCTCCCACTTAACAAATCACTTGACAGCCCTTGGAAAAGTTTTCTCCAACGATGAACTGAATCAGAAAGTATTAAGATCACTAACTAGGGCGTGGCAACCAAAGGTGACAGCGATATCAGAAAAGAAGAGTTTATCCAAAATGTCACTTTCTGCATTATTTGGCAAACTACAAGAACATGAAATAGAACTTGGACGATTAGAGAAAAATGAAACCCAAGAAAAGAAGAGCAAAAATATTGCTCTAAAGACCGAATCAAAGGAAGTAGTCAAAGATGAAATTTCTGATGACGACGAAAACATTAACTTCCTTGTCAAGAAATTCGGTAAATTTTTTAAAAATAACAGAAGTTTCAAAAAGAAGAACTTCAGAAAGAAAGATAACACGGCTAACCAAAACTTCACATGCTTTGAATGTGGGAAACAAGGACATATTAAAGCAGATTGCCCAGATCTCATCAAAAAGAATGCCGGTAAAAGAAAAGACTTCAAGAAAACATATATAGCATGGGAAGATAACGACATAAGTTCATCATCAGAAACTAAAAGTGATGAATGTGCTAATGTTGCACTAATGGCTTCACATCATTCAGTAACGAAGAGGTTAGTAACTTAAACACTCCTCATTATAATCATGAATTAGTTATAGAATACAATGAAGCACAAAATGCAATAAAGAAACTTCTTGTTGAATGTAAAAATCTGCTTAAACAGGTATCAACTCAAAAGAAAGAAATCTCAGGTCTTAAAGAAAAAATTAATATTATGGAAAAAGATGCTGAAAAATCTAAGTAGAATTCTACATGCAACAATTGTGATTCCCTTTCATTTAAAATTGTTCAACTAAATAGAGTGATTGAAAGATATGAAAAAGGACATATAGGATTGGAAAATGTTCTAAACATGCAAAGATATTCAAATGATAAAAGTGGTCTTGGATTTTCTAAATTTGACAAACCAAGCACTAGTAAGACCATTTTTGTAAAATCAAGTACTCAAACAAATCTAAGAAATATGACAATTGTACAAAAAGAGCATTCTCATAAGGAAAAGATTACTAAAAATAAACTTCATACATACACTAGTAAAATTCCTACTTGCTCATATTGTGGTATCGATGGACACACACCAAATACTTGTCATATAAGAAACATTAGCGTTCCAAAAGGGCATTGCATATGGGTCAAGAAAGGCACTAACCCCCAAGGACCCAAAGCACTTTGGGTACCTAATAAAATTTGATTTCAATTTTGCAGGGATGCACACAAAGTACTTCAAATTTGTGGTACTTAGATAGTGGGTGTTCCAAACACATGACGGGAGACATAACAAAATTTTCAGCCTTGACCCTTGAATCAAAAGGATATGTAGTATATGGAGATAATAATAAAGGAAAAATCCTAGGTATTGGAAAAGTTGGAACATCACCTTCTCCATCAATTGAAGATGTTCTGTATGTTGAAGGCCTAAAGCATAATCTCATAAGCATTAGCCAGTTATGTGACAAAGGACACAAGATAGTCTTCAACAAAGAAGAGTGCATCATTCAAAATGCAGCAACAAATGAAATTCAATATATCGGTAAACGTTTTAAGAATATTTTTATACTTAATTTTGACGATTTATCCTTGAAAATGAAATGTCTTTTGGTAAGCGACAACAATGATGCATGGTTATGGCATAAAAGAATTGCTCATATTCACATGGATCATTTAAACAAACTAGTCAAGCATGATCTTGTTGTTGGATTACCAAAAATGAAATTTGTCAAGGATAAATTATGTGACGCTTGTCAAAAAGGTAAACAAACGAAAACTTCCTTCAAAGCTATAAATGTTATATCTACTACAAGACCACTTCAATTAATACACATGGATTTGTTTGGTCCATCAAGAACTAAGAGTCTTGGTTGAAATTCATATGGACTAGTGATTGTTGATGACTTTTCAAGGTACACATGGACCTTGTTTTTGGCAAACAAAAACGAAGCTTTTAAAGCATTTAAAAATTATGCCAAACTAGTCCAAAATGAACAATCATCCAAAATTGTATCGATTAGAAGTGATCATGGAAGAGAATTTCAAAACACCTTATTTGAAGAATTCTGTGAAGAAAATGGAATTTTCCACAATATTTCTGCACCTAAAACACCTCAACAGAATGGGGTTGTTGAGAGAAAGAACAGAACCTTGATAGAACTTGCAAGAACTATGTTAATTGATTCAAATCTACCAAAGTATTTTTGGGCAGATGCCGTAAACACGGCATGCTATGTTACTAACAGAGTAAACATTCGGCCGATTTGTGGCCATTGACCCAAGAGGTTTGAGGAACAATTGCAATGATCTAGAATCATTTCAGATCTGAAAAATTGCATTGCTTCTAGTTGTATTCGAATACAGGATGTATGTATTCGAATACACCTCTTTGTAACGTTCAAATTTATTCAAATTTAACACAGTGTAGTCGAATACACATGTATGCAGTCGAATACAAATTGATCAATTTTGCCACTGACTTGTTGGTTGTATTCGAATACATCAGGGGTAGTCGAATACAGATGAGAGGCTTTTGCTACTGACTTAGCAATTTTCATCTGTATTCGAATACACTTATGTTGTATTCGAATACACCTTGTATTTTGTCAAAAATATTAATTTTAACACTTTGTAAATATAATTTTGACTTTTGAAAATACTTTTTATGCACATGTAAAGATGAAAAGTTCTCATGTACTTGATCTTGAGATTGTATCATTTACCTTTACATTTAAACATCTAGTATGTTTGAATTAAGGTTTATCAATAAGATATTTTGGACTTCTTCTTTTTGAGCTTGTTGTCTTGATCATCATCATCGTTGGTCTTTTGTCTTCATCAAAAACATCTATTTTACATTCTCCCCCTTTTTGATTATGACAAAACTTTTGTTGTTTGGAGAGACTGTATCATCGGAAAATTATTCCCCCGTAATTTATACGTACTCCCCCGTTGAACTTGAATGTTTGTGATCATTTTGGAAAAAAGATGGAAGACCTACAAACAGTTTAAAATACAACAAAATAACAAAATACCAAAATATCGACAATATATAAAGTAGAATCCAAGTAATTTTAAGATATAAAAGAGAATATTCGAATATCAAATAATACCCAAAATCATGTTTAAGTATTATAACGAAAACATATTGAAAAGGAAAATTAATGAAAGCATCATAAGAACTGTTAAACAAGCTTCATCAAAAACTATTTCTAGTATACGAACTATATTGTCAAGTTTTTGTTTAAAAATGAAAAAAATTTCACAGAAAATACAACATGTAAGGCACATATTCATATATTAATAAAAGATATATATCATGGAATTAACTCTAGCAACTTATCAAGAGAAAATTTTAGATTTGAAGAGTGATGACAAAATATAGGGTCATTTCTTTACCCACATGTAATGCCCTTTTGGAACACTAACGGTTCTAATGTGATAGGCATTAAGTGTGTGACCATTAAGACCACAATAGGAACAAGTAGGAGTAAATCTATTTTTAATAATATTTGTATGAAATTTATTTTGAATAATTTTCTCCTTTTAAGAATGACCTTTTTGTAAAATTGTAATTTTTCCTTGATTGGATTGAGTACTTGCTTTGACAAAAATGGTCTTATTCAAGCTTGGTTTGTCAAATTTAGAGAATCCAAGACCACTTTTATCATTTGAGTATCTTTGCATGTTTGGAACATTCCACAATCCCATTTGTCCTTTTTCATATCGTTCAGTTACTCTATTTAATTGAACAATCTTGAATGAAAGAGAATCACATTTATTGCATGTAAAATTCTGTTTTGATTTTTTAGCATCCTTTTCCATAATGTCAACTTTTTCTTGAAGACTTGAGATTTGTCTCTTTTGTGTTGACACTAGATTAAACAGGTTTTTACATTCAATAAGAAGTTCCTTAATGGCGTTTTGAGCATCATTGTATTCAATAATTAATTCACTATTAGTTTTATTATAATGAAGAGAGTTTATGTTACTAACCTCTTCGTCGTCATCTGATTGATGCAATGCCAATAGTGCAACATTAGCGCATTCCTCACTTTCTGTTTCTGAAGATGAACTTACTTCGTTATCTTCCCAAGCTATGTATACCTTCTTGAAGTCTTTCCTTTTACCGGCATTTTTCTTGATAAGGTTAGGAAAATCTGCCTTGATATGTCCTTGCTTCCCGCATTCAAAACAAGTGAAGTTTTGGCTTGAAGTAGAATTATCCTTTTTCTTGAAACTTTCCTTTTTGAAAGTTCTATCATTTTTAAGAAACTTGCCAAATTTCTTAACAAGGGAGGTAATGTTTTCGTCTTCATCAGAATTTTCTTCTTTGATTTGTTCCTTTGATTCGGCCTTTAGAGCAATGTTTTTGGTCTTCTTTATTTGACTTTCATTTTGCTCCAATCTTCCAAGTTCAATTTCGTGTTCTTGAAGTTTTCCAAATAGTGCAGAAAGTGACATCTTGGATAAGCTTTTCTTTTCTGATATTGCTGTCACCTTTGGTTGCCAAGCCCTTGTTAGTAATCTTAATACTTTCAGATTTAGTTCATCGTTGGTGAAAATATTTCCAAGAGCCGTCAAGTGATTTGTTAAGTGGGAAAATCTTTTCTGCAAGTCTAAGATAGACTCTCCGGGCTGCATACCGAATAACTCATACTCTTGAGAAAGTGTATTAAGTTTAGATCTTTTTACCTCTACGGTGCCTTCATGGGTTACTTCCAATGTGTCCCATATTTCTTTGGCTGTTTTACAGTGAGATACGCGGAAAAATTCATCCATTCCTAGTGCTGATTGTAGAATGTTTTTAGCCTTTTTATCGAACAAAACTTTTCTTTTATCGTCATCGGTCCATGAATTATTTGTTGTTGATGACTGTTGGCTCAGGTTCAACAGCATCCTGTTGGAACCAAGTTGGTTTTACATATAGAGTTTTGATGTTAACAAAAGTATTTTGTGAAAACAATATATTTGACTTCAAATAGTATGAAAGAAGATTCATGTTTTTGAAGAAAATCTAAAATAAGATTTGATTCAAATTTATAATTGAAGAAAAATCTTAAATAAGATTTGATTCAAAATTATAATTGATGAAAATCTAAAATAAGATTTGATTCATATTTATAATTGAAGAAAATCTTAAATAAGATTTAATTCAAAATTATAATTGATGAAAATCTAAAATAAGATTTGATTCAAATTTATAATTGATAAAAATCTAAAATAAGATTTGATTCATATTTATAATTGAAGAAAATCTTTGACCAAGTTGAAAAGAAGATATGGTCAAGATTTGAAGAATATTTGAATAAGATTTGAAGAAGATTTGAAAAATATTTGAAGAAGATTTGAAGAATATTTTAAGAAGATTTGAAGAAGATTTGAAGAAGATTTGAAAAATATTTGAAGAAGATTTGATTAAGATTTGAAGAAGATTTAGTGAAGATTTGAAGAATATTTGATTAACATTTAATGAAGATTTGAAGAATATTTGATCAACATTTAATGAAGATTTGAAGAAGATTTGAAGAATATTTGATATGAAGAATTTACAAAGTCAATCTACACAAAATTGGAGCAGAATCATTCTGAAGAATTTACAAAGTCAATCTACACAAAATAGGAACAGAATCAATTTGAAAAATTTGCAAACTCAATCTAAACAAGATACAATTCAGAATTAAATAAGGACTAAGTTGAAGCCCAATTTTTCACTATAAATAGACACTCAAGGCTGAAGGAGAAAAGCATCAAAAAGTAGAAGAACTCAAGCTCAAGATTCCAAATTCATCTTAGAGTTCAAAGAGAGAAACACTTGTTCAGGCTAGAAATATTTTTTGAGTGTTCTTTTCTTAAAGTGTGAGAGTTATTGTTATATCAGCTTTGTTATAAGCAACTACTCAAGTTTCAATCTCTTGTATCCAACCCGATAGTGGTTTAGTTCCTTCTTCAATCTGGGGTCGTCAGGTTGTTAGGAGAAGACTTGGCTTGTAGGGTCAATGTGGTTAGTTCCTCAAAAGTCTGGGGTTGTCAGGCTGTTTGGGAAGACTGGCTTGGAGGGTCAGGTGCTTTGTAATTCAAGGTTTTTGAATTAGTGGATTAAAGCCTTCTGAATGAGGGGACTGGATGTAGCCAAGTTAGTGGTGAACCAGGATAATTCTACGCGTCAAATTATTTATGCTTTCATTGCTTGCTGCTTCTAAATTCGATTGCTTCTACTCCAAGTAAGTAACCAAATCCAAACTAATTTTTAATTATTTATAAATTATTAAAAAGGTATCAACTTTGTGCAAACACAATTCAACCCCCCATTCTCGTGTTCGCACCTTCAATTGGCATCAGAGCTCGGTCTCAAGGCTGAGCACTTTACGTTGTTTGAGTAAAGATCCAAGGGTTCAATATGTCTGGATTCAGTGAAGAAGCTACTGGAGGAAATATCAACAGACCACCTCTGTTTGATGGAGAACGTTTTGAGTATTGGAAAGACAGGCTGAGAAGTTTCTATATTTCACAAGATCCTGAACTTTGGGACTTGGTGGAAGATGTTATATTGCTCCGAAGAATAAAGATGGTATTGAAATTCCAATAAAGGAGATGAATGCTGATCAGAAGAAGATGTACAAGATGCATCATAAGTCCAGAACATTCATGATAAATGCAATCACCTTCAAGGAGTTTGACAAGTGCACCAACAAAGAGACAGCAAAGAGTATTTATGATAGTCTGATTCTAACCTATGAAGGAAGCAAGCAAGTTCAAGAAGCAAAGGCCAACCTCTTAGTCAAAAAGTATGAGTTGTTCAAGATGGAAGAAGATGAAGACATTGAAACAATGTTTTCCAGATTCCAAACCCTGGTATCAAGTTTAAAGGTACTTGAGAAGAGTTATACTACTGCTGATCATGTGAAGAAAATTCTTAGGAGTCTAACAAGTAAGTGGAGACCTAAGATCACTGCCATTCAGGAAGCAAAAGATCTGAATACTCTAAAGCTGGAAGAATTAATCAGCTCTCTCAGATCACATGAAATTGAGCTTGAAGAAGATGAGCCCAAAAAGAAGAACAAGACTCAGGCCTTGAAATCTAAGCAGAAGAAGGTTCTAAAGGCAACATCAGATTCAGAGGATGATGATTCAGATGATCAGAATGAAGACTTAGAGGAAGAGGAACTGGCGTATATATGCAGAAAAGTTAAGAAAATGTGGCACAACAGAAAGAAGAAATTTCCCCAAAGATATTCCAAGCAATCCAACAAAGGAAATGATGATAAAAGCATTATCTGCTATGGATGCAATGAACCTGGACATATTAAGTCAGAATGTCCAAATATGGAGAAAGGAAAAAGGAAAGATTCCAGACCCAAGAAGAAGAGTTTGATGGCTACATGGGATATATCTGAGGAATCCTCTGATGATGAACAAGTAGATTTGGGTATGATGGCTCATACCAACTCTACCTCTGGATCCAACACAGATTCTGACTCTGAAAGTGAATCAACAGATGAAGAAAGTGAGGTATTTTCTGAATTTACTCGATCTGATTTAATTACTGCTATAAATGATTTTTTAAATATTAATCACAAATTGTCTTTAAAACTGAAAACACTTAGGAAAGAAAATACAAATCTAACTGAAAATATTAACGTTTTAAAGAATGAAAATACTGAATTTAAAACAGAAAATACAAATCTGAAAATTGATATTACTAAACTTAAAATAGAGAATGCAAATATGAAAACTGATATTACTGAACTTACAACAGATAATGCAACTCTGAAAACTGATATTATTGAACTTAAAATAGAAAATGCAAATCTGAAAACAGATATTGCTGAACATAAGGCTAAAAATCTAACTCTGAAAAGTAATTATAGTTCAACATCAATTGAAAATACCACATGTAACTCCGATAAGCATGAAGAAGTATTTCAAGATTTTATTGATAATGGTATGGAAAGAAGCAATTATGCATCTATGATTTATGGGGTTAGTAGGAATGGTAAAAGAGGAATAGGATTTCATGAAAAAGTAATTGAATCTAACTTTATTCCGCCTGATGATTTATGTATTATTTGCTATAAGAAAGGTCACAATAAAATATCTTGTCCTATGCTAACCACATGGAAAGACAAGAAATCTTTAAGATCTAACAAACCAGGACCCAACCAAATTTGGGTACCAAAAGATAAAATTGTTTATGTTGCAGATGTTCTAAGCAATCAAATTGAAACACCAGTCATGGTGCCTGGTCAATGGATGCTTGCAATATATGAAGGCAAAAAGGTCTATGTTCCAAGCTCTACCAAACAGAAGCCAACTGACTCTGTTGGAAGAAGGAATGGTCAACACAATACTTATCAGAACCAGAACCATACGATGAATCAGAAACATCAGAAACATTTGGAGTGTCAACATACTCAAAACTGGCAGAGAAATCACACATATCAACAGAACTGGAACTACCATAAGAATCAGAATTACCATCAAAGAAACCCGATACATCAGCAGAAACAGAAGTGGCAGATTAAAAGTCAGAATCAGGAGACTTCTTTGAACACTCCAATCAAATTCATGAAGACTACAAACCTGGATGGGAATTCAAATCCCTTCATCCAGACTCTCTAATAAGAGAATATGCAAACTCAGAATCTGAAAACCACAAAAGAAGAACATGGTTTTCATAGTGAAACTGAAACTGTTAACATACAGGTGATATCTTTCTTTAAATTTAATTATTTTCTGATATTATGTTTACTATGATAACAAGAAGCTTGATCATAAAAATCAAAGCTAGATAAGTATTTTGCAGGTTCTCAAGAATTTAAGAGGAATGATGTTTAGGATCTAGTACCTAGACCAGCGAAGAACATTATTGGAACCAAGTGGGTTTTCAGAAACAAGCTAAATGAAAAAGGTGAAGTGGTCAGAAATAAGGCAAGATTTGTCGCACAAGGCTACAGTCAGCAAGAGGACATTGATTACACTGAGACATTTGCTCCAGTGGCCAGGTTAGAAGCTATTTGTATCCTACTTTCTTTTGCTGCAAATAATAACATTACATTATTTCAAATGAATGTTAAAAGTGATTTTCTAAATTATTATATAAGTGAGAAGTTTATGTTAAACAACACCCAGGTTTTGAAAGTTCTAAATTTCCAAATCATGTTTTTAAACTTAGGAAATCTATGTATGACCTAAAACAAGCACCTAATGCATGATATGATAGACTTAATAACTTCTTGCTTAAAAAATAACTTTGAAAGAGGACAAGTTGAAAATACGCTCTTTAGATGACATTCTTATTATTCAAATTTATGATGATGACATTATTTTTGGATCTACTAATGGCATTTTTTGCCAAGAATTTTCTAAATTGATGCAGCTTGACTTTCAATTCAATATGATGGGAGAACTTAAGTTCTTCTTAGGGATACAAATTCAACAAGTCAAAAGGTATATACATTCATCAAACTAAATATACAAAAGAGCTTCTTAGGAAGTTTAAGATGAGTAATTGCAGACCTATGGCTACACCAATGCACCCTACTTGTTCACTTGAAAAAGATGATTCAGGCAAAAAAAAAAAAAAAAAAAACTTAGTGGATACTGTGATTCTGATTATGCTGGAGATAAACTTGAGAGAAAGAGCACCAGTGGCAACTGCACATTTTTAGGTAACAATTTAATATCATGGTCAAGTAAGAGACAAAACACCCTTGCAATGTCAACATTAGAGGCTACAACATCCTAGATGAAACATCAACTTGAAGACTACAACATCCTAGAATCCAACATTCCCATCTATTGCGATAACACTTCTGCCATTTGTCTAGCCAAAAATCCTATCTTACATTCTAGAGCTAAACACATAGAGATCAAACACCACTTCATTAGGGACTTTGTTCAAAAAGGGGTACTAACCATTCAATTTATAGACACTGAACACCAATGGGCTAACATATTCACCAAACCACTACCTGAAGATAGGTTTGACTTCATCAAGAAAAACCTAAACCTTACATTCATACCTGACTGATGTTGTGATCACTTCAAAGTATTTTAGTTTTACACTAGTTATTATATTATGTTATATTTATTTTATTCAAAAAAAAAGAAAAAAAATGAGAAAAAAAAGAGAAAAAAAAAGAGAGAGAAAAAAAAGAAAAAAAAAAG
>JBBPBP010000002.1:30510690-30531535 GCA_037974735.1 Cicer chorassanicum
AATATTTGAAGAAGATTTGAAGAATATTTGAAGAAGATTTGAAGAAGATTTGAAAAATATTTGAAGAAGATTTGAAGAATATTTGAAGAAGATTTGAAGAAGATTTGAAAAATATTTGAAGAAGATTTGATTAAGATTTGAAGAAGATTTAGTGAAGATTTGAAGAAGATTTGATTAACATTTAATGAAGATTTGAAGAATATTTGATCAACATTTAATGAAGATTTGAAGAAGATTTGAAGAATATTTGATATGAAGAATTTACAAAGTCAATCTACACAAAATTGGAACAGAATCATTCTGAAGAATTTACAAAGTCAATCTACACAAAATAGGAACAAAATCAATTTGAAGAATTGGCAAACTCAATCTAAACAAGATACAATTCAGAATTAAATAAGGACTAAGTTGAAGCCCAATTTTTCACTATAAATAGACACTCAAGGCTGAAGGAGAAAAGCATCAAAAAGTAGAAGAACTCAAGCTCAAGATTCCAAATTCATCTTAGAGTTCAAAGAGAGAAACACTTGTTCAGGCTAGAAATATTTTTTGAGTGTTCTTTTCTTAAAGTGTGAGAGTTATTGTTATTATCAGCTTTGTTATAAGCAACTACTCAAGTTTCAATCTCTTGTATCCAACCCGATAGTGGTTTAGTTCCTTCTTCAATCTGGGGTCGTCAGGTTGTTAGGAGAAGACTTGGCTTGTAGGGTCAAGGTGGTTAGTTCCTCAAAAGTCTGGGGTTGTCAGGCTGTTTGGGAAGACTGGCTTGGAGGGTCAGGTGCTTTGTAATTCAAGGATTTTGAATTAGTGGATTAAAGCCTTCTGAATGAGGGGACTGGATGTAGCCAAGTTAGTGGTGAACCAGGATAATTCTACGCGTCAAATTATTTATGCTTTCATTGTTTGCTGCTTCTAAATTCGATTGCTTCTACTCCAAGTAAGTAACCAAATCCAAACTAATTTTTAATTATTTATAAATTATTAAAAAGGTATCAACTTTGTGCAAACACAATTCAACCCCCCCTTCTCGTGTTCGCACCTTCACATCCCATTTGTCGTCTCCTTGTGCTTCAAGATACGCTTGCATACGTATCTTCCAAAAATCATAATGCTCGCCAACGAAGCATGGTGGTTTGTTATTGCTGCCACCGTATCTGAAAACAGGTTGTGCGGAAGCCATGAGTTATTGATCGAGGAGTAAGTTACCTTAAACCTGCTCTGATGCCAATTGTAAGTTTATCAATAAGATATTTTGGACTTCTTCTTTTTAAGCTTGTTGTCTTGATCATCATCATCGTTGGTCATTTGTCTTCATCAAAAACATGTATTTTACACCATCTTTTGGATTTCTATTATATGTTACTTTTGATTATATCTATGATAATATTTTTAGTGGCCTTTGTTTGGCCATTATCTTAAGCATAATATGGAGAGAAGCGTATCATTTTCATGCCAAACTTCTGAGCGAAGTCAATCACATTTTCCCAAGTAAACACAGTTCACTGATCAATTGTAATAGTTTCAACGATTCCAAACCTTCAGATAATATGATGCTAAATGAAAGATATGATATGATACTTACCAACGTTTATCATCAGATGTACCCATTTTGTAAAATAATCAATAGCCACTATGATATAAGAGTGTCTCTTTGAAGACGCACAATATATTTTTTTGGTTTAAATATGTCTTTGGTCCTTGCAATTAAAAATTTATTTGATTTTGGTCCTCGTAAGTTTTTAAGTATGGTTCACATCCCTACAAATATAGTTTCATTTTATAATAGTTTATCCATCAAACTTCCATTACAAAAACTCTAACACCGTTAAACTTAAATATAAGTAAAAATACCTTTTTTTATCCTAAAAATAAATCTCCAATATAATTAAATTATAATATTTTTTAACCTAAAATTAACCCCGAATATTTAGTTCTTCTTTCCTAAAAAAAACCTAAAATTAACAACTTCAAAACGGCTTCTTTGAAATTGTTGGTTCAAGTTTAGAGCATCAACACTGACAGGTTAATTGCAAGATAATAACTGTATTATATTATAAAAGATAGCGACGATATTAAGACAATATCGATGGGTTTCTTTTGAAATTGTTGGTTCAACATTTTTTTGGTTCTTACCTTCTATAATAATCGTTTCAAGATGAAACCCACTTTGGAGATTTCTCGGTTGACCAGATTTTTCAATTCATTGACCAGATTCTTGGGGAAATTGGAACTACTGGAAATCGACTTGGGAATGTTAATCAGAATTGAGAAACAATCGGATCTAATAATTGATAAATTAGAATTCAATTTTGTTGATAACGGAAACAACCAGGTCATCATTTTGAACCAATTCCCAATCGCTAGCTTCAATTTAACTTTTTCCATCCATCGATGCAAAGAAAATTGTAGCGAATCACTCGAAAGAAGCAAACAAACATTTGCAATTTGGTACTAATATTGTATTTGGAACCCTAATCCTAATTTACGTAGGAAGTGTAGTTTGTTAGGGAAGAATAGTGAAACATTTGGGGGAAGAAGAATGAAACATTTGAGGTTAACTTTAGCTTTTTTTAGGGAAGAAAAATGAAACAGTTCGGGTTAATTTTAGGTTAAAAAAATTGTAATTTAATTATATTGGGGTTTATTTTTAAGGTTAAAAAGAGTTATGTTTTAATTATATTTAGATTTAACGGTGTTAGAGTTTTTGTAACGAAAGTTGGATGGAAATACATTTTTTAAATGAAACTATGTTTACAAAGATGTGAACTAAACAATACGAGAACCAAAATATAAAAAGGTAATAATAGCAAAGAATCAAAAACATATTTAAATCTTTTTTTTATCAGATTTATAGCCTAGAATGACCAGGGTCTAATCACTAGATGCAGTAATTCAGTTGGTACCCTTTGTATAAGCAATGGAATTGACATGCTTCAAACTCCTTGACATACATTTTGCAATCATCCGTTAGTGTAGGCCAATAACATCCACGACAATATAATATTCATTTCATCATAAGATCAACTATTTGGGAACCGCATAGTCCTTCATGGACTTTCCTCATAATCATCTAAGACTTTGGTTTCCCTTCGCACTTCAAGAGACCTCCATTTACACTCATTTTATAGAGATCACAATCTAACAACACATAATTTAATGCTCTTTATTTCAGCTTAATTTCAACTACAGATGATGGGTTCTATAAATAACGGACTATTTCCTTGATACAGTCATCCACCATTTGCATAGATTCTTCAAATTAAAAATTTGACTTGAACCTCTTTGTACCCAGAAGATTGTTGAGCTAAATCGTTAGCTTCTCATTTTCTATTCTGGGTACATGTAGTATTAAAGCATCAGGAAACATATGAAGTATTTTGACAGTCGTTTCATAGCACCCTTGGAGGTGGGATTCATGCATTGGTATTCCCCAATAATCTAGTTAATCACTAATTGGGAATCCCCCATGACTATCACTTGTTCAAGATCGATGGTCAAATCTACTAGTATCCTAAGCCCCATGCTCAAAGCCTCAAATTTTGCTTGATTATTATAAAATTTAGGATCTGGCAAACACTTCAATCTCCAAACTCTACCTAATCGGATGATATTAATGACTCCAATCCAAGTCCCTTTTTTGGGTGGTAAATCCGTCAAGCATTAAAACCGAAAGTTTCAGCATGACAACAAGGTTAGGTTCTAGTAATGGATCTTGAACTTCTACACATGAGTGATGTGTCAAAATATTCGCCAAGACCTGACCTTTGACTGCTTTTAAGGGTACATAAGCTAATGCGAATACGTTCAACGTGATTTCCCATTTTATTAGTTGACCTTGTAGTACTGACCTATTACGTAAATATCTTACCATACCAATTTTATACAAAACCAAAATCTATCTGCGCAATAAATAATATTCAAGTTCGGTACTACCATAAAACAAAGACAAGCGTAATTTCTCATTACGAGTACATCTAGTTTCTACATCCTTCAGGATTCGACTAAGATAGTATACTGCTCTCTTTGTTCCATCATCAGCCGATTGACTCATTTTCAACAACAAATACAACTAGAAAGATTTTCTTGGTACTAGTGGATTTTACTAAAGCTTTCTTGATCTGGTCAAACGCAACTTGCTGAATAGGTCCTAGAGTAGAGGTGAGAAAACCTTCATCTTGCTAGCCGAGTTAGATATGAATATATATTCTCATAAAATTATGTTTCCCTAGGAGACTCTACATCTATTTTTTATCTCTAAGACACCTTGGTTTAATGATAGATTTAGCTTTGTTCTTGTCAAATTCATTTCCTTTATTGTGTACTAAGAAACCTAAGAAATTTTCAAAAGATACTTCAAATTCACATTTTTTTGTGTTCATCTTGAGACAATGTACCCTATTCTTTCCAAGGCATGTTCTAATTCCAACAAATGATGTTTGAAGTCATTGGATTTTGCCACAATATGATCAATATAAAATTTCATGCTTTTGCCAATGAGGTCATGGAAAATAGCAATCCTTAGTTTTTTTAATATGTGGCCCTTGCACTCCTGAGCCCAAACAACATTATAATCCACTTATTAATACCAAAATTTCCAAAATATTTACCTCGAGATGTAACGTCGCATATTTTGATCCAAGACATTACTTAAAAATATGTTTTCTTTTAAAAACGACAATAATGTTTTTTCCTTAAATGTAGTTCATCATGTAAAAAATAAAAGTTTCGCCATAAAATAACTTAATATCATTTTCTTAAAAGAACACAACACAATTTACAAGATATTATTATTATTTGCAAAAATAATTTTCTAATTATTAGAAAATTATTCATTTACGCCCCAAAATAGAATAGATTATCTTTAAGTGAAATTCAAAACAAAAAAAAAAAACAAAGTTATCTTACTCAAATTTTTCCCACCAGAAGGAACCTTACCTCCGCATTTCTATTTAAAGTTAATGATGACAAGTAAATAAACTATAAAAGTGTACCTCATGGGTTTTATCAATACAAACATTATTTTTAAGTAAAAGTCTCATTTTTCCCACGCGGGTGCACCAAGCAAACATCATTCATGCAACTCTTCGAGATCATTAGTACCTAGATGTTGGTGTTAGTGGTCAGGTCAACCCACGAAAAAAACTAAACCAAATAATAAATTAACAACCCACAAATTCAACAGCGCTTATAAAAAAAAGCGTTGTTGTATCCTCCGTTATTTTTAAAAAATTATACAACAGCGGTTGTATTTAAAAAGCGCTGTAAAAGACGCGCTATAAAATGTCATTTTTGGCGTAGTGTCTGTTGAACATCTACCCATTCATAGAATATTTCATAAACAATGGCCTCAAATGTTTAATCATGTCTTGAGTGGAATTTTCAAACATCATTCCCATTTAATGCCTTCAAAGAACATGTTACCTTCAATTTCCGTAGGCAGAGATTAATTTCCCAAGAACTCTACAAGTATTATCCCTAAAATATCAATAGATTTTATAGGATCATCACTCTTCCCATTCTAAAGAAGATCTAGGATGTAATCCTCTTGGAATTCATCAAAGCTGTCGAATTCACCATCTTCTAGTTTTGTTCTTCCTTCAAGCGCTTTCACATGTTGCAATTCTTGTGCTCCAAATCCTTGGGCACTTGTATCGTGAGCTTTAGATTCCCTCACATTTGCACCCTACGTTTATGGACTTTGCACATTGTTCTAAGGAGTTTCAGACTTCTTTGCTTTCACCTTACAGATTGGAGATCCATGCATATCAGTGTCAACCATGGTATTTTCTAAAGGAAATGATTTTCCTAGGCTGTCAAGCACAATTGGCAAGGATATTTTTGTATCACCATGTGGTTGAACCTTAGCAATTATCTGAAGATTTTGTTTCATTTACTAAATTGACATGTTCCTTTGTTGCCTGCGCTTCTGAGTTCTGGTGAGAGACTTTATTATGGCGGATATTTCTTTATCCCTTTGGTTAATCACCCATTTCCCCTCAAGGACATTAGCTGGTAGCTTCAACATCTTACAAGTTGTTATTTCACCATTATCCTTAACGATAATCTTCGAGGATGCTAAACCATCCACCCTTACTTATTTTGATGATAACAAAATTATTTTGTGGAAATAATTTAAAGCATTAATGTTTTGATTAAGTGTGCAGTTCCTAAATCAAGTGAATTTCGTATGATCTTACATTGTACCCTCTGGTGATTGGAGTAAGATGAAGAAACACTAAGACTTTGCTTCGAAGTACTTTTGTTAAGTCTAGTTAACGCGCCCTGATACACGCCTCTAGTGTTTCTGGAAAATACAAGTAATGCTTTCATTCATCTGCATCTAATGTCTACAACAAGTATTTGATTGTTTGCCTCTAATAATCGCATCAAGCATTGAATCTTCTAACTATGGTAAACAATGTATGCACTAATGCAAGTCAATACTCCAAAAGAAGACAATGCTCTAGTGATAGTTTATGTTTCGAATAAGACTCAATTGTTGCGTATCCTTTGATAAATACCCTGAATTTGTTATCTAAAGGTCTATGAGACATACTCTGATTATTGTATCCTCTACTAATTCTATCTTAGTACCAAGATACGCAGAATCAATTACAAAGACTCGTTTTGACATGTTTTTAATGACAAATCAATCTTAGAAGATTTGATACGAAACTACATATGTTTATTTCTTGCAATCAGGACAACGACCATAACCCTAAAGATCACTATAAAATGATGTGCAATCTTTACTTAAAAAACATAAGAAACAACGCACTACAATAATTATAATTCAATCATCTCTGCACCCTACTCTCAACTTTTGTTTTACAAAGTGGTGAGAAATATTTTTGAGAGTACAACTTTGTAAACACCCACTTGTGAGAGATTATTTTCAGAAAACTTAAACCTATTCTTGTGTGTGTGTGTATATAGAGGACGGATCAAATTACGTCCAAAGAGTCATACTCATTCAATAACATCATGTCAAATGAATATTTTTTTAAATAAACCGTTTGGATTGAAAGCTACTATCAGATCATATCTATAAATTTGTCATTAATCCATAATTATTCGTCATGTCATCAAGATCTGTTATCTTGCACCAATTAATTTTTTAGTTTATCTAAATTGACGAATTTGAAGAGTAGTTTAAGAATTAGTTAGAGTCTATTGGTTAGTTCGAAATTAGTTAATTTGTTAGACTTAGTTAATTTTTAGTTTAGGTAAGTTATTGACTTTATATATAAAGTTCATTGCATTACTTTTACCATATTCCATTAAAATGATTCTTTTTGAATTTTTTCAATCTCAAATTTCCGAAACTCTTTTAATTATATATATCTCTATAAATAATCAGATTACTAATACAAATTACACACTAGATTAAGTATATTTAACGACTTATGTCTCTTACAAAATAAGTGAATATAAATTTGCACACCCCTTAACTTTCATTTTCTTCTGGTCACTCCAAAGATGTACTACTTAAGATTTATATTTAATCTTAGTTAAAGTCACATGTATCGTGGTCTTTCGTTGAGTTTGGATTTAAAATTTGACCCAATTAAAATTTTGGCTACAGTATTCTTAAATATTAATTCAATTGGCAAACACAAAAATTGTTAAGTTGTACGTTTTGTTTGAAATTCGAACTTAAAATTTCGCAGTTGTGTGTAAATTTATGGTGATATTTAGTGAAAACTTGTTCGTCACAGAATTTAATTATATTTTTATCTTATTTATCTTTACTCATATTTATTGAATTAAATAATTTAAGAATTCAATTGTTGTACATTGTTGGTATAATTTTTTTTTACTATATCACAAGTATGACTTCAAAGATAATTATAATAAAAATCAAACATCATTAATTATTTAATATTTATAATTATTATTAGTTATAAAAAATATGTACATTTCCTTTCTATTCTAATTGTTTTCTAAACTTAACTAGAACGGTATAAATATAAAATATATATATATATAAAAAAAAAAAAAAAAGGAAAGTGGTCGTGGCAACAGCTATTGCAGTTTCACAACTGGACAAACAAGGTCCATACGAAACGGAGGATAAGTTTGTAGGTGCTTCATAATATAACATGATTATATTTGTAAACAAAACTAAGTTTGCTCGTGGTGACGAAAATCAATTTTATATAAAGTAAACATTTTAATTTAAAATTAATTTGTTAAAAGTATGCTAAATATAAAATATTTCTGAATTTAGATTTTTAGATCTGAGACGGATTGCAAAACTTGTTATGGAAGATGACACCGACGACGATTCCATGCTCTATTCGGAGTGGTATACATGCACACACTGTTGGGTCATGAGGGAAGCCTGACGGATACATTGGGTCAAGAGCAACCACACAACTGAATTTGACACCACATCTTACTTATATAGTGCTTAATATCTATTTTTTCATTCAATGTGGGACTTCTAACTCACACTTGCCTTCTAATTCAAACTTGCTACACAACACGCACTCCGACGATCAAGTAAGTTTTTGTCATAGAATGGGAGGTTTATATGGTTAGAATCTTTTGTACCATTACTACCCTAGGTGACCTATTTTATACAGAATTTTATAGGGTTTCTAGAATAATTACGTTAGGGTTATCAAAGAAGAAGTTTGTTATTCTTAGACCACCCTCTCATGCAGGACGCATGTCCTTTTTGGCGGAAGTGGTGATTGCCACCCAATGATTTTAATCACAATCTAATTATGAGTTATTGTGGTCCATCGTCACCACATCCCTTTTTCGTAATCATGTGGTTGGAGTTGAAGGTGTAAGTGAGTTACTATGGTCCTTCGAATTCTTATTCCTTTACAGTGTGGATGTATGCCTTAATTCGAGAAGCTTATATGTTACTGCAAATAGGATCAGGATTATTCGAAGTTGGCCCATATCTTTGATGGGTCTATGCCAGTCTAATATGAATTTGTCTATAACAGTTGCCCCTAGTCGATTATTGACGAAGTTGATGGTCGACTTGAATTCACATTACTTCAACTCCAAAATGGACTTTAGATTAAAAGATATTTGTTCATATTTTAGACTAGATTACGAACGGTCAATTCATATTTGGAGTGATTATCGTTCTTTCATTATTTTGATGTGGCATTTTAGTTTCTTTCAATGACACTTGGCATGGCTATAAGACCTTTGAGTACCATAGGTCCCTTTTCGACCCAAGGTCACTTTGTTCGATGAGTCTTGCACCCATTGGATTTAAATTGCCTCTAGATTTGTGTCTCTGAATATGTGCTTATAAATAGGTAAAGAGGTACTTCAAACCCCTTTATCTCGTTCTTTGTTTACTTATTTCCCTCCAAATATTCTTCTCCATGTGTGATCCAGAATCATCTCTCCTTTCCCTTATCAGGAGACCAGTTCTCTATTTCATCAAGGTTAGTGTTCATATTTTCTTTCTATTTTGTTTTCATTCCTTCTGTATAAGCATTTTTTAAATTTTGTTGATGATTAGGGAGTTCATTTTAAGATTATTTTTCCTTTTCAAAGTGCCGCGTGTGTAGGTTCATTATGTTTTATCCCTATAATCTATGCCACCGGTTGCGCCACTTGGCCGTGTGACTTTTTAGATCAGGCATTTTCCAGTAAGCCTTTTCAAGTTGTCATTTTTTGGGCGAGAGTCTCTTGTTGTTCTTTATTCCCCTTTTCACTATCTCTAGATTTTCAACAAATGAATTGCATTACGGACGATATTCTCATAGCCGAGTTTGTTTACTCTTGCTATGAAGGGCTTGATACTTCATATGTATTTTGAAAAGTGGGACCCTAACAAAACTGGTGGTTTACTCGACATCTAGAGAAAACTAAGAGGGTTTGCAATGACTTTGGAAGTTACCGTGTTTAGGCACATGGAATTTCATATTTCTATCAATGTATCTGAGATGAGTATTCTAGAGCATCTCGACCTTGTACTTCCCAACCTCAACCGAACTATTAAGCGTATATCTTGGCCACACAAATTACATGTCATTTTCTCAAATTGACACCTTTCGTTCCCTTTTTCTTCAACATCTTTCGAATGCTTTGGCATTGCGAGAATCCCGAAAGCAAGCAAGGATATGTACCCATTAAACAAACTCATAAGTGTTTCTAGATTTGCACTGACTCTTTGAAGGGCTTCAGGACGTGATAGTACTATGTCGTTCACGATGAGGACAGAAATACAATCATAGGCGAAGATGGGGAGCCTTTAACTACCTATGGAGTTGATTCTGTAAAGTTTGGACCAAACGTCATTTCCTTTAGAAGATGGACGAAGTCGACCTTTATAATGTGAATCGTTTGAATTATTTTTTAGAAACCATTGAGAAAGAACTCCAATACAACAAGAAGGAAGTTCCCGTGCAAAATAAAAACGGTGAATTATTGTACAAAACTCATTTTATCTACACCAAAGAGTTATTGGCTTGCCGAGATCCGGCTGAAGTGAATGCTCTTTTAGATAGTTTTTATTCTTCTGGTTTATGTTTTTCACTTCCCTTTCTTGATTATATTCTAACTTGGTTTATTTAGAGGAAATATGTCTTTAATCTCGTTCATGAAAAAACAAGCTAAAGGATTTAGGAGCATCCTTTTCGACTACTCATCCTGCTAACCAGAGTGAACCCATTTAAGTTTCGTTTGAACATATAACTTTGATTGGGATTCCAATGACCTCTCGTCAAAAGATTCCTACTCCAGCTCAACGAACTCTAGAATTCGTCGATCTTAAGAACCCTACCTGGAAGAGAAATGGCAACTACAGGAAAGCAGTGGGTGACAAAATCAGATGGTATCGAATCAAACGCCTCTTGATAGGGGAATGGTAGTAAGTGACAATATCCAATTGTTTCCAAATGGTATATCCGTTGATGTTCCTAGCGATCCAATTGAATTGAATGCAATAGTTCGTGAGTCTGATGCAGTTTGCCTTGCCAACATCGACCCATTGGTTTGCCAAGCTGTTCTAGTGCAAAATGTGTTGTACTTCTGCAAAGCCTTTACTATATGTGCTTCTATGATTAATGTGGACCCCGAGTTTTCGATTGAGAATGAGATACTCTGATATATAGTGTTGGAGTTGGAAACCCAGAATATTGATGATGAGAATACCATTACTAATCTTGTTTCTGATGCCAATGAAAAATTGCAAACGAGCGAGGAGAATATGTTTTCTTTTAAAAAGGAAAAAGCAAAATTATCACCAAATTGTTCGAGTTTGAAAAAGAGAAAGAGGTCATTCGAGATGTGAAGTGAGCTTTGTCGGATACGGTAGCAAAACTGGATAAAATTTCAGATGATATATGTCCCCAATGGGTTCAAGCTACTAAGAAGATATCATTGTTGGAGGTTGATAAAAGATAACTTGAGGCCAAGAAGCCAGAGATGATTGCAAATAGGTTTGCCTTAAGCAAGGACTTGTTTGAGAACGCATTGCCCAAATTCATCTGTTGAATCCTGAAGTTGTCGAAATATGCAAAGGATGGAATGTATGAAGATAGTCAGCAACGGTGCCCTAGTTGAACCCCCTACTTCCGGTAATGGTGTGAAAGAAACCAATTTTGAGTAGGTGGCCATTTTTATTTTTTATGTAACTTTACGAATTTTATGTCGATGGTGTACAAGTCTTCTGGTTTTTTTGGTACTATGTTTAGTAATATCTCCCAACCTTTCTCTTTGAGAATTCGCAGTTTCATGATTTTGTCAAAGTTTTCATGCCTTTGTTTATATTTTGTACTTTTATGAAAACATCAGATGTGTGGTAATTTGACTCGTGCTTATTTTGTTGTTTTTCTTTCTCTTTAGGTTCTGAGTATATTAATTGACCATTGTGTGTTGTTTTTGTTAGTGCAAAAGTAGTTTTAGCTGCAATCCTCTAATTTATGTTTTGATGATAACAAAAACAAACAAATAAAAAACAATTATCCCCTAACTGTATTTGCTAAGGGTGCAGATTTAGTTAGAAGACAAATTTGTATTAATGACTATTTATTTTAAGGTAGCATAAATTATGAGTAAGTAAGAAATAATAATCTAGGTCTTTCTAACACATAATATTATCACCTAATAAAACAAATAATTACGTTTACTAATAGAGCAAGTCATAATATAGCAATAAGAAGTATTGCAATATGGGAGCTTCAGCCTGAGTCAAAGTGTTAGAAGCAAAAAGGAATATAAGTCTTTTCTCTGGTAACTATATTCTCTGGTGACCAGACTAAGACAAAGGAAACCAAAACTTCGCTCCTGCTCTACATTCTATTCTGGTGCACGTTGTTTGATGATGCAAGCTATGTTCTCCCTATGGCACCTCTAATAATTCATGCTTTGGTTGGCTTTGATGGTGCAAGATAACTTTTTGCTTCAACTGGCTTTGGAGATTCAAGCAAGTGTTTGACTCAATTGCCTCTAGAGATGCAAGCAAGCGTCTGACTTAGTTGCCTTTGATGAATGCAATAAACGTCTATTCGTCTACCTCCAATGACTACATCAAGCATCTGATTTGTATGCCTCTGATGAAAGTCAACACACATGGAGAAAGTCAACCCCAAGCGACGTTCATAAAGAAGTCAACGTTCTGAAAAAGCCAACTCTTTTGATAAAGTCAACGACTCTGAAGAAGTCAACGCTCTTATTAGAGTTATTGATCTGATGGCAGTTAACCCTCTGAAAAGACAGTTGTGCGCATCCTCTTATAATCACATTGCTCTAATGGTCTGTAAGACAATGCTTTGATTATCCCATCCTCTAGTCACCCTATCCTCTATCTATTGCATCCTCTTATTCCTCTACTTCCGTACTAGATAAGACGAGTAATTTTTGGGATTTAGTTCTGACATAAGCTCAACAGATAAATCTATCTTCAAAGATTTAAATCCAAAATTCATGAGATACAAATTGTCTTTCTACAATAATGTAAACCGCCCATACCCTAAACACTCCCAACGAAAAATATCTCAACGGACATATTCTTCCTGTATTTAAGAAGAAATCCTCTTGTCAACACAGTGAGAGAGATAGAAAATTAAAAGTGCAATGTGTTAAAATGAAATTCTATAAATGCCAAGAACACATCAAAAGAAAAGTATGAATGAATAATCCTCTAAATAGAGAGTTATTGGAATTGATGTAAATAAGTCAAAGTATTTTCATACACTTGAACTGATATAACACTCGATATGTAACATCATCTCAATGAGAGTTAGAATCTTAGAAACATACTTTGTGTCAATTCAAACACAAGCTTGAACTAATGCAAATATTCTCGTTAGTGGAAATTACACACATGAACCTCAACAACAGTTTTCTAAAATATTGAAGAATGGTTCCGACGAAAATAGCCTAGAGAGGTTTGGATAGAAGATGCTTGTGTTGCTTTCTTCGATAGGATCCGAAATGGACCTTCGTAGTTTGGCTCTATGTAGGATTAGATCTCCGATTTCAAGCTCCTTAGGTTTAACCTTTCTATTGTATTTGGTTGTTGTTATTTGCTGCTTGATTACAACTTCGTTCGTAGTTGTCGTACATCTTTTTTCATTCAACAAATTGAGCTCCTTTCGCAAGAGTAATTTGTTTTCCTTCTTTGGTGGTGGATGGGACGTCCTTCAGTTGAGCTCTCTGATCTTGATTGGGATTACAACTTTGGACCCATATGTAAGCCAAATAGAGATTTCTTATGTCGTAGAGTGTGGTGTGGTTTGGTATCCCCGTAGAACATGTGAGAGTTCTTTGGCCCAATTAACTTTGGTCTCATCTAGTCTTCTTTTTAGTCCTCTTAAGATGACTTTTTTAGTAGCCTCTACTTGCCCATTGGTCTAGGGATGTTCAACCGAAGTGAAATGTTGGGTCATTCTTAATTCATCTATTAGTTTATGAAAGGATTCATGTGCAAACTATTTTCTGTTGTCCTTGGTCACAACCTTGGGAATGCCAAACCTAGTTAAAATGTTGGTTTTAAAGAAGCAAAATAGATTGCTTGTGGTAATTTTGGCTAGTGGTTCTACCTCAATCCATTCAATAAAGTAGTCAACTATTACTACTTTGAAATTTACCTGCCCTAGAGCTAATGGGAATGGTCTGAGTATATTTATTCCCCACCATGAAAAGTCCATGTTGAACTTAACACATTGAGTTTTGTTGGGCGAGCTAGATGGATATCAACATGTCTTTAGCAATTATCACACATGTTTTTACATGCTCTTATCATTTGCCAAAAGAAGCTCACTCTTAGGACCTTGATTGCTAGGACTTTTCCTCCAAGTGCTTATCGGAGATCCCCTTATGCACTGCTTTTGAAATATAAGTTACTTCTTGTTCATCCAAGCATTTCAACATAGGTTTAGAAAACCCTTGCGTGTAAAGTCGTCCTTCTATCATTGTGAGTGACCAAGCTCGTCATTTAACTTGGCAAGTTTATTTCCTACTATTTGGTAAGGTCACTATCTACATGTATTCGATTATCGTACCATCCAAATTCTTGACTGAGTGAGTGTTTCTTCTTTGACTACGGCTGTAACGATATTTATGCATGAGGTTTCCAATGTCTCTTGGATGATTGTCTTGTTGCCCCCCAATGTTCTAATACTTTTCTACTTTGGCAGTAAGTTGGCTTTCGTGTCCCACTCCCTATGAATGTTTTCCACTTCTATTGAGGGGAACTTGTATATCTTCTCTTTTACCATGGCCATGTATTTCTGGAGTATCGGATCTTTGGTTTGATATTCTTGTTTCATCTGAGAGACTACTAGTTTGGAGATAGTTTGCAATTTTACATACCGAGATCCGATATCCTTGACCAAAATGAGACCGACCAAGCAAGTCTCATACTCTACTTGATTGTTTGAAGTAGGAAGAGAAAACTTAAGGGAAATCTCTACTATTATCACATATCTATTCTCTAATTGAAGTTCAGCACCACTTCCTTTTGGGTTGGAAGAGTCGTATACAAACAAAATCCATTTTGCGGAGGATTCCAGAATTGAACATGTCATTTCTGCAATGAAAATGGTCAATATTTGGGATTTTAGGGCTTTCGTAGCTTGAAAAATGATATAAAATTTGGATAATTCCACAGACTATTTCATGATTCTACCAGCTAGATTTGGTTGGAACAACACTTGCTTAATCTATATGTCTATTTGGACTATGATTAGGTGCGACAAGAAGTATTGCCTTAGCCTTCTAGCCACAAACACCAAAACCAAAGCTACTTTATCTTTATCTTCAGATAACGCGACTTCAAACCTAGCAACACCTTGCTGGTGAATTAGACCGATCTGTATCTTGTTGTGTTTCCTTTACTAGCATTGCATTTACTTCTTTGGGTCAGATGACTAAGAACACAAAAAATGTTTCTCTTGCGTAGGGCTTAGTGAGTACGAGTTTTCCTTTTTCAACAATCGATGAAAAGGTAAGGCATGGCGGGCCAATCTTACAATGAAACGAGACAAGGTTGTTACCATTACATTGAGTCTCTATATATCCTTCTTGGAGGATGGACTTTCCATCTCAACTGCAGCTTTGCATTTTTTAGATTGGTTTCAATGCTCTTTTCTAGCTCGAACTCTGAACGTGCACTTTTCTGGCTTTAACCTCATATTGTATTTTCAAACTTCGTCAAACACCTTTTCTAGATGTCTGATATATCTTATTTCCTCTTCAGATATAACTATCATGTCATCCATGTATACTTCCAACTTTCTACCAATTTAGTCGTTGAATACCTTGTTCATAATTCTTTGGTATGTGGCCCCAACATTTTTGAGCTGGAATGTCATGACATTATAACAATAATTCCCAGAATTGGTCATAAAGGCCTTCTTTTCGCGGTCTTGTGAATGCATGAGGATTTGGTTAAAACCGGAGTAGGATTCCATAAATGATAACAATTTAACTATGGATAAATTGTCTACTAGTTTATCGATGTTGGGAAGAGGATAGGGATCATTAGGGCATGCTTGTTAAGATCATTGTAATCAATACACATCCACCATTTATTATTAGCTATTTTTACAAGTACAACTTTTGAGAACCAAGTGGTAAACTTGGACTCAATTACAAAGTTACCTTTTAATATACCATGTTGATGTTGATAACTGCCTTCTTTAGTGACAGCCATGTTGATGTTGATAACTGCCACATTGTGGGATTTGATAGTTTGGGACTCCATTGAGTAAGTCCTCATTGTAGAAACGATATTGGAGGCCTTCTAATTTTTCTTGAAGCAACAACCCTCCTTTATTGTGTGAAGATAACATCTCATTCAACATTCTTTTCATATAATAATAGCTACCCTGTTTGAAATTTAGGTATCCTCCTAAATTGAAATCTATTCCGAGGAAATGGAGCCATTCTTGGTAGGATTCTTTAGTCGTTCTAGTGATTATATGGATTTCTTAGTAAACCTTTTCAGAGATAGCCATTAGTTTGGTGATGTTTTTCCATTGGATTGATGATTGTTTGATGACCACCACAGTTGTCGACATCTCTTTTATCTTCTTCCTCCTCTTCAAGCTTTTTCCCCTTTCCTTTTTAAGTTGCATTGACTTCTTGCTTTTTGGACAGTCTTGGAGACCTTGTCCTTGTCGCCCTGTGCTTTTCGTAACCTTTACTGTCGGAGGTGTATTTGGACAGCTTGCCCTTTTGGATCAGTGTTGTAATGGTGTCTTTCAGTTGGACGCATTCTTCAGTTATATGACCATGACTTTTATGGAATTGACAATATTTCCTCTTATCATCCAACTGTATTTTTTTTAAGGGTGGGGGAATTCTACCCTATTGTCTTTGAACTCACCATTAAAACAATCTTTAAGTATGTGCTCTCTAATCATGTTAAGGAGTGTGTACCATTGATAGTATCATGTACACTACAAGAAAATTTATCATTACTTTCGACAGATTTTGACTTTACCCACAAAAACTCTGAGAGTAATTAAAAGTACCCACGAACACGGGTTCGTAGATAATTGGCTCGTAGGTAAAATATTACCCACGTAAATGTCTTGAGTTACGATTACTTATTTTATTTTTGTAGATAAAGTGATTCATGTCTTCTCTGTGGGTAACATTACCCATGACTTTTCCATGGGTAATGTCATACTAAAAAATAAAAAACATTACCCACGGAAATGTCATAAGTAAATGTAGAGCTGTCAATTTCATAAGCTCCCTAATTATTGGCCTCAGCCCACATATTGGAGGGCCAAAAATTTCATAGTTTAATAGACCCTTAAAAAAGAAAGCCACCAAAACTAGAAAACCCCTAAAATCTTGTGGGCTTAGGTGGGTCTATGGGCTCACTTTTTAAAAAAAAAAAATCGATATTTTTTTGAAAAAAAGTTTCAAAATATTTATTTTGATTTTTTTTCGAAATATTTTTTATTCGAGAAAAAAAAATCGATTTTTTCAAAAAAAAAAAAAAAATTGATTTTGCTCACAAAATTTTTTGAGAAAAAAATGATTTAGATTTTTTTGAGAAATTTTTCCGATATTTTTTCGAGAAAAATAAATATCGAAAGTTTTTCAAAAAAATATCTCAATTAACAAAACATTGGGCCTATGAGCCCCCTCACTTAAAGCCCACAAAAAATAATGAAATAATGGATCGGGACCTTAAAAAATTTATTTCAATAGGGAGCCTAATATTAGAGGTTTACTATAAATTTTTTTAGAGTGGACTTGGGACTTTGGGGATTTATTGACAGCTCTAGATAAATGTAACACTATGATATTTTCATGGATAGTTTCATAATAGAAAAAAAAATTAAAAGATCAAATACACGCATTCAACTTATAAATACTAAACAACGACAACAACAAACTAAAGGATCATAAGATACAGTACAACTTCATATGTATGACTAACACATTTAAGTTGAAAAATCTTAAGAATATATGAAAACAAGTAAATTAAGATATTATTATATAAACAAGAGAATAAGTGATTACTCGTGGGATTTGCATAAATAATAAATTGATTCTTGACTTCACATGTTAGTATCCTTTATTCACTACTTTGTTGTACTAAACAAATTTCAAAACATTTTGTGTCTCAATCCATGTCCGACAATCCTTCTTTTCTCTTTATTGGTCCACCCTTGGCTTCCTTTTCCAATGAATAAATATGGCTTTGTTAGCTTCAAGTATTCCTCATACTGTATGTAATCTTTAGCCTTTTCTAACAAATGATTGAAACTCGTTCTCACTTTTAGAGTGACACTCTTGGCGAAGACGCTTCCATGAACCAAACCTTGCGAATAAGGTATATTTTTATCCGATCATTGGTGTCTTTCACTTGTAAGGTCTCCTAGTTAAATCTTTCAATGCCCTCAACGATTTTTCTTTTTCTAGCGTATGGCGTTGAGCCTCACTACAAGAAAAACATTATTTTTTGGAGGTCAAATGTCCACACAAAGGTGGAAAAACGACCACAATGGTTGGTTTTTTGTTTTTCATTTGTAAGAGCTTAAGCTGTCACAAATTTGTGACGGGAAAGGAAGTTAGTAATTTCTGACAGGAAATGCCACCACAAAGTGACCATTTTGCTTTGAAAAAAAACACAGTATGTGACCATTAAGACTGCCACAAACTGTGTAGTCAGACAAAAAGAAAATCGCACTTGTGGCCGTTTTGCCCGCCAAACATGGGTAAATTTATTAATTTTTTTTAATAAATACGAAATTAATATTAAAAAAGTATAATCTATATATATATAATTAATATCAATATAATTTAAAAAATGAAAATATAATTTTAAAAAAATTATATATATAAAAATGAAAATATGATTTTAATTTAAATTAAAATTTCAATAATTAATTAAATTATTATTACTATACAAAATGAATATTCCAAAATTAATAGATTATATCATCCAAACCAAAAATAAAACACGGTATAATCCAATAATAATATTTAAATTATTCATACAAACCAAAAATAAAAATAGAAAAAATTATTTGAATACATCAATCATCATAATAAGTCATGTGATCATTAGCTCTACTCATTCCATCATTATTTGGTGGAATATTACCCGACAACAAAAGTCCCTCATCAGTATTAATTAGCGGTACTGAAGACAACATGGTTTGAAATTGCATTTCATCTTCAAGTATACCACCACTAGTCGACGGAGCCGTAGCTGGTTAAGGTTGAATTAAATCTAGTCTAATCAAGCAAGTTGTTGGAATAGATGGTTGGTATAGAGTTCAATCTACTAGAGATTGAAGAAGCTGTTGTGAAAAATATGACACAACTGTTAATTATTAAAATATTGTTGATGTTGGAAGACGGAATTCGGAGGCTGTTGTTGTTGCTGTTGGAAGTTTGGAGGCTGCTGCTGAGAATATTGGGAGTATTGTTGTTGTTGTCGGAACAACGGTGGTTGTTGCTGCAAGTACTAATATCGTGTATATTGTTGTTGTTGCTGAAGCGGAAACTGCTGGTGAAAAGCAAGAAGAAATTGTTGAGATCAAAACTACTGTTGTTGTTGCTGTTGTAATTTTTGTTGCCAATCTGCATTTACCTTTTCAATCTAATATATACATTTAAAACAAACTCTTCTGCCACCTCATAGTAATTTCTTCCACATGTGCAAATATATCCCACCTCACCAAAAAAGCTGATGTGTACGCCTTAGAAAGTTTTCTTGTGTTTTTATGTTTCACCTCATTTTTTTCTACTTAGTTTCTAAATAATTTTTTCCCTCTTTTAATTCCTCTAATCCATAATTTTTTTTAATGACTTCCTCTAATAGTTTCTTCTTCCCTTTTGTGTACGCCCTAGTCAATGCCCGCTTCTGCTTCGCCATCCTCCCAAAATCATCTTCTACAAAATCATATGTTCCTCTGCGGTAATTCTTCGAAATTGCCTACTCTACTCCAAAGATATTGTGAAAGAGGTATAGGTTTGTTCGTTCCAACAAAAATTTCCTTCTCTTTGTCCATTTCTGATTTTGCTGCCATAAATTCAATTATTTTTTGTGCAATTTTTGAAATCAATCTGGCTCATAGTGACTTAATGCTATATATAGTTTCTTACATGAAGTTCTATCACTGTCACTATCCAAGAAATCCAAGTTGGGATGGGACCAGTCAGTGAACTTCGCTACCCATCATACCCAGAGCAAAATGTCACATGGAAATTCTCAAGAATTGGTGCTTTCCAATGCTATGACAAGGTATATTTATACATCAATATTTTTTCCTCATCCTTCTAAACTCTTTTCCTTCTTTAGTTGTTTTTAAGTGTCACTTTGTTTTGTGTGTCTCATATTCTTAGTTTTACTTCAATGTAGTATATGTTGAGTAGCTTACAAATTGCACTTGAAAAAGTTTGACTCAAGTAAATTTTAATCATGTTTAAAAGATATGTGCCATTGAATTGGATCAAGTAAATTTGATCATTTTAAATTTCAAAAGACAAATCTGCATGTATTGTGGAAATTTTTCAAATTTCAATTGTTAAAGTTAATGACTTCGATCATTTTAATCATCGATATTTGTGGTGATTGTGAAATTTTTTTTATTTTAAATCGGATATATTAGAATTTTAATTTACAAACATTCAAACTATTATTAATATTAACAGAATAATCATAATCATTAACATTTTGGTTACAAAGTATTAATCGTCAAACAATTATAACTATACATCAAATACAAATAATTGCAAATGAATTACTTTAATTTCATCTATTATATATATATATATATATATATTTAAATATATGTATTTGATTTTCTACTTTGAATATTGGTAAATATATAAAGTATATAAATATTTAGAAACGATTGACAAAGTCATGTCTCTTTAAATTTTGGTA
>JBBPBP010000002.1:30540334-30552685 GCA_037974735.1 Cicer chorassanicum
TATATATATATATATATATATATATATATATATATATATATATATATATATATATATATATATATATATATATATATATATATATATATATATATATATATATATATATATATATATATATATTATGTTATATGATTGATAAAAAAATGATATATAAATCAAGATCAATTTATTTTACTAACTCAATATATGGTTGAACTTCTTCACAATTTAGTAGAACATGCAAATGTGCAGCAGCTAATTCTCTATCATCCAAATATCTACTCTTACAAGTTCCAGCTGAGCGACCTGAATGATTGAAAATTGATAAAGTTTGTTGAACTACATCATGTTGACCCCCATCATCATTTCAACCTACTCTATTTCTCAAAGATTGCACATGAGATTCAAAATAATATGAACAGAAATGAGAAGTCTCTTGACATAGATATCCTCACAAATTGACCCCTCTACATATGATCTGTTTTTAACCATTTGTTTCAACCTATTCAAGTACCTAAAAAATAAGAAATAATATTAACTACTAATTACAAATAAATAAATAAAACATAGATTTGTAGGTTGAAAGATTTGAATAATTACCTCTCAAATGGATACATCCAATGATATTGCACAGGACCCCCAACCCTTGCTTCATAAGGAAGATGAATCGGAATATGCTCCATGGAATTAAAGAATCCAGGTGGAAAGATCCGTTCCAATTTACAAGTTGTAATCACTATGTTTTGTTCCATCAACAACAAATCATCCACTCGCAAAATTGTTGAGCACAAATCTTTGAAAAATTTACTCAACTCGGCTATAGGATTCCACACATGATGTGGAAGTGCACTAAAAGCAATTGGTAACAACCGCTCCATAAATACATGGCAATCGTGACTTTTCATTCCAATTAACTTCCCTTCTCTTGTGTTTACACATCTATGCAAATTTGAAGCATGTCCATGAGGCATTTTTAACTCGGAAATCCATTTATACACAGCCTTTTGTTGATCGCTAGACAAAACATATTTGGCTTTAGGCTTTAAAACTTTTCCACTAGATTGTATGTGTAGCTCTAACTCCTTTCTTCAACAATACTCCTTTAAATCCATTCTTGCCTTAACATTATCTTTGGTCTTATCTTTGATGTCCATCACTGTATTGAAAATATTATCAAACACATTCTTCTCAATATGCATTACATCAAGATTATGCCTTATTAAGTTGGTTTTCCAATAAGGCAACTCCCAAAAGATACTTTGTTTTTTCCAATTATGATTCACACCAAATCCATCACATATACACGTATCAACCTCGGTTATTTTAGGGAGATAACAAACTTCTTCCCACATATCATCCCCAGTTAACCGTTGTGGAGGTTGAGACTTTTCTATTCGATTCTTGTAAAATGCATCCTTATTTCTTCGGAATACGTGATCCATAGGCAAAAATTGACGATGAGAATCAAACCAAGAACACTTACCACCATGTTTCAAGAAAAAAGCTTTGGATTGACTCATACAATATGGACATGCTAATTTCCCTGCTGTACTCCAACCAGACAACATTCCATATGCAGGAAAATCATTAATAGTCCACATTAATGCAACTTTCATTATAAAATTCGTTTTTTTGGAAATATCATATGTAAGCACTCCTTCATTCCATAAATATTTGAGCTCATCTATCAGAGGTTGCAAATACACATCTATCTTGCTCTTTGGATTATGTGGTCCAGGAATAATCAAAGTGAGAAACATGTAGGGAGTTGTCATGCATAATTCTGGAGGAAGATTGTAAGGAGTGACAATTACCGGCCAACATGAATAAGGTGAGGTAGTATGATTAAATGGTGTAAAACCATCAGTACACAATCTCAACCTTACATTCCTCGGTTCAACAGCAAAGTCAGGATAAATTTGATCAAAGTGTTGCCAAGCCTCTCCATCTGATGGATGACACATCACTCCTGGTTCTCGTCTATTTTCATAATGCCATCTCATATGTGGAGCTGAGCTCATCGAAGCATATAATCTCTTTAGTCTAGGAATTAGAGGTAAATAATGCATTCTCTTCATAGGTACCTCTTTGAATTTATCCCTACCAACCTTTTTTTTTCTCATAACGAGGTGCATTACAAAACTTGCATTCTTTTAATTGTTTACATTCATCCGTGTAGAATAACATACAGCCATTTACACAACAATCTATTTTTTCCGCAGTGAGACCAAGTTTTGAAACTATTTTCTTGGTCCTATAATAATCTTTAGGAACCAGATTATTTGGAGGATGTGTCTCCTTCATAAGTGCCACTGTTTGATTAAAAGATCGTTGAGAAATATTTCCCTCTGATTTAATTGCCAACAATCTAACAGCAAAAGACAATTCAGTGTGATCCTTGCATCCCGGCCACAATGGCTTTTGAGCAGCATTTAGTAAATCATAAAACTTTTGATCATCTATATTTGGAGACTCCTCTAATTCTTCATCACAATGCATTTGATACTGTGGTCCAATAACATCATAAACCATGCTTTCAAATCTATTAAAATGATTGTTATGTCGCTCTTGTGCAGATTTTTTCTTTTTAATTTCTACATGCAACTCTGGATCACTTTCTCCATGAGATGTCCAATACCAATAGTCAGGTTTAAACCCCTTCCTTAAAATATGAACCTTAACCACTTCAAAGTGTAAGAAATTAATGTTACTGCAAACATAACAAGGACATCTAATTTCTCTATTTGATATGTTTGGTTGTTGGATTGCAAATGCCACAAATTCATTTAACCCTTTTAGAAATGCATCAGTATACCCCTTTCGACTAGGATTTAGCCTATTATACATCCAACTACGACGTTGGCGGATATTCATTTTCTGTAATATCATTAAGCAAAGGCTATACATTATAATTAACAATTTTTAAAATTAAACATCTACCAAGAAGACAAATAAAATAAACCATTTGAGTAATTAACCATCATACTTCCTATACAGAATGAACCATTTGAGTAATTAACCATTACAGAATGATTCGTTGCAGAATGCCTATATAGAATGAAGCATAATAAAAAAATTACCTTTCCAAAAATCGAATACTCAGCCTTATATCTTGTACAGGAAAATTGCCCAGCCTCCTTGCTATTCTAGAATTACAGAATGCCTATATAGAATGAAGCATAATCAAAAAATTAGCAATTAACAGCAGGTGTATATGATAATGATATTTGAACATTTACTTTAAAACAATTTCATAATTATAGCCCCTGTAATTTGTAGTAATTAAAAATCATGGATTATCTCACAACATAAGGTAATGATTTTTCATTTTGGGTTTCTGGATCCTATAGGATCTGGGTTTCTGCTGTGATAAGGAAGAGGAAGGCAAGCAAAACAAACTCTTTTTTCTCTGGCAGTATTTTTGGTATATAGAGATAGCATAACATTTTCAACCACTTTTCTCTTTTCTTCTCATTTTATTAAACTTCAACAGGCAAAACGTTAGTAAATGCACTGTATCATTGAATTCAACTATCTCACCATCTTGATTAATCTACTAAACATAAGTAACATATGACATCAAATCGACAATAATGCATCTATCTTGAAAGAGAGATACATGTCAATATAAAACCATTTATGGAATAGGCGAGAGTGGATGTTTCCTTTTAACATGCTTATTAATTAAGCATGTTCAACTAAATGTTATCATATGAGAAAATGATGTTACCTTGCTGAGAAAATGATATTACTTTATTTGTAATATCCTGCAAAAACCAAAAGTATAGCAAGATAACATTATTAAATATCTTAGAAACTAACAACATCATAAATATATACATTGATTAGGAAGGTATGAATAAACGAGGGGGAATGAAACGCGAAAAGTGAATATTCCGATCAGCACGATAATCTGCCAACAATCTTGAATTTCCATTTTGATTTGCAGAATATCAGAATCATTAACCATGAAATAAAACCAAAACAAGAGTTTTAAAAACCAGATTGGCCAGTTGAAGCAGAAACCGATCAGGTATCAATCATTTTAAACCAAGAAATAGGCTAAGGCTAATCTCTGAACCGGTGAGAATCATAAAAAATCTGGTCCAAACAATCCAGACATCCATTATCTTCATAAATGTTGACTGGATATAGTATGCATCACTTGTCATTATTCAATTTGTGTTTAAACTAAAAATTTACACACTAAATGAACTATTGAAAATCTCAAATGGGGTACAAAGTTACTCACTTGGCACTCCCTACATTTGAATCATCAACAACCCTTATCAATGGGCGACTCTCTATCTGAATTAAAAATGGTAAAAAATAAAGAGCAATGAATGTGTGTTTTAATTTCAAAAGTTCAACATGAATTAATCAACTCACCTTTGACAAATTAATATCCCTCATAGAAAACACTGATAGAGCTTTGAATAGTACACCAGGACCTTCTTCTATACTGAAAACTATGCTTGTCTGAAGAAAAATCACGAACTCGTCAGCAAATTCCAAAACTAAAAATATATTTAAACACAACTTGTAAGGACCAAGAAACGGGTAATGTTTACGTCATCGTCCTATGAGGATAGCAATGAACAGCTCAACTTTAATCTTGACTTAAACTAACAAACATAAATATGTTCAATTTTATACTTTTTTTACTATAATAACAGAACATGTTCTCCAATGTAACCTAAACACGGAGCAAGAAATAACCAGCAACAAGTTTCTTATCATGAGTCATGACATCTCAAGGTTCTTTTGCATTGCATCTTTCAAACCCAGCCTCATTCATATATAATTCACAGTTTCACACACAAGACACAAACAATTTTCTTCATCCAGAAATTCATTCACAATGTTTTTAAGTAAGAAAAATACAAGTCTTCACAAGCTACATTTAATTTGTTTCATCTTTTTACTATATATTGATTGAACCAAGAAAGTGGCAAATTAAGATGGAGCAGTTGTGCAGCAGCGAATTGGAAGGACAAGATTAGGACACTTTCGGAAATGGCCAATGTTATTGACCTATCATTACTATTTAATTTAATCAATCCATCAAAGTAACTTAAGCAAAAGAAATCAAATTGAATCAAATGGGCATATTAGAGTGCAATTGGTACCAAACCTAATATTTTGACACCAAAATCCAAAGAGAAAAACAAAAAACAACAAACAACAAACTCCAAATTCATTTTCAACTGCAAAATAAAGAAACCAGGGAGTTTAATCAAATTAGGTTGCAGACATTCACACTTTGAGAGACAAAATAGGTAGAAAAGGATTTGTTGAATATGATTCGGCAAGGTTGTTTTGATGACATGGAACATTCATCATTGAGAAGGAAAAAAAGATAAACATACACCTCAAAATTACAAAGAGAAACACAGTAAAAACCATACAGAAACAAAATAATGTTTAATCTAGAATCAAATTAGGGTTTAATCCAAAGAGAAACAAAAGAGGGTAGTATCTTGCAGAAAGAAATTAAGGTAGAAGAAGATAGGGTTACCTGGAGCAAAGAGCAAAGGGCAACCAAGCCGGCCCGGCCTCGAGGAATCAAGAGATCTTTGTCGGTGCTGACTTGTATCTCGAGTGATGGAAGACGGCGCCCAGAAGTGACGAGCAGTCGCGGTCGAAGCTTGGCTCTAGGCGATAGGCTAGTAACGGTCGAAGCTTGGGGGAGGGTTGAGAGAGAGCGCGAGGGAGAAAGACGAGCGCATAGAGCTGAGCTGTATTTTGAGAGGGTGAGTTTACTACCAAGACCTAAACCCAAAAGCATGCCAAATAATAAAGTTAATAAATTATGTAATTAAAAACTTCTCCTTTTTTTTAATTAGTTATTAACAATAAATTAATAAAGAAAATTGATTCTTATTTTTTATTTCTTTTTTGATGTAATTAAAAAATAAATTATGTAATTAAAAAATAGTTAGCGACTAAATTATGTAATTAAAAATTAAATTATGTAATTAAAAAATAGTTAGCGACTGAAATTTTGGTCTCAAACATTTAGTTGCTATTTCAGTCTCTAAATTTTGTTAGCGACCGATTTAGTGACGAAATAATATTTAGATTCAAGGTTCAAATTTTCAGTCTCTATTTCGGTCGCTAATGTGAAAGGCAAATTTTTTATTAGGAATAATTAGCGACTAAAGTTTTGGTCGCTACAATTCAGTTGCTATTTCAGTCTCTAAATTTCGTTAGTGACCGATTTAGTGACGAAAAAATATTTAGTTTTTAGGTTCAAAATTTCGGTCTCTATTACTTTATGAAAGGATTCATGTGCAAACTATTTTCTGTTGTCCTTGGTCACAACCTTGGGAATGCCAAACCTAGTTAAAATGTTGGTTTTAAAGAAGCAAAATAGATTGCTTGTGGTAATTTTGGCTAGTGGTTCTACCTCAATCCATTCAATAAAGTAGTCAACTATTACTGCTTTGAAATTTACCTGCCCTAGAGCTAATGGGAATGGTCTGAGTATATTTATTCCCCACCATGAAAAGTCCATGTTGAACTTAACACATTGAGTTTTGTTGGGCGAGCTAGATGGATATCAACATGTCTTTAGCAATTATCACACATGTTTTTACATGCTCTTATCATTTGCCAAAAGAAGCTCACTCTTAGGACCTTGATTGCTAGGACTTTTCCTCCAAGTGCTTATCGGAGATCCCCTTATGCACTGCTTTTGAAATATAAGTTACTTCTTGTTCATCCAAGCATTTCAACATAGGTTTAGAAAACCCTTGCGTGTAAAGTCGTCCTTCTATCATTGTGAGTGACCAAGCTCGTCATTTAACTTGGCAAGTTTATTTCCTACTATTTGGTAAGGTCACTATCTACATGTATTCGATTATCGTACCATCCAAATTCTTGACTGAGTGAGTGTTTCTTCTTTGACTACGGCTGTAACGATATTTATGCATGAGGTTTCCAATGTCTCTTGGATGATTGTCTTGTTGCCCCCCAATGTTCTGATACTTTTCTACTTTGGCAGTAAGTTGGCTTTCGTGTCCCACTCCCTATGAATGTTTTCCACTTCTATTGAGGGGAACTTGTATATCTTCTCTTTTACCATGGCCATGTATTTCTGGAGTATCGGATCTTTGGTTTGATATTCTTGTTTCATCTGAGAGACTACTAGTTTGGAGATAGTTTGCAATTTTACATACCGAGCTCCGATATCCTTGACCAAAATGAGACCGACCAAGCAAGTCTCATACTCTACTTGATTGTTTGAAGTAGGAAGAGAAAACTTAAGGGAAATCTCTACTATCATCACATATCTATTCTCTAATTGAAGTTCAGCACCACTTCCTTTTGGGTTGGAAGAGTCGTATACAAACAAAATCCTTTTTGCGGAGGATTCTAGAATTGAACATGTCATTTCTGCAATGAAAATGGTCAATATTTGGGATTTTAGGGCTTTCATAGCTTCAAAAATGATATAAAATTTGGATAATTCCACAGACTATTTCATGATTCTACCAGCTAGATTTGGTTGGAACAACACTTGCTTAATCGATATGTCTATTTGGACTATGATTAGGTGCGACAAGAAGTATTGCCTTAGCCTTCTAGCCACAAACACCAAAACCAAAGCTACTTTATCTTTATCTTCAGATAACGCGACTTCAAACCTAGCAACACCTTGCTGGTGAAGTAGACCGATCTGTATCTTGTTGTGTTTCCTTTACTAGCATTGCATTTACTTCTTTGGGTGAGATGACTAAGAACACAAAAAATGTTTCTCTTGCGTAGGGCTTAGTGAGTACGAGTTTTCCTTTTTCAACAATCGATGAAAAGGTAAGGCATGACGGGCCAATCTTACAATGAAACGACACAAGGTTGTTACCATTACATTGAGTCTCTATCTATCCTTCTTGGAGGATGGACTTTCCATCTCAACTGCAGCTTTGCATTTTTTTAGATTGGTTTCATTGCTCTTTTCTAGCTCGAACTCTGAACGTGCACTTTTCTGGCTTTAACCTCATATTGTATTTTCGAACTTCGTCAAACACCTTTTCTAGATGTCTGATATATCTTATTTCCTCTTCAGATATAACTATCATGTCATCCATGTATACTTCCAACTTTCTACCAATTTAGTCGTTGAATACCTTGTTCATAATTCTTTGGTATGTGGCCCCAACATTTTTGAGCTGGAATGTCATGACATTATAACAATAATTCCCAGAATTGGTCATAAAGGCCTTCTTTTCGCGGTCTTGTGAATGCATGAGGATTTGGTTAAAACCGGAGTAGGATTCCATAAATGATAACAATTTAACTATGGATAAATTGTCTACTAGTTTATCGATGTTGGGAAGAGGATAGGGATCATTAGGGCATGCTTGTTAAGATCATTGTAATCAATACACATCCACCATTTATTATTAGCTATTTTTACAAGTACAACTTTTGAGAACCAAGTGGTAAACTTGGACTCAATTACAAAGTTACCTTTTAATATACCATGTTGATGTTGATAACTGCCTTCTTTAGTGACAGCCATGTTGATGTTGATAACTGCCACATTGTGGGATTTGATAGTTTGGGACTCCATTGAGTAAGTCCTCATTGTAGAAACGATATTGGAGGCCTTCTAATTTTTCTTGAAGCAACAACCCTCCTTTATTGTGTGAAGATAACATCTCATTCAACATTCTTTTCATATAATAATAGCTACCCTGTTTGAAATTTAGGTATCCTCCTAAATTGAAATCTATTCCGAGGAAATGGAGCCATTCTTGGTAGGATTCTTTAGTCGTTCTAGTGATTATATGGATTTCTTAGTAAACCTTTTCAGAGATAGCCATTAGTTTGGTGATGTTTTTCCATTGGATTGATGATTGTTTGATGACCACCACAGTTGTCGACATCTCTTTTATCTTCTTCCTCCTCTTCAAGCTTTTTCCCCTTTCCTTTTTAAGTTGCATTGACTTCTTGCTTTTTGGACAGTCTTGGAGACCTTGTCCTTGTCGCCCTGTGCTTTTCGTAACCTTTACTGTCGGAGGTGTATTTGGACAGCTTCCCCTTTTGGATCAGTGTTGTAATGGTGTCTTTCAGTTGGACGCATTCTTCAGTTATATGACCATGACTTTTATGGAATTGACAATATTTCCTCTTATCATCCAACTGTATTTTTTTTAAGGGTGGGGGAATTCTACCCTATTGTCTTTGAACTCACCATTAAAACAATCTTTAAGTATGTGCTCTCTAATCATGTTAAGGAGTGTGTACCATTGATAGTATCATGTACACTACAAGAAAATTTATCATTACTTTCGACAGATTTTGACTTTACCCACAAAAACTCTGAGAGTAATTAAAAGTACCCACGAACACGGGTTCGTAGATAATTGGCTCGTAGGTAAAATATTACCCACGTAAATGTCTTGAGTTACGATTACTTATTTTATTTTTGTAGATAAAGTGATTCATGTCTTCTCTGTGGGTAACATTACCCATGACTTTTCCATGGGTAATGTCATACTAAAAAATAAAAAACATTACCCACGGAAATGTCATAAGTAAATGTAGAGCTGTCAAATTCATAAGCTCCCTAATTATTGGCCTCAGCCCACATATTGGAGGGCCAAAAATTTCATAGTTTAATAGGCCCTTAAAAAAGAAAGCCACCAAAACTAGAAAACCCCTAAAATCTTGTGGGCTTAGGTGGGTCTATGGGCTCACTTTTTCAAAAAAAAAAAATCGATATTTTTTTGAAAAAAAATTTCAAAATATTTATTTTGATTTTTTTTCGAAATATTTTTTATTCGAGAAAAAAAAATCGATTTTTTCAAAAAAAAAAAATTTGATTTTGCTCACAATTTTTTGAGAAAAAAATGATTTAGATTTTTTTGAGAAATTTTTCCGATATTTTTTCGAGAATAATAAATATCGAAAGTTTTTCAAAAAAATATCTCAATTAACAAAACATTGGGCCTATGAGCCCCCTCACTTAAAGCCCACAAAAAATAATGAAATAATGGATCCGGACCTTAAAAAATTTATTTCAATAGGGGGCCTAATATTAGAGGTTTACTATAAATTTTTTTAGAGTGGGCTTGGGACTTTGGGGATATATTGACAGCTCTAGATAAATGTAACACTATGATATTTTCATAGATAGTTTCATAATAAAAAAAAAATTTAAAAGATCAAATACACGCATTCAACTTATAAATACTAAACAACGACAACAACAAACTAAAGGATCATAAGATACAGTACAACTTCATATGTATGACTAACACATTTAAGTTGAAAAATCTTAAGAATATATGAAAACAAGTAAATTAAGATATTATTATATAAACAAGATAATAAGTGATTACTCGTGGGATTTGCATAAATAATAAATTGATTCATGACTTCACATGTTAGTATCCTTTATTCACTACTTTGTTGTACTAAACAAATTTCAAAACATTTTGTGTCTCAATCCATGTCCGACAATCCTTCTTTTCTCTTTATTGGTCCACCATTGGCTTCCTTTTCCAATGAATAAATATGGCTTTGTTAGCTTCAAGTACTCCTCATACTGTATGTAATCTTTAGCCTTTTCTAACAAATGATTGAAACTCGTTCTCACTTTTAGAGTGACACTCTTGGCGAAGACGCTTCCATGAACCAAACCTTGCGAATAAGGTATGTTTTTATCCGATCATTGGTGTCTTTCACTTGTAAGGTCTCCTAGTTAAATCTTTCAAGTTGTTGGAATAGATGGTTGGTATAGAGTTCAATCTACTAGAGATGGAAGAAGCTGTTGTGAAAAATATGACACAACTGTTAATTATTAAAATATTGTTGATGTTGGAAGACGGAATTCGAAGGCTGTTGTTGTTGTTGTTGGAAGTTTGGAGGCTGCTGCTGAGAATATTGGGAGTATTGTTGTTGTTGTCGGAACAACGGTGGTTGTTGCTGCAAGTACTAAGATCGTGTATATTGTTGTTGTTGCTGAAGCGGAAACTGCTGGTGAAAAGCAAGAAGAAATTGTTGAGATCAAAACTACTGTTGTTGTTGCTGTTGTAATTTTTGTTGCCAATCTGCATTTACCTTTTCAATCTATTATATACATTTAAAACAAACTCTTCTGCCACCTCATAGTAATTTCTTCCACATGTGCAAATATATCCCACCTCACCAAAAAAAGCTGATGTGTACGCCTTAGAAAGTTTTCTTGTGTTTTTATGTTTCACCTCATTTTTTCTACTTAGTTTCTAAATAATTTTTTCCCTCTTTTAATTCCTCTAATCCATAATTTTTTTTAATGACTTCCTCCAACAGTTTCTTCTTCCCTCTTGTGTACGTCCTAGTCAATGTCCGCTTCTGCTTCGCCATCCTCGCAAAATCATCTTCTACAAAATCATTTGTTCCTACGCGGTAATTCTTCGAAATTGCCTACACTACTCCAAAGATATTGTGAAAGAGGTATAGGTTTGTTCGTTCCAACAAAAAATTTCCTTCTCTTTGTCCATTTCTGATTTTGCTGCCATAAATTCAATTATTTTTTGTGCAATTTTTGAAATCAATCTGGCTCATAGTGACTTAATGCTATATATAGTTTCTTACATGAAGTTCTATCACTGTCACTATCCAAGAAATCCAAGTTGGGATGGGACCAGTCAGTGAACTTCGCTACCCATCATACCCAGAGCAAAATGTCACATGGAAATTCCCAAGAATTGGTGCTTTCCAATGCTATGACAAGGTATATTTATACATCAATATTTTTTCCTCATCCTTCTAAACTCTTTTCCTTCTTTAGTTGTTTTTAAGTGTCACTTTGTTTTGTGTGTCTCATATTCTTAGTTTTACTTCAATGTAGTATATGTTGAGTAGCTTACAAATTGCACTTGAAAAAGTTTGACTCAAGTAAATTTTAATCATGTTTAAAAGATATGTGCCATTGAATTGGATCAAGTAAATTTGATCATTTTAAATTTCAAAAGACAAATCTGCATGTATTGTGGAAATTTTTCAAATTTCAATTGTTAAAGTTAATGACTTCGATCATTTTAATCATCGATATTTGTGGTGATTGTGAAATTTTTTTATTTTAAATCGGATATATTAGAATTTTAATTTACAAACATTCAAACTATTATTAATATTAACAGAATAATCATAATCATTAACATTTTGGTTACAAAGTATTAATCGTCAAACAATTATAACTATACATCAAATACAAATAATTGCAAATGAATTACTTTAATTTCATCTATTATATATATATATATATATATATTTAAATATATGTATTTGATTTTCTACTTTGAATATTGGTAAATATATAAAGTATATAAATATTTAGAAACGATTGACAAAGTCATGTCTCTTTAAATTTTGGTA